>CM053601.1:193400613-193464942 GCA_028646575.1 Pseudocheirus occidentalis | reverse complement strand
TGGCAGAGTAGCCCATTGGCAGCGTCTACAGGAAGCTGCCAGAGCCCTCTGGCTCCAAACGACTGATCGAATTCATTCTGTGCGGGTCTGGTATATATTTGAATGAATGAACGAAAAGGCAGGGATAAAGGTTCCAACCCGCCAGGTGCTGTGCAAAGGCGCAGGGATACACGTCCAAAATCAGACGGTCCCTGTTCAGGATCTTCTTACCTTGGAAAAGGAGGAGCGGACACAGACAGGGGAATCGGGGTGGGGGAGGGTGAGTGGAGCCTAAGGGGGAAGAGTTGGATTGATCAGGATTCCAGAACTAGAAAGAGAAGTGGGAGGGGCGGGCTGGGAGCTATGGCAGCAGGTGAAGGAACGGGCCAGGGAAGGGAGAAAAGGGGCGTTTACTAAGCACCTGCTAGATGCCAGATACTGTTCTAAGAGCTTTACAAATACCGTCTCATTTGATGCTTAAAACAGTCCTAGGAGGTAGGTGCTACTGTCAGTCCTTTTTACAGTTGAGCAAATCGAAGCAAACAGGGGGTAAAGTGACTTGTCCAGAGTCACGCAGCTAGGAAATGTCTGAGGGCACATTTGAACTTGGGTCTGCCGGACTCCAGGTGACTGTACCACCAAAGGACTGAGGCTCATAACTAGTCAACGGAGGAGGATATGGACCAGGAGGGTGGGTTTAAGGATGAACGTGGCCATTGTTTCTCTTCATTCTCTTCCCAACAGATCGTAAAGTCATTGAAGGCAAGTATTTCGCCCTTTGTCTTTGTATTCCTGGCGCCTGGTACAACGCCGCCCGGCCCTTAGTAAGACCTAAATTAGCGCCCACTTGGTTCAGGAATCCCTCATGATCCCGAGTCTTTCCCAGATGATCTGACGTCTCAGACCCGACACCTACGAAACCTAGCCCCTCCTCCCCATCTCCGCCATCCCTCCTTCTCTGCCTCAGGGCCCTGTTACCGAGGGTGCCGATACGTCCTGTACCCTTCCACCTTCTCACGACGGGCTTTGGTTTGGTTTGGTTTGGTTTTTTTTTTTTTAAGAAGGGAGGAGAAAAAAAGATAAGCAAAATGAGCTTTAAAAACACCCTGACAATCAATGCAGTGCTTCCTACCCGCAGGCTGCGGCCGCCTCTGCAAAGGAGTGAAGGCCCAAGTCTTCTTTTATCTCTTCTCGCTCCTTTTAGCCAAAACACTCCTTTTTGACTGTGTTGTAACTGTCCTTCCCACGTCCAGGACTGTAGTCACTGTGTGTGGAGGCTGTTTCTTGGCTCGTTCAGGTAAGTAAGTCACCTCCGGTTTCTGTATCCATCACATTCATCATTTTTAAAACCACACTTAGATTCATGTCCCACAGTTGCTTTAGCCCTTGCCTAATGCCTGGGCAGACAGCTCACTGTTTTCAGTTCTCTCCTGCTACAGAAAGTGCTGCCATAAGGATTTGGATTATGCAGAGCCTTCTTTCTTTCTGACTTTTGGGGGGGCGGTGAATGACCTTCTTGGGGTATAGGCCTGGCAGTCAGAGGATGGACCGTTTGGTTACTTCATTTGAATGAGTCCGAATTGCTTTCCACAAGGGTTGTGCTCATTCACTGCTTTACCTAGAATTCATTAGCGTGCCTATCTTCCCACAACCCCTCCGACACTCACTATGCCCATCTCTGCCAATGTGCCAAGGGAAATCTCAGGGTTGTTTTGATTTCTAGTGTTTCTCTCTCTCTCTCTCTCTCTCTCTCTCTCTCTCTCTCTCTCTCTCTCTTTCTCTTTCTCTCTGCTTTTTTTGGGAAGGGGAAAGGCAAGGCAATTGGGGTTAAGTGACTTGCCCAAGGTCACACACGTTTTTGTGTTGTGTCTGAGGCTGGATTTGAACTCAGGTCCTCCTGACTCTATTCACTGAGCCACCTAGTTACTCCTGTAGTTCTCTTATTATTAATGATTTAGCACCTTCTTTCATGTGGTTGCAAATACTTTGCAATTTTTCTTTTGAGAACTGTTTTCCTATATCCTCTGACCACTTATTTCTGTTAGTTGTCTATATATCTTGGACACCAAATCCTTACCCAAGAAATGTGATAGAAGAATTTGTTCTCAGATGTCTCCCTTCTTATTCTAGATACCTCAATTCCATTTGTGCAGATATTTTTCACTTTAATGCAATAATAAATGCTTTATTTTATCTTTTGTAATGACATCAATCTCTCTTGGTTTGGCAAAGAACCCATCTCCTATCTACAGCTCCAAAACACGCATCATCCACTTCTCCTCTAATTCTTGAAGGCATAATCTTCAATATTCGGGTTATGTTTTTATTTTGAATTTATAATGGAAAAGGTGTAAGTTGTTCATCTAAACCCAGTTTCTGAAAGACTGCATTTCAGCATTCCCGTCAGATCTTACATCCTAATAACAAACAAAAAGCCACCCAATTCAATACAGGTTTGATAGGCTCATTTCCTTCAGTTTACCCCACTGTAAAATGCAGGTGATTAACTCACCTAACCTAATTTATTGTGAGGCCAAATGAGATATTTGTAAAAAGCACTGAACACATTGCCTGGAACACAGTTGGTGCCATATACTTGCCTGTTTCCTTCTCTTCCCCTTGGCTCCCAATGGAAGAGCTAGAAGGTGGAAGGAGGTTGCAAAGAGGCAGATTTTGGCTTAGTGTCAGTAACATACTTCCCAGCTCTTGAAGCCCTCTCAGAGCAGAATGGGCCTCTTTGGGTAGTCATGGGTCCTTGTGCAATGGACATCTTCAAGCTCTAGCCAGATGGATACTTGTTGGGTGTGTTATACAGTAGAGGGAATTCCTGTTTGAAAACTGGTTCAGCTCATTCCCCAACCGATTAACAGCTAAAGGCTATGAAGAGGCAGTTTCAGAAGAAGAAATCAAGGCTATCTATAGTTATATGAAAAAATGAAATATTTATAGCAACTTTTTGTGGTGACAAAGAATTGAAAATTGAGAGAATGTCCCTCAATTGGGAAAATGGCTGAACAAGTTTTTTTTTTACATGAGTGTGATAGAACACTGTTGCAGTATAAGAAATGATGAGCAAGATAATTTTAGAAAACCCTGGAAAGAGTCATATAAACTGATGCAAAGTGAAGCGAGCAGAACCAGGAGAACTTTGTAAACAGTAACAGCAATACTGTATGATAAAGAACTGTGAAAGACTTAACTATTCTCAGCAATATAATGATCCAAGACAGATCCAAGTATCTGAAATACTCATGATGAAAAATGCAGTCTGACCCCAGAAAAAGAACTTCTGGAGTTGAATGCAGATTGAACCAACTATTTGCATTTTCTTTTTTCTTTTTCATAGTTTTCCACCTTTTGTTCTGTGTCTTCTTTCACACCACGACCAATATTGAAATATATTTTACATGATTGCATATATATAGCTTGTATCAAATTGCTTATTATCCGAGGGAGGAGGGGAGGGAGAAAATTTGGAACTCAAAATTTTATTTAAAAATGAATGTAGGAGGGGCAGCTAGGTGGGGCAGTGAATAGAGCAACAGTCATGAAGTCATGAGGACCTCAATTCAAATCTGGACTCAGACACTTAACATTTACTAGCAGTGTGACCTTGGGCAAGTCACTTAACTCCCAATTGCCCTCCAAAAAGCAAAAAAAAAAATGAATGTAAAAAAATTGTCTTTACGTGTAATTGGAAAACCCCCAAAATATCATTTAAAAGAAAAAAGAAAACTGGTTGAGCTAATGCCCACCAAAGTTCCTTCTGGCCCTTTGGGTCTGCATCTGTCAGCACCCAATTCTCTGGTCCTTTTGCCTTTCCCTCCTTTTTCCTATGCCCATGAGGACTGGACAGCTCCACTGCAGGAAGATCCTCTCTCCTGCCTAGTAGCTTTTCATCTCTTGCACCCTCCTTATATTTTAAGACTTGATGGGCAAAGGAGAAGGGAACTTGTGTTCCTGTCCCCATCCCATACCCTAAAAGGTGTCTTATTCCTTTCAGAGTAGTCCTTGTCCTCTGCCAGAGAGAGGCTATGTGGGAATTTTCATCAGGGACTAGGGGTGGGGCTATACCCTTTTGAACATTCTCACTGATCATCCAATCCAAACCAACATCCAATGTAGTGTAATGTGTTACCATCCAGTCTAATCCAATGCAATCTGGCAAGCTTTCATGAAAAGCTTGCAGGTGCCAAGAACTGTGCAAGTCCTGATGACACAAAGTTTAGATGAGACAGTCCACACCCTTAAGGGAGGTGCCATTCCACAGTTGGCAAACTCTTTGCTTGGAGGATAAATTCTATTTTCCCACCAAAAGTCACTTGCAATCATATTTTGGAGCTTTAACATAGAATGAGCTCTATCTGACCCCAGGGAGAGGAAATAAATTTCCTCATAAGGTTACTATGGCTTCCCATGTGAGTGAGTGGCAGAAGCATGGCTGCAGGAAGATGGCATCTTCCCAGTACCAGGGACCAGCACTTCTTCTGGTAACATTCTATGCTTCCCTGCACAAGGTTCACCACTTATTCCAGGATCATCTGCAGAGCTGGGGCTTTCTTTGAGTTGGCTTACACCAAGAGCACTGCAGTGTATTAGGAGTCAGGGACCCTGGGGCTAAAATCCAACTTTAACCATTACTACCAGAATAACTTTGGGCAAATCACTCCTTTTTCTCTGAGACAAGATTTCCTCCTGTATAAAGTGAAGCAGTTGGCCTAGGTGACAGTTAGGACACTTCAAGCTCTGCATCTATGATCCTGCCAATGTGAAGGGACTGTGTTCTTGGGGATTTACTTGGCACAAGCAAGACAAGATCTTGTCAATGTGTCCAGAAATTCTTGGTGGCTACTCTATCAATGTCTCCTGCTCCTCAGCCAGCTTCTGGATTACTTGATCCAAAAGCAAGGGGAGAAGCTTGGGATGCATGACCCGTATGCCTGCATGTGCACCTGTGTGAGTGCTGGCCTGTGCTGGACAGGGACATGCTTTACTCTAGATCTTCTCCATTAGAACACAAACTCCCTTCAGGCAGGGGTTGTTGCATTCTTTGTCTTTCTATCACCAGTCAGTCAGATAAGTAGGCCCTGAATGCTTGATGAATGACAAATGGAAGCAAAAAAGATCACTGTTGGAGGACAGCTGTATCTGTCCTTTCTCCATGCATGTAGATTTTATGGGAGTCTTGACAGAAACCTAGAAACAGAGTCCATCAGAGCAGAAAGAGATTTTTACAGAGGAAGGTATTGAGGCTCAGTGTCACCTATCCATCCATCCATCCATCCATCCATCCATCCATCCATCCATCCATCCTTCCTTCTTTCCTTCCTTCTTTCCTTCCTTCCTTCCTTCCTTCCTTCCTTCTTTCCTTCCCTCCTTCCTTCCTTCCTTCCTTCCTTCCTTCCTTCCTTCCTTCCTTCCTCTCTCTCTTCCTTCCATCCATCCATCCATCCATCCATCTAATCACTAAGGACCTACTTGGGTGCTTGGTCCTGTGCTCAACACTGAGCAAACAAAAAACAAACAAAAAGTGGGTGGTTCAGTCATTTGAATTGTGTCGACTCTTCATGACCCCATTTGGGGTTTTCTTGGCAAAGATACTGGAGGGACTGGCCATTTCCTTCTCTATCATGTAATACATCCCATAGTATTTTATGAGAAGGACAGGGAAGGGAGCAGATAAATGAAAATTGTGACAGGGTGAGAGCTTTAATGTAACCCAAGGTGGTGCCTCTGAAACCAGAAACAAAGAGCAACCACAAAGGACTGGACATCCAGTTCTAGTGGAGTGGGGACTCTTCCCATCCCAGGGTGGGAAACATGCTGGTTCCCATTGCCATTCTTAGAGGCTCAAGTCCCAAGTCTCTGCAGGTCTCAAGCAGCTCAGGAAGGCTGGGTGGGATGCCTACCTGAGAAGACCAGAAAATGGCCCGTGTCGAGTATTCCTGTCAGAGGGGGTGGCTTTCAAAGTAACAATCCCAGATATTTCCATGTTTTCTGATCCCCTGGGACTCAGGCAGGAAAGCTCTAAATCTCTACTGCCCAAAGTGATGGGGTCCTGCAGTTCAGTACAATTAAATTAAATTACACATAATTCAGCACAATTCAATTCAATTAAGTTCAAACAATATTTATTAAGCACTTTCTTAATATTATCCGGCCCTGTGCCAGGTGCTAGACATACAGAGGCAAAAGCCAAAACAGTCCCTGCTTGTCCTCGAAAAATTGGCCTTCTACTGAGGGGAGATAAGTAATTTCTCTTGGTGCTATGTGTACCAATGGGACATGTGGCTGCCAGATCAAAACTCTTCACATTTTCCTGGTTAACTTTGAAGAAAACAACCTATCCCTTGACCTCCCTCTCTGGGCCTCTGTGAAATAAAGGTGTTGGACTAGAATCAGGGGTGGGGAACCTATGGCTCTCTAGGTCCTCAAGTGCAGCCTTTTGACTGACCCCAAACTTCACAGAACATGTCCCCTTAATAAAAGCATCTGTTCTGTTAAACTTGGACTCAATCAAAAGGCTGCACCCAAGGACCTAGAAGGCCACATATGCCCTGGAGGTTACAACTTCCCCACTCCTGACTGATGGGCCCCCTTCCAATTCTAGTTCATAACTCTTGTGTAAATGAAAGGTTTAAAAATTATTGTTCATTTATTTTTTTAAAGAAGAAAACAATCAACATTCACAACCTGGAATGTGCCATTTTTTTGATTGGTAAAATTCTTTATTAATTTGTTTGTTTACTTTTAGTTTACAAGGTTCAGTTCCACAGTCCCTTGAGTTTCAAATTTTCTCCTCTCCCTCCACCCCCTGCCCCTTGGTGGCATGCAATCAAGTATAGGATCTGCAAATACTTTCACATCGGACATTAGTCTGGTTGTATAGAAGGGTTGTAACCGATGGAGTGAACGATGGGAAAGAGGAAACAAAACCAAACATGGAAAAGAATGATAGCATGTAGATTGCTTCAGTCTCCATTGAACCTCTGGTCTTTCTAGATCTTTCTCTGAATGTTAGACATCTCCTTCCATCCTGTGTCTTTTAGAGTTGTCTTATAACCTGCTGAGAAGAGTCCAGTTTATCAAGGCTGGTTGTCACACATACAATGTGTCCGTGATTGTGTACAAATTTCTCCTGGTTCTGCTCTTCTCACTTAGCATCAATTTGTAGAAGCCTCTCCAGGTAAATAAGAAGTCCATCTTCTTCCCATTTTTTTATAGCACGATAATATTCCATTACATTCCTATACCACATCTTGTTCAGCCATTCCCCAATGGATGGGCATCCCCTTAATTTCCAGTTCTTTGCCACCACAAAAAGAACTGCCATAAATATTTTTGTACATATGGGTCTTCCTGCCACTTCTATAATCTCTTTGGGATATAACACTAGAAGTGATATTGCTGGGTCAAAGGGTATGCAATTATTTAAAGCCCTTTGGGCATAGTTCCAGATTGTTCTCCACAATGGTTAAATCAGTTCACAACTTGGATTTAAAGATGCGGTTAGTGCATTCCAGAGTGCACAATTAAAGAGAAATTTTGAGGACCTGGAGAAGAGTCAAAGGAACTTTCTTCCCCTTTTGGCCCAGGGTACCACCACAGTAAGTGAGGCAGGATTTGAAACCTAAATCTTCCTGACCCTAAGTCCAGAGTTCTATCATACCCCCTATATTTGAGGCAAGGTGGGCGACACTAGGTTCTGCCTGGGGCTGTGTCAGACCTCCCCACATCTTGTAGGGTAGCCCAGGAAAGAGGCCTTTTATGGGGGGCCTCTTTTCCAAGGCTGTTTTCCCTAGGAACCAGAGAGACAGAAAGAAGATCCTTCCATCAGAGGTAGGTATAAGTGAGCCAGAATGCCTGTGGGTAGCTCTCTAATGACAGGGACTGTGTGGTCTTCTTCCTGCTTCCTCTCTCTTCACATTGCCCAACCTGAACCAAAGACCAGACCTCTCTCTTTCCTCCTCCCCCCTCCTTCTCTTCCTCTCCCTCCCTCCTTCTCCTCCTCTTCCTTCTCCTTTTCCTCCTCCTCCTCCCTCTCTCCTTCCTCCTCCCCACTCTGGTTATGCTCCACTTACCTCAAGAGCCCACTCTCCAGCACACCAAGTGTCCTACCCCATTTCAGTCCCTTCCCCCACCACTCCCCTTCTCCATTTTTAGAATATACATTTTTTGAGGCAGGAGCCATTGTTCTTGCTTGTAATTTGTATCTCTCCCACCATTCATCCCAGGACTTGACACATAGTAGCACTTAATAGCCTAATTCTTATTTTTGTTTTTCTGTCTGTCTGTCTGTCTGTCTGTTTGTCTGTCTGTCTCTCAGCTCCAGCACAGCCGGGGCAAAATGACTGCCTGGGATAGAACCTGGGCTCTGGTTGTCTTGAGGAATGAGTAGGAATGCAGGGTTCCCTTGGATTGTGGGAGCCAGCAGGGGAGCCCATCTTGGGATTCCCAAGGGACTCTGGGTAACAGGCAGATGAACCTGTAGGAATAATGGAGGAGACAGACACCAGTAGTGTCAGGTATTTTCATGACTCATGATGTCTCAGTTTAGTGAGGAGAATGACATCTGGCAGCAGAGCCATGGTTCAACCTGGGTTCAACCTGTCGCCAGGAACCCCCAACAAAGGAAAAGCTACTGCCAGTTGGGTTCCCTTTCTATGGATTTGGGGTTGGCCATTGGGGATTGGAAGGGGTGACCTGGGGCAACCTTGACCTTCCCAGCAGGCTTTAGGTAAGGTTTTACTGCTTTCCTCCAGAGGCTCCATTTGTCCCTTTTCTAGCAATCCAGAGTCCCCTTTGAGGGGTTTATGTGGATTATTTTTGTGGGATATAGGGCTGAGGGTGGGGAGGGGGCAAAGGTTTATTGGGTTTGCAAGAAGGTACCACAAAGAGGAGACACTGAATAAATCTAATATTTATGGAAGTACCTGAGAGTCACAGAACCACTTTTGGGTCATGGAAGGAAATAAAAGAAAATGGGAAGACTGTAAGTGATGGAAACAGATTCTTTCTCTCAGGATCAATGCAGTCAGTCCACAAGCGTCTCTTGGACACCTGCTGTGCGCCGGGTACTGCACTAGACTCTGTATCTGAGGATACAGAAATCAGAGGGCGATGCTCCCTAACGAGAGTCACCACCCAGCCTATCTGTCTCATTCAGTCTTTTCCACCAAATGTCTTAACTCATCAGCTCTTCTCCCTGCAGGCTGGCTCATTCTTTTCAGCCCAGGCTGGGCATCTTAGCCACTGACTCCTCCCTGGCTCTCTCCCCCCCACTGAGTGCTGCCCACTTGGATTCCCTGTCTCTGCAGGGAATCTTCAGAGAAGCTCACGTACTTGCCCAAATGTGCATACTAGATTAAAAGAATCGACAGCACCAGGTCTCTGCTGAGCCCCAAATCCTCCAGTTTCAATTTGGGGAGAGAGTTCTATTTCTGCTTTATCACTTCATCAAAGCTTCTGATCCAGGTCAAGAAATTTCAGGTAGATCAAGCACCTTTGCACCTGCCTTAGAGACACTCATTGGAGATTGCTTGCTCTGTGATGTGCAGAGACCTTTTGGAAGGATGGACCAACCATCAATGCTGAACTCAGGCCAGAATTCAGTGGGTGGAGCTGGACATGTCTCAGATCTTGTGACTCTGTCCACCAAGAATGAGATGTTTTCCTTTTGGGTGGAGCCCAGACCAATCTGTCAGAGAATCCCCTGGGGGTGCCCAACCCCCAGTTCCAATTCACATCCCCAAGAAGAAAAATAAACCTGAAATACAAGAACCCAGGGGAACTGGGGGTGAGTGGGTGGGAGAGTCCTGCCGTGTGCATGGGACAGGCAGAATTCATGGAGTAAACATGCTTTGGTGTGTAAGAAGGAGCATGGGGAAGGAGGAGTGGCTATGGTGCTTCTGAGACCTCAATTAACTGATGGACACCATTGATGAAGCACCTCCTAAAAACTGGGGTTACAGGTGCAAAAAGGAGCCTCAGTCTTTGAGAGCTAACACACCAGAGATCCTCCTTGTCTCACAAGGGGCATGTCCTGCAGCCTGAGGTCTGCCAGCAGAGACCTCCATCTTTCTCACCCAGGCACGAGTGTGTGCACAAGACCAGCAGCTGGAGCTATCCTGGTCCTGAGGGCAATGGAGCATCATCCCCATTAGAGGAAGCCCCAGGAGGAGAGTGAGGTGAGTAGAATCCCCTTCTTATTAGATGAGAAAACAGGCCCAGGGGAGAGAGAGAATGAGAGATGAAAAACAGACACACACAGAGACAGACAGAGAAAGGGTAGACACAGAGAGATAGAGGAGAGACAGAGACACGGAGGAGTGAGAAAGGAGACCTTAGGACTCAAATCCAGGCCTCTTTCCACTAAATTGCCTAGTTATGGCATGAAACCTCCCTGCCTTCCCCCACAGAAACATGGGACAGGGATGTGAAGCAACGAGGAAGGAGCGGGAGGAAGAAAAGGGAGAGGAGGAGGAGGAGGAAGGAGGGAGGAAGAGGAGGAGGAGGAAGAGGAGGAAGAGGGTGATGAAGAGAAGGAGAAGAAAGATGGAGAGGAAGAGAAGGAAGGATGGAGGAAGAGGAGGAGGACAAAGAGGAGGAGGAAGGAGGGAGAAGGATGAAGAGGAGGGAGACACTGTCACTAGAACAGCCTTCATTTGTCCCCTCCACGGCAGCAGGGACTGTCCCAGAAGTTGTCACAGGCAGGCAGGTGAGAAGGGACTCTGGGTCACTTCTTTACCTTCCAATCTTTGGGGTTTCCTGCTTGTTCAGTGGTGCTCTGCCTTCATATTTAACCCTTTCCTTTCTCCGCTGGAGTAGCTGGGGTGGGCTTAACTCAGTCAGGTCTCTTTCTCCCTTTCCTCTCTGAGAGCTCCCTTGAGGAAGGAACATTGTGGGGGGTGGGAGGTTTGGGTTAGTTTTCTACTTCTATGGCAGGTGTAGAGGGGCCCAAGGAGCCAAGTTTGATTCCTATCAGGACTTCAGGACAAGAGCACGGCTTCTCGTCCCAGCTTGTCTGATGCTTGTCCAAGCTCAGAATACACCTGGTGCTGGTCAAAGCAATCCAATAATTATGTGATTTTGCCAGAGGGTGAGATCATGCAGAGGGTGAGCACAAAGGATTGTTGTTATGCCCAGCTTAGGACACAGCTTTCTTGCTAGGCCTTAGCTTTGGAAAACAGGGTATCTCCTAATATCTTGACAACTCTGTCCTCCATTTGCCTGGCTAAGTTTGTCATCAAGAGACTGGCCGCTTCTTGATGAAAGTTTTGACCACAATGATGTCGGAAGCAAAGACAGCCGTGCATTGGTTCTCAGTACTGGACAGTGAGTGCCCTTTTGCTTCTGCAGGAACAGTGGAAGAGAGGGGTGAAGAAGGGGATGGGGTGCTAGGACTAACACGGTTTTTACACCATTAGCTGTGGGTACTTTAAATGTGAGGCCCTAGTCCAGTAAACAAGGAGTAAAGAGATTCCTAGGGAAGCAGAATCTCTGAATTGTCTCAGTCTTGTGTCCTAGATGCACACAGAACCAGTTGACCAAAGGAAGTTGCAACTCAACGAAAGGCTCTTCTCAGAGAGGCCACAAAACGAGTTGGCAGAGTTGGTGTTTAACCAATTACTAGGAAACATTCAAGTGCTTACTATATTGCAAGAAGCATCTGGTCATGGGACACATGGCCATCTTGCACTGCTGTTCCAATGACAAACCTTCTCAAAAATGCTACCCTGAAAATGCCTGCAGATTGTGCATGGATATCTTTGGCAGAGATAGAGAAATTCCTCCAAGCATTTGACAAGACCCTCTGACTTAGATCCACCCATATTGCAATATTGCTTTCAATGAGGACGTGGAGAAAGCATGGCAGATAATATGCATGAGGACCAAGGACAGCTGGCCAAGACCGGAGAACTGCAGAATCTTGTGTCCATGCCCTATGAAGACTTTCTTCAGGAAAAATAATTGGAAGATACTGGATATGCTGAGGAACAAACAGCATGACCGACAAAAGGAGAAATTATACTCAAACAGATAGGAAACAGCTCTTGATTGGTGTGGGGGATATTCCTCAGTCACCTGTGATAAAAATGTGGTTTGGATGGAAGAAATGACATCGATTTTAATTACAGCGATTTCATGCAAATATGCAATCTGGGTAAATCAACTGCCACAATAAAGAGAACATTAAATGCACTTTGAACCACTCAGCACTTGACTTACCAAATACGTGGCAGCTGGAGACAACAGACATTAAAGATACGAACTCTTTTGTAAAATCTCAGGGAGAAAAAGAATGGTGGAAGATAAGCTGCAGTATCACCTTCTCCAAAAGTCCTCTTTCTGTGGTTGGCCAGACCAATTTAAGAATGTCTAGGCAAGAGATCCAACTAAACACAGTCGTTACCGGGACATTTAAGGACAGAACGGAAAGGAGGACACTGAACTAAAGGAAGAGAGGAAAGATCTGTGAGAATTTTTACCCTTTCTTTTCATCATGAAGGATCATAGATCCATGTCACCGTAGTCTCAGATGTGCTCAGAAGGGAGGTAGAAATGCCACAGAAGAGAACAAAGTCTGGCAAAGTCAGGGGTTAGACCTTGAGTCAGAGAGAAAATCCAGGAGGTGGTGGAGGAAGTGATTTATAAGATGGCAGAAGGAGCGGAAAGGTCTAGAGAGAAAACCCCTCCTCACCTCTTATTTATGTATACGTACATAAAGGGAACAGAAAGATGGGCCATCAACAACTGTGACCAGCTGCTGAAGTGGGCTTTCTGAAGCACAGGGCTGACCTGATAACTCCACCACTTAAAACTCCAGTGATATATTCTGTTGCCTCATTTGGGCTGGAGTCAGGGAGACCCAAATTCAAATACAGCCTGGGCAAGTCATCTAATCTCTCTGCTTCACTTTCTTCAACTGTAAACAAAATATATGTGTGTGTATAATTATGCATACCCTACATTATCACCTCTTTTCTTTAGAATCAAATTCCAGTTCTTTACTTTGGCATTTAAAGGCCTCCCAACCAGGTGTCAGCTGACTTTTCCAGTCTTATTCCCTTTTACGAAGTCTTGGGTTCAGCCACACTTGCTGTTGTTAATACCCACAATCCTTTATACTAGGCTCAACCCTGGATGTCCTCTTCACCTAGAATTCACTCCTTCCTTCTCCTTGCCTCCTTCCCAGAGTATCAGGACCTTTCTTAACTGCCCACATCTCTCTCAGATGATGTCATATTTACTTTGTGTCTGGTCTACATACTAAGATTATGAGTGTATGCTGTTTCCCTCAGTAGAATGTAAGGTCCAGGAGAGCAGGGACCATATTCTGTTTGTCTTCCAGTTCTCTGTGCCTAGGGGGCCATCTCCAGTCCTCCTGGTCCATATCTGGCCACTGGACCAACATGGCTCCAGAGGTGAAAGTGAGGCTGGTGACTTTGCATAGCCCTTGCATAGCCCTCCCCCACTTAAATCCAATTCACTTGCATGTCCTGGTATCAAATCCCTGAAGTCATGGTCCTCTTTGGGAATGAAGGACAAACAGCAACAATATCTCTGTGTCTAGCACAGCATCCTACACATATCAAGTCCTTAAATGTTTACCGATTGATTGATCCGACATTAATCCCCAGCCTCCAATCACTATCACCCTCTGAGGCTTCACACCGGGGGTATCAGTTGCCTGTTCTGAAAATGTCCTTTCAATAATCTCCACCAGTGTACTACCTTGTCATAATACTGCTCATTCTAGATGTACTCCTTTCTTCTTCTGGACTGGACAGTACCAAAGCTCTGGGTATTTTATATAAACGCTCAGTGTTCTTGACTCCTAGTTAGAGAGAAGAGAAAGAGAGAGAGACAGAGAGGCAGACAGACAGAGATACAGAGACAGAGACAAAGACACAGAGACAGAGATACAGAGAGAGACAAAGACAGAGACAAAGATATAGAGAGAGACAGAGACAGAAACAGAACCAGGGATATATGGAGAAGGCATAGGAAACTGAGTCCAGACTGATTGTTCATGCTTTTATTTACTTCCCGCAGAAAGATGAGTACTTTTCCACAGTCAGGTAGTAGGTAACAGATCTGGCAATTGGACCTTGGTCCTTGTTCTTTGGTTCTGCTGCTCAGACCATGTTGTCTTGCTGGGTCATAGGAGGATCAGTTGAAGGAACCAGGGATGTCTGCCCTGGAGAGGAGGAGGCTCAGGCAGACCTTTGAAATCCTATCTCAGAATTCCAGGAACTCCCCCATGGAGAAGTGAGGTTTGCTTCTAGCCTCAGAGGTAGATTTCTGCCTGATTTTCTGACAGTAGGTGGGATTGCCTTGGGAGGTAGGAAGCACTTTCCTTCTAGGGAAGGCTGGATGAATACTCATTAAGTAGACATGATTGTTCCGAGGCCTATGACAGAACATGGGGGTGCGTGTGGACTAGCAGGATGCCCACTGGCGAGGCTGAGAGCTTCCTGGACTGAGGCAGGAAACTCTCTGCCCCTTGAGTGAATGGCACATAGCATCTCTTGGGGGTGGGTCCCTGCCCAGCTTGATGGCCAACCTTCCTTCTGAGTGCTCAATGACAGGAGCCACTAGGAAGGAAAAAGAGCTGATTTTTCAAATTTCCCAGTCTGCTTTGCTTCACTTCCCAGTTTGGAGAAATCCAAGGGAACACCAAGGTGGCTGCCTTGACCTAGCGCTTGTGGCTGCCTGCTAGGGCCCAGTTGGGCTCTGTCCAAGTTCTGGCTTCAGCCATCTCTCCCTACAGCCAGTCACCACCTGCCCACGAGGGTCCAATGGGGCTGCTGTGCGTAAGGGCAATGGAGCGGGGGAGGCCGGGACGGGAATGGGGAGATAGACAAGAGCCCTGGGGCCAGCGATTCTAATCTGACCACTTCCCTGTCAAACTAATCCCCGCACGATTCGGATTGGGCCCTCCCTTCACGCTTGGGAAGGTCCTCATCTGAATGAAGCGCACACAGTCCGCGGGCCAGCCCATCTGCAAAGGCTGCAATTAAATGCTGGACAAAAAAGGAGGGAGAGAGTGAGCGGGCGAATTAGCATTTCCGTGACCATCTGGCATGAGGAGCAGGCGGTAGGGAACAAAAGGAGGGTTAGGCAAAGGGGCGAGGCGAGCGTGCCACGGCATTGACCTGCAAATGAGGCTTTGTCCCCGAATTAAAGCTGCCTGGACCCCCGGGGACCCCCCAAAACAGGCACCATTACAGTGCATCAGGACAAAAGCTGGCGCAGCCAAACAGTCTGCGGGGCAGGAGAAAGGCGAGCAGAGCTCCTTCAAAGGCAGCAGTGATTTGAAGGCACACCGAGCACCCTGGCCCCAAGCCTCGCACACGCATGCACGCATGGAAGCGCGCGCACGCACACACACAGAGACGCACAAGACAACAACACAAACAACTCTAATAGCGCCTTAATTGTGCTCTGGTGGCTGCAGGAACGCGAAAGGGAATTCCGGGGAAGCGCTCCTTGACGCGCTGCCCGGCAGTGCCAGGCCATGCCAGGCCGTGCCATCATTGCCAGAGGAGGCAGGTGCCGCCACTGGCTTCTATGGCCGGTGCTCGGGCGCCTCAGAAGCAATGCTTCGCACACAGCAGGTTGGCGCCCAGTCCCTGCACGGACTGCAGGAGAATGGCCCCTTCTGCAGGTGGGCACCCAGTCCTGGCTAGCCCGGGACAGCTCCGAGGTGGCTGGAGATATGGGAGGTGCCCGCCTCAGAAAGTGGCTGTTCAGCAGAAAGGCTGGGGCCCCGTGAGCAGGCCTGAAAGCCTGTGTCTGCAGCCACCTCCACAACACATTATTCTCAGAGGACAAAGTGCCTAAATCATTGGACAGGAGAGGACCTAAGAGGGAGCTTTGGACTTCTCCCAGAAACCCCAAACTGACAGACTGGAAACAAGGAGAAAGGATTTTTTTTTCACAGCCCTCATGCCTTGAATCTTCGAAAACAGAAACTTCAAAGCCTTTTGGGGGGACTTAAAATCATGGAAAATCCTCGGAATTGAAATATTTCATCAGAGCACTGTGACATGGGGAGCAGGCCAGCGGTGGCCAGGTGGGGGGTGGGAGAGGGCAGAAAGGTTCTGGGCAGGCTGAGAAAGCAGGAAGCCGGACAGTTCCCTGGCTTTCCTGTTTCAGGAATGAAGGATTTTAACCAGTCCACCCCGGTCTGAAGCAGAGGGGGTGTGCCATGAAGCTTTTTCTCCCCCTCCCCAGACTCAGTGACTTTTGGACCTGTGTCCTCCCTTGGCTGGCAGCACAAGGCAGGGGTTGGGGCTGGGGATGGGACAGTGGCATTGCCCCAGCCTGGGCAGAGGAGGGAGGGAGGAGGCTCCTCTGTCTCTAGAGGCAACTGGCAAACAAAAGCTAATGGCACTGTGGCCGTCTGCTTGGGGGCCACCGTTCAGGGGCAGTCACTGGGGCCTGCTCAGTGAGAAGCATCCAGAAGGGGGGGGAGGTTGGGGGAGATGAAGCTAATCAGAGCCAGTGAGACATTCAGCCACTTTAATGAGCCTCGTCCTGCCAGGGGGGTGAGAGGCAGACATGGAGCACAGCATTCCCTGGGAGAGACCCATCTGGTCTCTCCCCACAAGCTAGAATAAGGCGTTTCCACCTGAAGTCCTGGGGCCTGGGGCCTGGTGCTGGGCAGCATTCAGAAACCCTTCCCTGAGGGGCCAGTGAGACATTCTGGGCCAGACCTGAGACTTACAGGTGGGGAAAATGAGGTACAGACAAGGTCTGTGGTCACATTTGTAATAAAAGACAAAAGTGATGGAAAATGAAATCTGAAATATAGGAAACGGGAGCTGCTTTGGCCCAGCCATTCCCTTGGAAATTCCGAGCCGGGATGCGGCCAAGATGTGAGGGCTTTGAGAGTCCAAGGATATGCCAGTGATGGTAAGAAGCCATTGAAGGGAGCTAGCATTGAAGGGAGGGCTTGGGAACGTGCGGAAGAGGAGGCAGCCATTGATTTGAGTCCTGCCTTGCACAGGATATTTCCTTGGCTCTTGGAGTAATCACACAGGCAGATTGGCCATGGCTATGATGTACATGCTATGAAGCATTTGCCGAAGCCTCTCACGCCTTGTTGTGGTCGAGATGAAGAAGCCAAGGCTGCTCTCTCCACCGACTCCCAGATGCAGGGACAACGGCCATTTCTGGCTCTCCCATATGACCTGCTAGTTCCCAGCTTCAGCTGTCCATCCCTCATTCCTGGAATTCCCTCCCCTCTCAGAACTGTCCCGCCCCAGACGTGTCTGTGTAAGCCTGGGCCCCGTGTTCCCTTCTGCCAGGCCTGCCTTTGTTCAGCCCCTCAGCTGAGCCCTGAAGATCCCCTCGCAGCGTCTCCCCCATATGCTCCCTTCTCTCCTCTGACACTGTTGCCACCCTGGTGCAGGTGCTCATCAACCTCACCCCTGGAACCTCATCCTCGAGGTCACAGAGAAGCTTTGGAGGCCAGACTGAGAGAAAGGGGGCAAACCTTGAATCACACAAATTAACTTTGGGGGGCAATCCTCCTGAGCAGCTCCACACCAGTTCTGACCAGCTGGCTGAAAGGTGAGTGGGAGGAGATGGGGTTCAGGATTGCATGGGGAGATTCCAGAAGATGAGAGGACTCTCTCTACAAACCCCTAGCCTCAGCTCCATGGCTGTAGCCATGGGGTTCCCTCCTGCCTCATACTCTCCCAAGACGTCATCATCTTCTTCCTGCAAAGCAGATGAGGGCATGGTTGCCCTTTTCAGATCAAGTGGTAGAAAGTTTTAAATCCTCAAGGACCCCAAATCCCACTTTTGATTTGAAATGGTAATTCACAAAGCAACTCACTCCACTTTCCAATTAGTTTGCAGTGGGAACTGGGGCTGAGGAGCATTTCTGGGAAGAAAAAGACTTGCCTTGGGGACTCGACCCCGTCTTTGGGAATTCCTGGGAAGTCCTGGTGGAAGTGGGAGAGATTGAGCTTGCCTCCCTCTGGAGAGATAGTGTGGAGGAGGAGAAAGGGCCCCTGTTTATGGGATAGGTGACTAGGCTTCAAGGCCCTGGGCAACATGCCTCCCCTCTCTGGGCCTCAGTTTTACCATCTGTACAATGGAAAGACCAAATAGTTAGAACCAAAGGGGACCTTCAAGGTCATCCAGTCCAGGGCCCTCATTGAGCACAGGGGGAAACCGAGGCAGCATTACATGATCTCTGAGAACACTTGAAGGTCTCTGGGAGTCTTTGGCAACAATGTGGATCCTCTCAGGCACGCGGAGAATTCCTTTCAGTGTGACCAGTAGGGCAGAAGAGCTGAGTGACAGGGGTCTCGTGGCAGAGGCCCCTTAGAGGATGGGGACAGGCAGTTGAGGGGTTGGGGCTTAGAGGAAGGATTCCAGAGCTTGTGGGCTGGGCTGAGTTGGAGGACCTCAGCTAGGCCCAGGGGAACAGGGTCCTGGAGGCTGGGAAGAGGGAGAGTCCCTAGCACAGGACTAAAGGCTCCAGCTTCCTCTGCAGAATCAAATGAAAACCCTTCATCTGAGGGAGCACAGAGAGCAGGACACTTCTCAAGGTCACATAGGTTAGGGCAGAGTCAGCATCAGAGCCCAGCGGAGGGGTCTGTGACAGGCTGGGATGCCAACCTGTGTCTTCTTGTGGCTCCAGACCAGCAGTCCCTCAGTCCCTCAGTTTTAAGGATCTTGGATACAAGACAAATCTGTCCTTCCATAATGTTCTGTTTGCAGAGTGCTTCTCCTCATGACAGATCCATGAAGGAAGAAGAATGCGTGGATATTATTATCCCCATCTTACAGAGGGGGAACCTGAGCCAGGAATTGGCTCACCAAGTCACACAGCTACAGGCGACAGATCCAAACCTTAGCCTCCAGCCTGCAGCTTCAAAGCCCCTTTCCTGAGTCAATCGGCAATGGCTTTTTATAAAAAAAAAAAGCATTTGTATTTCTGTTTCTTGTTTCGTACACTGCCGTCATACTCCATGTGTTTCCCCCCCCCCCCCACAAAACCATTTCATATGACTGGGACCAAGTGATGGACGCACTGAGAAAGTCCCCCAAGCACACGCAGTGATGGCCCTCTGCCTCCTGGCCATGTTGAGCAGGTCAGCTCATGGCAGTGCCTCGCCTTCAGCAGCTGACTCTTGTCAGGGCTCCATCCAGTGACCTTGCATTTCTGCCTGTCGTACTGAAGAGAGACAGGCTCCTCCTCTGAAATGATTACACAGATATCTTTGCCTGATTTTTTACTGAGTGAGGGGAGAAGAAACAGCCAGATATCGTGGGATTGGAGTCCAATTTCTCACCCCTTGTCCCCTGGAAAAAAACCTGCCCTTCTCCCTTCCAAGAGAACAGAGACCTCAGCTGCCTGACCATTTTATCTGAGCTGGCCCAGCCCCAGTCCATGAGAATGCCCACCTTCCCCCTCCACCTCTCTCATCTCCTTCATTGCTGAATGGGAAGCCCAGCCACTGAGCCAGGCCCAGCAGCCTGAGAGCCAGGGATGCTGGACTGGCTTTTGGTTTGCCCTGGGGGGTTGAAGGCTGCATTTTTTTCCTTGGAGGGGAGAATGCCTGGCTTCAGCCTCTGAGTGGGGCTCCTTTCTTGTGCCCATGGGCACCTGCAGCCTGTGGGTGAGTGCAGGAGCCTGCTTTACACTGAGGAGCTTCCCCATCCCAGGCACAACTGGCCAGGCCAGCTGAGAGTGGAGCAGCTGGTGGCCTAAACAGCTGGCAGCCGTTACTTAGAAGAGATATGGCCTCTTCTGGCTTTCTCCTCCAGTGATCCAAACATCACCTTTGACCTCTGGCCATCAGCCCCGGCCCTTTTTCGGCTGAGCTCTTCTTTGGGGACGAACTTCTCTTCTCTTTCTCGGAGAAAGAGGTCTTCTCCGAGTTGCTTTTGGACCCATTTGGGCTGATTGCATCAGCCCAGTTGGTGCAAACATTGTGGCAGTGGCTGCCCATATCCTTTTCCTCTGGAGACTGAAAGCTGCCTCCCCAGGACGGCAGTGGGGTCAAGGAGAGCTGCTCTAATTTCAGAGGTGAGAGGCAGGGAAGTAAGCAGCTAGGCTCAGATACCTGTGAGAGTGCAAGGCCCGGAAGCACTGAAGGGGCATCTTCAGAGGATTCCCTGACTTGCTTGGGCAGCCCAGCCATTGAGAAGAGGGTTTGCTCATACCGGGTTATCTGAGGATGTTGGGGGCCTGATCAGAGGTGATGCTGTGTCTCTTCAGGGACCCTGAAATCACTGCCTGGCTGTAGAGGCAGGGGACTGGCCTGGCTTTCTGTGAAGCCTGCTCCTCTCACAACACCCCAGGTAAGGGTCTCTGTCCCTCCCCATCTCTTTCAATTTGAGCCTTGCCCTCCTGCCTGCATGGAGTCACACTCTTCTTCCTCCACTCTCCTATTTCCTCTCCAAACTGTTTGGTTCAGCTGTTAGGCCTTCCCCTGGCCTCCAGAAATCAGGCCTCCTGAGGGCCGATCTCAAGTACACAACTGGTTTTCAGCCTAAATATTTCTCCTGCCCCTGAATACATCATCTTCCTCTCTGCCCATCCCAGCCCTTCCAGGTCCCCCACCTACTAAGGGAGCTTTCCTTGATCCCCTTGGCCTAAAGGGCCCCTTAGCGACTCTGAGCTCTTTCAGGTCAGGCCATGTCAGTGGCCCAGGGGCACTGCACCAGGCTCTCAGGTCTCCATGGGGGCCTGGCCTCTATCTCTAGCTAGACTGTAAGTGAGGGAAAGAGAATCAAGCCTTTCCTGAATCCTTGGTGCCTAGCAAAATTCTGGACACTCCTCAGGGTCTCAGCAAACACCCATCTTGGGGTGAGTCTAGACTCCTAACAGTGGCCAGCCCAATAGCACCCCACCCATGCAATGGGCCCCTGCCCACCCAGCTTGCTCTTTGTAAGACAGCTCAAAGGTGCCCCCATCTCCAGCATCTCAGGCCTCATAATCTGCAGCATATGATTGAATCTCAGGAACTGGGGTTTCCACAATCTTTAATCTCAAAGCCCAGAAATGAGGAGGGTTGGGAGGGGACCCAGGAACAATGGGGCCTTTTCCCCCCATGGAAATGAGTGTTAAACACATAAAGATCTGTTATGGCTCCTGTGCCCACTGGGCCTTTCCCTTGTGGCCTGAGTAAGCTGGGCCAGCAAGAACCTGGGCCCCATGGAGGAGCCAAGTCCAGGCCCAAGCTGGCTGGGGTGAGGGGGGGTTTCCTGAGGATGTTCCCTGGGCCTACAGAGTGAAGCTGTGAGCTCGATTGATCAGAAGGTCAACAAATAGCTGCCAGTGTCTGTGGCAGGTCTGAGCTTGGGACACCCGGACGACTCCTGGGGAGGCCAGAGAGAAGGTGGCAAAGTCATGTTAACAAGAGGGGGTGTGGAATGTGCAGATCTGAGAGACCAGGAGGAGGATGGGTCAGTGCCCAGGGCAGCAGCAGGCCTGGGCTGGGGTGGCACAGTACCATCCACCTGGGCTGTGTGCCCCAGGAAGAGTCCAAGACCTGATGTGTGCACCAGGCTTCACACAACTGCCCTCATTGATATGCTCAGTGAAGGAGGGGCTACAGGGATTGAGAAAACTGAGACAGGGCCTTCTCAGTCAGCCAGTCAACAAACATTTATTCAGCCCTTACTCTGTGCTGGCCACTCGTCCCCATGCTGTTTGTTGAACAAGATACAATCTCCTGACTCCAGGAATTTTCCCTGGCTGTGCCACATGCCTGGAATGCCCTCCCTCCTTTTGATTCAACTAAAATTCCTTCTTCTGCAAGAAGGCTTTCCCGCTGGCTGGCACTTTGCACGATGTCTAGCACAAAGTAGGTGCTTTATTAGAGCTTGGTGCCTTGGCACCCTTTGAGAACACCCAGGGAATTCACACTGCTGGGCTTTGCTCCAAGGGTCTTTGACTCCAAAGTTGGGTTTTTCTTCTCACTGACCCATTTGGGGTCCTCTGGGTCTCCATTTTCCAGCTTTGAAGAACAGAAAAGGTGTGGGGAGAGAAAGGAGGGGAGAGATGGGTTTAGGTCCCAGCTCCTCTGCTCACTGATGCTCCGTCATTAGGAGCCCCCAGCCAGGGCACCGAGTATCTGGAGGATGTCAAGGTGCCTGGGGCCGGGATGAGGTTGGCCTTCTCAGCTCCATGCCTCTGAGGGGGTCTGGAGGTGCATTGGAGATGACTAATGATCCCCCCCCCCCCGGAAGGCAGACCCTCTAGTCCCAGAGGAAGCTTTCTCAGCTTTTTCTGTGGCCTTTTTCCTTTATGGGTCCATCTTCAGGATGGGAAGTAAGGAGCTTAGGCTGGGCTGGGCTTGGCTGGACTGGGGAGCGAGGCTTCTGGCTTTGAGATCTCTCCTAGTGGGAGGCCACCCCATTCATTCTGGGGGGCCTCCCATCTCCCCTTCTTGCCCCATTTCACCCCTGTGGTTTCCTCTTTCCTCTCCCTTCTCATTCAGGGAAATTCCCAACACGAGCTCCTTGTGGCCGCTGCCCTGTGAGGTCTGGGCTCTCCAGCTCACTCACTTGGTGGCCCCTGTTGGCTTGGCTTCACAGAAGGCAAAACAAACAGGTCTGAGTTATTTCATCTGCGATTTCTAGCATCCCTTTGGCAGCTGCAGGAACCAGGTCTAGGGGAGGGGGGAGGGAGGGAGCCTTCTCCTTGTGTGCTGCACTGGGTGTGGGGGGCTGGCATTTGAGGGGCTTTGAAACATGGCTGAAAAATTTCCAGCTCTGTGCTCCGGGAGCCTCCGGGGGCAGGGAGTAGCCCAGAGCTAGAAGCAGAGGCACCCAGCTCAAGGCGGGCCCAATTGACCGGGCTCAGGGACTGCTCCTTCCTCATCTGTTAGAAGAGAGGCACCCTCTGGGATCCTCTCACTGCAGTCTCAAGAGAACCAGGCCGTGGCCACACAAAACAAACAAGAACAAGGGACCCCAGGGCCCAGAATATCCAGGTGGCTGGGAGGCTGGGTAGCTGGGTGGCTGGGTGGCTGGGTAGCCCGGTGGCCGGGTGGCTGGGTGGCTGGGGCAGTTGGGTTGCCTGCGGCACAGGTCAGGGGGCTAGGGGTCAGAGAGGCCAACGTCCAATTCTGATTTTGCACTTTGGGTCAGTGGCTCTCCCTCTGCAGGCCTCAGTGTCCCTGTGTTTGAAATGAAGAACTGGGGCTTGGTGCGTTTTGTGGGTCTCTGTCAGATCAATGACTCAGATTCTAAGAAAGCTTGGCTCCAGAAGGGGACATGGATCTGGCCCCCAATTCAGATTTGGTGCCCGCTTTGTGCTGGAAGAATGGTAAGAATCATAGTGAGAGTGTCCATTTCTGGAGCACTTAAAGGGACCGGCATGTCTAATTCTGAGAAGAATAGAATGGGCCCCAGAGGGCAGAACCAGGAGCTTGATGCAGGAGCAGGTTCCCATTGTGGAGGGGCTGCCTCAGGAGGGTCAGGGCTGGGATTGAGGGCATGTTGGTGAGTGGAGGGTTAGGTGAGAGGCCTCTGAGGACCTTTCCCTCAGGATGTTGAGGAGCTGGGACTCTGTGGAGGAGCCCGAGGCACTTTCTTCTCTGTATCCCTAGGAGGTAGGTCATGCAGAAAACATGATCCTCTTTGGACAGATGTGGAACCTGAGGCTCAGAGTCACCAAGTACCTGGATGAAGGCCCCAGAATCTATAGCAGGAGGCCAAATGACTCTGACCCAGAGGCTCTGACTGCATCTCCTTTCCTCCCTGCTCCCCAGGAAGCTCTAAGATGGAGAGGAGGATAGGGAACTCTGATTTAGTGGGGATCAACTCTCTTGCCATGTGTGACAGGTCCTTAGAGGAAGGCCCTTAATGGCCGAAGGCAGAGCCAGCCAGAGTCTCCCCCACAGCTATCCCCAGGGCCCTCTGCAGAGACAGTCTCCTGGCTTGTGGGCAGCAGGAAAGGAAACATCCGGGCTACCCAAGGCTGTGTCCTTTTGTCCTCAGCCCTAATGTTCCCAGGCTCTCTGGTTTCCCCTCGATCTGTGAGGCCCTGGACTTCTACCATTCCATGCCTTTGCCTCTAAAGACCCAGCTTTCTGGAATCCAGCCCTTCTTTGTAGGTGTGATGCTGACCCCTTGGATTAGCTCATTTCAAAGAAAGGCCCCCAGGACTCCCCTCTCTAACGATCCTTCTCTTGATCAACACCCTCCTCCAGAGCACATTGTGGGTGGCCTATGCTGGGCTCTATGGTGGAATGTTGCTGGCCCACTGGGGTCCTGGGTTCCAGTATGGGTCTGCCTCACCAGAGAGGGCTGCCCCAACTTTTCCTCTCACTCAGTCCACTGAGGTGGCCAAGGGCTGAAGCTCACACTGCTGCCCCTACTTGACCCGAGCTGAGTATGGCTTTGTGCTGTGGCTTTCTTTTGTGGCCCCCTTTGACCAGGGATTTCCTGATCTGGATGGGGAAGGTAGAGGATGGAAGCTTTATCCACAAACTGGACTTCTCTTGCTCATCAGCCCAGGCCAAGGTTCTCTCTGTCCTGGACCCCACAACACCAAAAAGGCCAAGAACCTCTGAGCTCATTCAAGCCCCTCATTTCACCATGAAGATAAGGGTCCTGTAGCTAGAGACAGAGAAGTGACTCCAAAATGTTCACCTGCACCAAGGTTCATGGATTCAGAGAAAATCAGAGATGGCCCCTAAGCCCCAGGCCTTCATTTTCTAAATAGGGAAACTGAGGTTTTTGTGGGACACATCTGGATCTGAGCCCTTAGAGATTGCCTAACATCTGCCTGTGCCTGCTCCTTCTTTTGAAAGGTCCTGTTAAGTGGTACCCTACTAGCTCTGAGATGTGTTGGGGATCAGAGGCAGCCTGGATCAAACAAAGCCAGTGGGATCACTCGCCCCCAGAGACCTCTGGGTCTCCTCTGAGAGCTGCCTTGCTGATCCATCTCTGGCTGGTGACACTCCCATTGTCTGTTGTGACTGCCCAGTGGAGTCCTGGCTGCAGCCGGCTGCTTGTCAGAATCCAACAATTGGCCGTGTCCAGCTCCTGAGAGGCTCAGGGTCTCTGTCCACTCCAAAAACATAAAAGCCATACTTGACACCTTGGACCTTACAGACGTTTGGGCATTCACTCTCTCCCCACCATGGAAATGGCAGCGTGGGCTGGGTCCTTCCTTCCCAAGGTGGGCCCCAGAGGCTTTGGCTGAGCAGTCTCTCTTGGAGGCTCCTATTTTCATGTAAATTTGTTCTTGTCCACCTGTTAATGCATGCAGGCCCTAGTTAAGGGCTGTCTGTTTAAGGGTAGAATACTTAAATGAGGGGGTGTGGTGCAGGGTTCCTGCAGATCAAGTGGTGGGCAGGAGTGAGCCTCTCTCTAGCGTCCCTTGGGGATGGACAAGCCACTGGGACAAAGACAGTCATGAGGCTCCTTCCCAAGCCAGGAGTCCTCTGGCATTATGCTTGCTGGCCTCCCTTCCTCTTCCTCTCCTGCCTGGGCTGTACAGAAGCCATTGTCTGGCTCCCATTGTGGGTTTCCCATGTCTTTTGCCAACTTCCATATCCCCGAGAGACGCTTTGCACCAAATCCAGCTAGCCGAGAAGCAGAGGGATGGCTGTACTGTAGCAATTTGTGTTGGACCTGCTTCCCATCTGGATCGATGACCTGAAGGCTGAGAGGGGCCAGCCTCATCCAAGGTGGAGATGGCATCAAGCTGGGAAGAGTGGTCCATCTGCTGGACTACCGAGTCAAGATCCCAGAGGTCACTCCAGGCAGGACCAGTGATCAGGTGGATCCAAGGTGAGGAGATCAGTGGAGATGAAGGCCGAGTCAACACAGAATGACTCCACAAGGCCCAGAGGGAAGGCTCTTGGCAATCTAGTGGACCCCAAGATCAAGAGGAGTCACCTACGTGATGTGGTGGCCCCTTAAACCCATGCACACACGTACATACATAAATATACATAAAGACATACGTGCACACATTAGTGAGCATATAATCACATTGCATGTGCAGGTGGCAAATTATGGGGACACAGCCCAGCCAAACCCCCCAGCTTGATTTACTTACAGAGAAGGCCCACTTGGACATATCCATTTAATCTCTCTGTCTTACACCTTGAAAAAGCGGGGTTTCCTTCCGAGTCTGCACATCCCTCATCCAGTGACCTGGGTGCTGTTTCCTCCCTCATGGCCGTCCTATGTGTTTTCATTGACAACATGGTCTTTCTGCTGTGTTACCTCAAGCAAAATCCTTCTTCCATGGTCTTGGTTCCCCCTCTATGAACTGAGAGAGTTGGGCTGGCTCTAACACAAGAATTCTATGGAGTAAAGCAGAGGACCCTGTGGGAAGTGAGGGGCGTCAGAATTACAGTTATTCCCCCTTTAGTCTTGCCTTAGCTTGTGTGTGAGACTGTCCTGACTTCCCCACAGCAATGCCAACTCCTCTGTCCTTGGAAAATCATCCTGGACTGTGCAGAAATTCCAACCATCTCTCTGGTCTCCAGGCCGTGGACCAAGCAGGGTGGTCAGGGGCCTGGGCCAAGGCAATGGAGCCCTCAGTGTCACTCACCTCCCTTCTTGGTCATGAACTTCTGGCTCCCAGCTAGAGAGAAGAAGGCTTGCATTGCATAGGGATGGTGGGAGCAGACACATCCCGCTCAGGTGAGCATCAGACTGAAATGTCAGGCCCCTGGTGGGCCCACCCCCCTTCTGAAGGGTTAGAAGAGAGCCAGTGAGAGCAGCAGTAGGAGCAGCAGGGAAAGTGTTGGGTTGGAAGTGGGAAGGTGGGGACAGGCCCTAGCTCTGTGCCTTCTGGCCTATGTGGCTCTGGGTGGGTGGTCTCCTTTTCTGAAAAATGAGGAGATAGCATGGCACAGGTGGACTTTAAAGCCTGGTCCTGGTCCCAGTGTGGATTGTATGCCTCGCTCCCACCCCAGGCTGTTAGCTCCATAAACACTGAGAAGCACCTACCCCAGCGGGGTCCAGGGGACCTTCCTAACAATCAGAGGGGCTGCCTTGGGAGGTAGTGAGTTTCTGCCTCACTGGAAGTTATGAAGGGGAATAGTCTCCATGGTCCCTTCCCAGTCCAAGACTCTGAATCAGGCTTTTTCCCTCTCTCCTCTCCCTCCTTCACCCCATCCAGTGTAGACAGCAGCCAATGTCCTTTGGCCTGGCCTTGGTGAGGCCCCAGGGGCTAGGGAGGGGGCATTGATGGCTCCTCTCTCCTCCCTTTGCTTGGGAGGTGGTGAAGAATTCCTGCTCATCGTGAGATAAGTAGATGGATCATTTGACTCCCATCTGAGATGTGGTCACGTCTGGGGTGACTGGGGCCAACTGTTGCCTGGACAGCTGCAGGAAAGGCCTTCCTCACCATGTCAAAGTATGGACCCATGCATGTAATCTGAGATCCAGGAACAGGTGATGAAGGAGCATGGAAGGGGCCATGTAAGAATGGGACAGATGTTCACTTGGTCTGGGCTCTGGAGGCAGGGGACTGGGAGAGATGATCTGAGGGTCACAGCACTGGACAATTCTGATGTCCAGAAGAACTGGTTGGCACCTCCCCCAACTTGGAAGCCTCTACACAACGCAGCAGAGCTCTGGTGGCATAGTGCTCCCTGGGGCTGCTGTAGAGGGGATACTTGGGAAGAGGTACACCCAGGAAGGCCCCTGCCAGCTCCCAGCTTCTTAGACTCTCTGAGCTTCCTATGGGAATCTTGGCACCTTGACACAAGCAGTCACTGATGCCTGATTACAAAGATGGTGAGATGGGGAGACAGGGAGAGAGGTTGGGGCTCTGGGAAGAGCCTTCAAAGTCCAGACTGATATCAGATCTACACATGCAGCAGGGCAAATGATGACAACAGTGCTCCTGCTCACCAGGCCAGAGAGACCAACACCCGGCTTTGGAGGGGGCCCCTCCTGTGCTCAGTGTGGGGGATTCTGGGACTCCTGGAGTATGCTCAGGGTATTTCTGGGCTGGCTTTTGGGTAAAGGAGAATCATTGAGCATGTGGGCCCCCCAAAGCCTGATCCTGGTCTGCCAATGTCCACCCCCCCCACCCCCCGCCATGATCCTCAGGCAGCAGGTGGGATAACAGCAGCTGTCCAGGCTCAGGTCAGAGGTGACTGGTTTGCTGTGCACACACACGCTGGCAGGGATAGGAAAAGCCATTTTCATTGTGCACCCCTTCTTTAATTTCAAAGGTCAGTGGAAGCTTAAACTCTTTTTTTTTTCTTTCCAAACTCCTTTTGCCTCCTTTCTCACGCTGGCACTGAGGGAATGACCTTCAAAGAGGAATCTTGGATGAACTGTGCAGGGAAGGAGCAGTTTCAGACCCTCTAAGAGCTGGCCATGGTCCTAGGAAGCTCATTGGGCTTTCCTGTCACCAAACTGTTTCCTCCTGCCTCTCCCAGTTATATCACAGGCTCAAAAGGCTGCCTCTACTTCCCCAATCTGGGGTAAGAAGGGAAGGTGGGATGACCTTCTGGGGTAAACCTCCTTCCTTATCTCCTGTCCCTCCTGACACCTTGGCATAGGGACAGGCACACATCCCCAGAAGCCAATGCTCATCCTGGGCTCAGGAAAGAATTGTTGACAGATGAGTCAATGTATGGTTTCCCTATAGCTTCCCAGGGATAAGGATCTTTATTACCACCTTGGGATCACCCCCTGTGTGACTCTGATAATGAGAATCCTTGGAGATTCCATGAGGGGCATCTTGGGAACTTCATTCCTTTCCCTCAGTCTAGACCACGAGTCCCTGAGATGGGAAGGTCTTCAGGAGCCGGCGAGTCCCACCTGCCTCTGAACATGAATCTCCTCTATAATGTCCTCAATTATTGTGCTCCAGCCTCTGCCTAAAGATGGGGAACTCACCACCTCCCAAGGGAGCACATTCCATTCCTGCACAGTTCTCATTGTTAGAAAGTTTTTCCTGACATCAAGCTTGAGTACGCCCCTCTCCATTGTGCTTAGCGCTGCCCAGGACAACACCCACTCTCTTCCACATGGACTTGAAGGCAGCTAACATGTCTTCTCTGAGGCTTGGAGGATCATGGCCTCAGAGCCAGAAGGCTCAGATGAGGAAACTGAGTGAGGATCAGTGACCAGCCCAGGGTCACACAGCTAGTGAGTACCTGAGGCACACCCTCTTGACTCCCAAATTCATCTCTCCTATACCACAATGCCTCTTCCCAGCCCTTTCAGGCAATCTTCATGTGACCCAACCTCCAGGCTCTCCTACCCCCGACTAAGGCTCTGGCAGAGGATAAAAATCTTCTATTCCTGTGACTGTCTTACCCCCAAAGGGGTCTGGGAAAGGGTAAGGGACAACCTGGCTTGAAAGGCAGGGTTGGCTGCTGTTCGATCAACAAAACTTTGGGATGTACTGCTCAAGGAGAATGTGCCCCCAGAGGCTCCCAATGAACAGCCAACATGTCTGAGCCTTAGCTGAAGCAGGATATAGGAGTTAGCCAGTCTTGGAAAGCTCATAGTCCCCTTTGCGGTCAGCTCTCCCTTCTGCAGCCTCCCTTCGTGTCTCCTTGTGTCCTCTATGGCAGAGATGGAGAACTCCCAGGTTCAGTCAGCACAAAAGCCTCCTCCAGTGCCCTGGCCACCTCTGGCCTAGTCTTCTCACTCCTAGGCTCAGCAGATGTGCCTGGTCACTCCTGGCAGTTTGGCCTGTCAGGCAGCAGCTAGAGTAGGAAAGCCTCAACCCCTAGCCCCACGACCCACCCCTTGGGAGATGATGGCTGGGAATAGGGCATTCCCATCAGGGAGGACTGACCAGGCTTCACTGACCTGGCTCAAAGAAGAACCTTCTCAGGGAATTGTGGGTTCTAAGGTTTAGGGCTAGAAGGGGCCCAGGCCATCCATAGCTGAGGAGCCTATTCCAGAGCACGTGAGGGGCTTGCCAAGACCCCATGAAAAGGAAGCCAACGGACATCAGGTCCACGTCTCCTCCTGGGGTGTCTCCGCTTTGCCCTGAGCTGGAGTGGGGCTGGATGTTGGTTGTGTGGCTTGGCATGGGTCACTTAGGATTTTTACTTCCCTCTTCCCATCCCTCTCAGGTTAAGAAGTGGGCCCCTAACGGGTGAGGTGTTGAAGGTGGGAAAAGTGGATGAAACTGGTCCAAGCTGGGAATTGGTGACCCGGAGAGAGGTGGGAGGGCTGGCCTCTAGCCTCAGCTCGGAAGCTCTTTGATTAGGAGATTTCGGGCCTCTCTCTGCCCTGCGCTGGGCCACAATTTCTTTGTTTGGAAAGCAGGAACACCGGCCCAGATGCCCTAGGGGTTATGATTTTGGGAGGGCGCTGTCACTGCCCCCCACCCCCACCTCGGTCATTTCCTTTCCCTGGGGAGCGCCAAGGAAAGCCCTCTAGTGAGATGGGCAGGAAAAGCCCCGGCAATCGCGCCGAGGACCCCCCAAAGCCGATCCTCTGAAAGGGTGGCTGCCTAGCGCGACCGAGGGAGTGGAGGCTTTTTCTCCAAGCCCCTTATCTCTGGGAAGCAGATGCTCCAGTCGCCCGCTGGAGATTGAAAACGTCAATAATGGAACAAAATTTGGAGACAATGGTCGGGGGCTGGGGACAAACTAGTCCGGGACATTGTCAGTCTCGGAGTCACAGAGCAGCGACCGCGCAGGGAGCGACAATGGGGAGGGGAAGAATAGAGACAAGCGAGGGGGCCCCCGAGCTGAATGAGGCCGGGGGGCTGCACATGCTGCTGTTGCCAGGGAGACGGACCTCTCCCCGAAGAGGTCTGATGGGCCATTGTTCAGGGGACACAAGATGTGGCATCTACCAGATGGTCGTGTGCTCTCTAACTCAGTTATCTGAAGGAATGCGGGCCGCCTCCCTCCGCCCAGGACGCCATCTGCTCTTTCAGACGGCCGGCCGGCCGCCACTGGGCCGAAGCACCCCGATGGAGGGAGGCCCTCCCTCCGGCCCGCCGCCATTCGAGGCGGGGCCGGTCCCGGGGCTGGCCCGGGCTGCCTTTAATTAGCTAATTGCATTTCACACCCGAGGGGTTTGCACTTGCTCTCTTCTGGCGATGGAGCTGCCCAGCCTCCCATGCTCCCCCTCCCCACTTGGAGACTCTTTGGCGGGTTCTGAGAGAAAAAAGAAAGCCCGCGTTGACACCTGGGCTCCTCCTCCCGAAGCGGAGCAGGGAGCATCCAACGCACTGCATCTGGGCCCCCACCTCTGAAGGTTTCTCTCCCCTCCCCATCACTTACAAAACAGAAACAAACTCGGCTTCCTCCCCAGGCCTTGAGACCCTTCCCCACTTTTCTGGGCCGGGGAAAGGAAAAGGTGTCAACCTTTCCTAATTGGTGCCACCAGGAAGGAGAGCTTTCTTCTCTAGGGCTCCGTAGCTCCCTGCAGAGTTGGGGCTCAGAAAGGGGGCTTTCCATCCCTCTCAGCGCCGCTGAGCACGGAAGCCAGATCCGCACAGATCCACCCAACACACAGTGGCCCAGAACGAGATGGTGGAAGGCAGAGCTGGCCTGACGCTAACCAGGGCCAGGAAATCAGTTACAGGTGGACGGGGTGGACGGGGCGAGCCGTCCGAAGCTTCCACAGGGAAGCACCCTCCAGGTCTTTGCTTGGCCTTTAGGGACAGCTAGGACGTGACCCCAGAACGAAAGCAACAGCAGCATCTCCTGAGTCTGTGATGGCGGCTCGATCACAGAGCATCCACAGGTCACAGAATAGCAGGGATGGGATGGCCCTTAGAACAGAGACTAGGGAAGGACCTTAGAACATGGGATGTCAGCCAGACTACAGAACTGCAGAGCTGGGCGGGGGGAGGCGCGGCCATGGGGTGGCAGGGCTTTGAAGCCCCTCACCATCCGGCTCCCTCTCTGCTTTCTTGGTTTATTGCTCACAGCTCCTCTTTACACACTCCACATTCCAGCCCAATCGGCCTCGGTATTGTTCCCTCTCTGGCGTGTGTCACAAGCTGCCCACCCCACTCCTCTCCTCCCCCACTCAGAAGCACCAGGGGTCAGTGGAGGCACGTAGCAGGCAGGTGAGAAGGTGGAAATGAGCACAGGAGACCGGCGTCTGACAAAGCTGGGGGGAGAGAAAGCTTAATGTTGGACAAAATCCTCGGGGCGGGGAGAACAGAAAGTTGTGAGGCGGAAACCAGGTCCGAAGCAGCAGACACACTCTAGCTGTCTATTAGAGATGGATGTCCAATAGAGATCGTAGACTCTATGTATTAGGGAAGGGAAGGAGAAGGGTGGGGAGGGGAGGGGGAGAAGAGGGAAGAAGACGGGAGGGAGAAGGAAGGGGAGGGAGGAGAGAGAAGGGAAGGGAAAGGAAAGGGAAAGGAAAGGGAAGGGAAGGGGAAGGGAAGGGAACTCATTATCTTTCCCCCACTCATCTTCCAAACTTCCTCATCATTGTCAAGGACACCATCAATGTCCCAGTTCATCAGACTCACAATCTAGGTATCTTCCCATCCTGGACTCCTCACCCTTTCTCACTGTGCCCCCTGCCCCATTCTGTTGCCAAGGCCCCCCGATTTTGCTTTTGCAGCATCTCTAGAGGAGGCCTCCTCTCTTCTGCTGGCAGACCAATGTCTGCCTGCCTCAGGCTCTCCCCCTCCAGCCCATTCTCTACTCAGCTGACAAAGGGATTTTCCCCAGGTGTGGGCCATGTCCCTCTCCTGCTCAATAAATCCCAGTGGCTCCTTATCAACTCCAGGATAAAACACAAAACCCTCTGCTTTGGTCTTCATCTGTTTTCCAGGCAAATTCAGGAATCGGTTTTGCTTGATCATACACGTTTGTAATGGGTGTTTTTCTTGCTTTCTCAGTGGAGAGAGAGAGAAGGGAAGGTGGGAAGGAGAGAATTCAGATCTGAAAATAAAATAAAATTTGAATGGGGGGGGTGGAAGCACAGACAAGGGCTAGCAGCCAGAGATTATAGACCAAATGCAGCTGAATTTTTAAAAAATTAAGAAAAAAGACATAGATCATGAAAACAATCTCCCTTCAAGGCTCCAGGAGGTAACAGACAAACAAGCAGGAAATGTTGGTACAATGCTGGTCAGTTTATATATATATATCCTGTCTGTGATCACACAACTCATAACAACCAGGATTTGAACTCAGGTCCACACCCATACTGACCATGTTTTGTTTTTTTTCCAGTATCTGCTCTTTATCCAGGGAAAGCCCATGGGATTTTTTTTTTCCAGTAGTCTGGTGTGTGTGTGTGTGTGTGTGTGTGTGTGTGTGTGTGTGATGAAACCTTTCCCTGACATTGTGGGGCTATGCCACTGTTCCCCCTGGGTGGGGTGGGGCTGGGTGGGCATTCAGCATTCTGGCCATTCTTCACTAACCCACCTGCTGAGCTTAGGGAGGTCTGGGGTGTGTGTGTTTGTGTGTCTGTGCATATGAGTGTGCGTCCAAGTCTGTATATATGCATGTATTGTGTTTGTGTGTTTATTGAGGGGGGGACAGCTGTGCAGCTCACCCTGTTGCCAGCCGTGAAAAGTTGGGGTGCTTCGTGAGGACAAAGCCAGAAGCAGGAGAATGGAAAGTTTTCCTTCTCAGGCCAGTTCTCCAGAAGCAGACCTGGGGGCCTGCAGAAAGGAGGGGGTGTGTGTGTGTGTGTGTGTGTGTGTGTGTGTGTGTGTGTGGGAGTGGGGCGGGGCCAGTGGCCTGGGGGCTGTCGAGCTGACATCTGGCAGCAGCTGCTGCATAGGGAATGGCCCATAGAGGCTGCAGCGCTGGCCCCTCAAAGCCAAGGGAAGAAGAATTGGAATTCTCCCAGGGTGGGGCTGACTTCCCAGAATCTCCCCCCTCCGAATGAGCCCAAAGGGGGGCTGTGTGGGTGTAGGACACTGGGGAGGTGGAGGCTGACCCCACACTCTCACTTTCTCAGGAAGAAAGGAAAGAACCTACTGTGTGCCGGGTCAAAACCTTGCTCAGGGCTTTACAACATCTCCTTTGGTCCTCACAACTGCCAGGGTCCAGGGTGCTATTATTACCTCAAATTTGCAGCTGAGAAAACTGAGGCAGCCAGAAGTTACCCTGCTTGTCCATGTAGTCACTCAGCTGGGAAGTGCCTGAGGCCAAATCTGAACTCAGCTCTTCCTGACCCCAGCCTCCACTGCCTCTCACAGAGGCTCACACCTTGCCCTGGATTGGTCTACCACCAGTCTACCTCCTTAATCCTCCTTGGGAGCCTGCTGTCCCTAGTGAAGGGCAGGAAGGTGCAGGGAGGCAAGTTAGTGCCAACTCTGTGCCAGGCCCCATGCTAAGCACTCAGGATACACAGGAAGTATGACAGTCACTACCCTCCAGGAGCTCCCAGTTTAATGGATGGTTGGAGGCAGGAAAACCTTCTGGACAACCGATAGATACATAAAGGAGGCTCTGAGAGAGGTGTGGGAGTGAAGGGAGGGGTACGGGACAGAGGGAGGCAGGGAGACCAGAGCCAGCAAGTTGGGAGTTTGAGGGAAGGAGCATCCTGGGGAGGTGGTGAGGGCTCCAAGCAGGGGCTGCAGGACCCCTGAATGCCTCCAAGGTCTTTGATGTTCTGGGCTCTTGCTCTCCCTTCACACAACACAGTGATGGGGGTGAAGAGGGGGGAATAATTTCCCCCAGGGTGCTGGAGAGTGTGTAGCTGGGCTTGGTCATGAGTTCCAGGTCTGTGGACTCTGGTGGGGCTGCTGGGATGCTGACCGAGGATTCTGATTTTGGGGACTCTGGCAGCACTTTTAGCCTAGAAACAAGCTGCTCAGCCCTTAGCAAGTTACAATGGAAAAGGAGCCCCCAGCAGGCCCCTCCATGCCTCCTGCTTGCTTGAGGTGCCAGCCTCAGGCACAGCCTTGCTGCCCCTTGTCTGTCACCCTCTCTCTGTCCTGGCCACCCCTCCACCCCCCAGCTCCTGGGAGCCCTGCCCTTCCCAGCCAAGGATGCAGATAGAGCAGGCTCAGCCGCGTATAAGATACGACCATCCTTTGGCTTGAACCCTGCAGTGCAGATGTCAAAACCAGCCTCCCTTGGCCTTGCAGCTGGTCCGCTCCTCCCCCTGGACCATGCTTGGCTCTCTTGGCAGCAGTGGCCAGCTCTGGAGCTGCTTGGCTGGGCTGATGGGACCAAGGGCCCCTCTGCAGCCTGTGTGACCTTGGACACGTCACCTCTTGGGCCTCCAGTTTCTCTTCTGGAAAGTCAGGGAGCTGGACAAGATGACCTTAGGTTCTTTCTGGCCAATCCTCTGCTTCTGTTTTCCCCTGCCCAGCCTGCCTCTGAGGTCCACCTGAGGGGCAGGGCCATTGATTCATCAAAGCCACCAGCCAGGATAGCCTGCTGTCTCTCCTCTAGGCCAAAAGTCTGAAATAGCTGCCAGCACATCTATTTCAGGAAACTCACGTGAAGGAGTGCCCTCGGTGTGCCTGTTCAGAAAGGACCGTTGACTTGTGGGAGCCTTGGCCAGCCCAGGGCCAGGGCCAGAAAGGGGTGGGACCTGGAGACTCTCAGCTTGCAGTGGAGGTGGGAAGAGAAGCTGTTCTAGGGCTGGGAGGGTGGTCCAGCTCCTTCTTCCACGTGCACCAAGGTCCTGGGGATCACCAAGTGCTTGGTGGGCTGAAGGGTCAGCTTCCTTTCCTTTGTCCCATGTGGAGAGAGGCAGAGACTGCACGGGGTTGGGGGGCATGGGGCAGTGAGGTCTGGGCACTATAGGGATGGAGTTGAAGGGGAGTTCTGGCTCAGGAAGGAATGATGGGGGCCACCTACAGGCCACAGCTTCCTTTTTCTGGGCACAGTCTGGGGAAGGCAGGCTCCAGCCCCTCCTACTCACACTGGGTCTCTCTCTTGGTGGGTGTGGTATCCTGGCAGCTCCCCAGGGGGCCCACAGTACTTGGCCTCCCATGGGTTCCAGGCTGCCCTCCTGCCTCTCCCCAGAAATGCCAGGAGCTGGCTCCAGCCAGGGATCTCCAACAGCCAAGCCCTTCAGGTTAGCTGTGAGAACACCCCTCTTATGGCAGAGGGTGCCCCAGCCAGGGAAGGGTGGTGGGTTGTACTGGCCAATCTCATATTTCTCTTTTGTCTCCTCCCTCCAGGGCAAACACCCTGCAAGCAGTCCCTGCATCCTAGCAGGCCAATGCCTGTTTACTTTGTAATTAACAATGGGCCAAGGGTCCCTTCCTGACATTTTTCTTGGGGGCTTGGGAATTCTTGCCAAGTCACTGACCGGCACCAACCCATTGTATGGTAGCCTGGCAACCCCTGGGCCACATGGGCCTGTGAGAGGCTGCTGTGTGACCTTTACTAAGATACTACCTTCTCTGGTCCTCAGGCTGAGCAGCCTGACCCAGCTTGGAGAGAGTCTCCTAGCCCACTGCACCCATCTATGCAGACATACCAGGCTCATTGTCTGGAGTCAGGCCTTCTTGGAAGTGTCCCAGCTGAGTCTAGGGAGGAATGGACAAAGTCAGAAGGAGGGAGGGAATTTCTCCCCTGGAGCTGGTGCACAATCTGTGTCCTAGAAGTGAGTGGAGGGATTGGGCTTCCTGTCAGACCTCAGCCTGCTCCTGGCTTCCCAAGGAGATGCTGGTTGGAGGGAGTGGTCTGGGGACAGGGAGAGTGACAGGACAACTGCCTTAAGGGTCTGGTCAGTTGTGCTCCAGGAGATGAAGACAGCAGAGGGAGGGGGCCCACCCCAGAAAGCTCTGGGGAGGGAAAGCCCCCTCTAACGGGGGCTGCCCAAGGCTGCCTACACAATCCCTACTCAGGCTCCATAGTAAAACAGCCTCTGCAATTATTGACTGGGCATTTGGGAGCACAAGCCCCTTGGACATAGGATGTCCATGCTGTCATCCAATTCAACCCTCTTGTTGTGGGGAGGAGGGAAATGGGGGAGGGGAGGGGACTTGCCAAGGGTGCCCAGTGACTCGTAGGGATTTCCCTGGGCAGCATTTGAGAAAAGGCCCAAGGGATAGTCTTCCCCAGAGATGCCACTCAGTGGAGACTGTCCCAGAAGAAGCTGGTAGAATGAAACCCAGCAGTGGTCCTGACATCCCCTACAGTCACCCCCCACAAGCCTTTACCCGGTTTTCCAGGAGTAGTCACGTGCAGCCCAGTGCTGTGTGGCCAGTGCAGGAAGAAGAGGGATGGGGAGGGGACTGGAGAGGCCCAGGCTTTGGGCCAATGCTCCCCACGGGGAGAAGGGATTCGGCTTGCTCTGCTTGTCCCCTCCCCCTCCAACTCCCCCAGGCAGAAGGGAAGCAATTCTACAGATTGAGTCTGAGGATGGCAAACATTTTCCACCAATAAGAACTTCCCTGGAGTGGAAAAGCCCCCCTGAGGGCATGGGATCTCTGATTCACTTCAAGCCAGGCTGGAGGACTCTCCCCCAGTATCTCAGGGTGGGGATTCCCATTCAGATTGAGGCTGGACTAGGTGGTCCATCCTGGTCTGAGATTCTGGGTTACTCCCTCCTGAGCAGGAGGGGCTGGAGCCTGCCTTCCCCACACTATGCCAGGTACCTAAGATTTCCCCAAAGTGCTTTGGTTATCAGCCCACCTGCTCGATGAGGGCTTCTACCTGTCTCGATGTCCTTAGTGAAGATCCCTGGGAAGCAGGACAATCTGGAAACCTGAACTTTGCCCCTCCCTCACCCTATGCCCTTGGTCAAGCCCGAGGGGCTGAGGTGAGGACAGAGAGCAGTCCAGGGATTGGTGTGTGGGGGCATGGGCATGGGGAGGGATCAGAGCAGAGCAACAAGGAAGAAGAAAAACCAGAAAATCGGGGCCATTTAGAGCAGGGAAAGGCCTTTTGTCCATAGGACCAGAGGACTTCAGAGGTGGGAGGAGCCCTAGCAGTGGCCAGAAAAGCACCTTCAGTGAAGCCAATGTGGCTTGCAGTCAGTCAATACTCATTTATTTAGCACCTACTGGCACATGGTGCCGGGCTGCCTTCAGGGAACTTGCAATTTAATGGGAACTTTAAATGGAGGAGCGGGAGGAGCTTGGAGCAGGGTCCTGATGGTGAAGGAGGAAGAGCAGAGCTGGCAGGAAATGAAATCATTTAATTTTAATTTTCAATTTAATTTAGTTTTTTCAATTAAGAAGCACTTTATTTTCTCTTTTCCCAATTGAATCACAGCAAGGAGGAAAAAGAAATTCCTTGTCATAGATGTGTTTTGTCAAGAGCCCCTTCAGCCCCTTGAGGTCGCCCATCACCCCTGTATCTGAAGGTTGGGGCTCAGGCACCAAAGCATTAAATGTGTGTGTGTGTGTGTGTGTGTGTGTGGTGTGTATGTGTGGTGTGTGTGTGTGTATATGGTGTGTATGTATGGTGTGTGTGTGCGTGTGTGTGCGTTGTGTGTGGCGTAATTCAGGAAGACCCATTCTTTCTGTGGAACATGGAAATGGGGAGCAAAGTCAACCAGTTTCTTCCAATGATCCCCCTCAGGTTCCCAGTTGGCCTGTAGGGCCCTCAGTGCCCTCAGGGCCTTTTGCTTGAGGGTGATGAGTGCCACATGCCTTGAGGTAAAAGGACATTAGTGGAGCTTGTCAGCAGACTTGGAGGCCAGGGGCAGCTGTTCCAGGAGCAGGTTTCCTTCTAGGTGTTCTGTAAAAGGAAACTTAGAGCCGTGGAACAACCAACACGGACGCCGCATTGTTGGTCTGCCCGGATTGTCAGGGCCGTATCAGGCTCCGTGTCAGGCAGCCAAGTGGTGAGCAGCTCAACCTCTGGATCTTTGGGAGGAGCAGTGCCCAGGTGGGCTGACGCAGTGGGACCAACACAGACTGGTGTCTGCCTTTCTCTTCAGAGAAGGCGTCTTATATGTGACGGTAACACGCCTGAGCAGGCGGCTTCTGTTGGGCTGGGCTTTCTGGGGGAGGCAGTTTCAACACCGGCCCTCTCTCCGCATTCAGGATGGTTGTAGCCAGCTTGGGCTCCCTCGTAGCAGACTGATTGAAGCCGCTGGGAGAGAAGGATGACATGAAGCTTCTGGGGAGTTGGGAGAACAAGAATGGGGAGCTAAGGATGGAGCTGGGTTCCCAGAAGGTCACTGCCCTTGCTCAGCATTGAGGCTACAAAAAGCAGGGGTTTCTCATCCTGTATCTCGCGTAGACTATGGACAGATGGCATGGCCCCCGAGAGCTGCTGCAGTCTTCCCATTTCCTATCTCCTCTCCTATCCCTGGCCATACCCGCTTCCTGGAGTTCTGCAAGCCCGGCTCCAATGGCTGACTAACAATTCCGATACTGAAATGCAGGCATGTGTGCAGGAGCCGAGAACACAGGATTCATCCTCCTGAAGCCTGGGCAGCGACGAGGACAAAACAAACTCTCCCTGACGATGTTTATTGTGGAAAACTTCTTGGTGAGTTTGGTCCAGCAGCCAGAGCAAGGAGGTGGAAGTGTGGTAGGTGCCATGCAGGAGGCCGCCAGTGTCCTCCTTGGACCATGTGGAGCTTCAGGACCAGCCCTGGAAGGCCGGCAGAGGTGGGCTAATCCAAACACCTTATTTAATTGGGGTTGGCTAGCCTAGAGAAGACAGGACAGGGTGGGCAGTGACTCCCGTCTGTCTGCACTTACTTTATAGGCCATCACGTGAAAGAAGGCTCAGGCTCGCTGTTTGGTCCCAGAGGGCAGAACCTCTGGGTGGAAGCTTCATTCAGGCAGGTTTAGGCAGGTAAGAGGAAACTGCCTTTCGGCAGCCCCCAGTGTGGAAGGGGCTCTTCACCGGAAATCTTTAGCCAATCCAGCAGCAATCCCCAGACATTTATCAAATGCCTTCATTGCGGCCAGGCAGCGGGTAGCTGCTGCAGGGCCACTTTCCAGGCGTGGAGGGAAGAGGTTGGCGTTTTGTTCTGGTGTCCCCTAACCTAGCAAGCTCCCTATAGGTGTGTATAGCTGTTTGTCCAGTGAATCCCAGAGAGCCTGGACCTAATGGTTTCAGAGGTTCTTCTTTTGGGTTTTCGTGACTTCCAGATTCTCCATTCTTTTCCCTTTACAGGAACTTTTCATTTCTGGTTTTGGAGCAGAATGAATGCAAAGGCTGGGGCCAGAGGCCACAAGGCTGCCTACCTGAAATCGGGGTAAAGCTCTGACGAGAAGACTTGAGATGTGGGTGCCCACAGAGCAGAACAAATGCAAGCTTCTGATGTGCAGCGTGGCTGGTGACTTCCTGTAGAGCAAGCCTTCCCACAGCAAGATTCCTTGAACACGGCTTCTTGCAGATGACTTACCAGCTGTGGGACCTGAGGGAAGATCCTTCCTCTCTCTGGGTCTCAGAGGGGTTGGTAGTGCTTATCACTAAGGTCACTTCTAGGCAGCAGCTTTTTTCTTAGACCCTTGCCTTCGGAATGCCCAATGGTAGCTTTTTGTATGATGGCATCATTTGCAGAGTCACAATGCAGCTTGTGGAAAGATGACAAATCATAGGTCCCAGTCATCCCAAAGGGCCAGGGGTCACCTCAGTGACTTTGCTTGGGGCTCCAGGAGAAAGCACAGAGGACAGTACAGACAATGGACCAAACACCCCTGGAGCCGACCTCCATCTTGGACTTCTGGTCATGTATGCGTTCCATCACAAATGCCGTCTTTTCCTGTAACCTTTCCGCCCTTTGAGCAGGATCCCACTTGGGACCATGTGGGACCATGTGGGCCATGGAACTCTCCCCATCCCAGATGATGTGAACTTCTTTCTGAACAGTGGGAGCTGTCCATCAGGAGGACAGCCTTCCTTAGGAAACCCGCTTGTCCTTCCTTATAAGTCTGTAAGCAAAGGGTGGGTCTGCTGGGTCTGAGGAGGAGTATGGCGAGGAGGAGGGGGAGAAGGAGGAGAGGGAGGAGGAAAGGGAGGAGGAAAAGGAGGAGAAGGAGGAGGGAACTCCTCCACGTGTGTCTCTTACAACTCTGAAATTCCGTTAAATTCATGGATTTTCAAGCAGAGATGTTGGCTCATCTAAACTGATTGTCAATAATTGTGGTGGGGCTGTTTCTTGTGTTCCTCTGACCATGCTGGCAAGAGATCTCTGCCTGCATGTTACAGACAGAATGAATATTGGAATTGCCCCCTTAATTTTGGTGGGAAGCAGCAATGCAGCATCAGAGGCTAGAGCCTCCGCTGGGGCCACAGTAAATGTCAGATTTTGTCCGGTCAAGCATTGCTGTTGGAGGGTGTCCCTGTGCCCCCCCCGCCCCGCACAAGGCAGTGATTGCCTTAGTGGTTCATAAGCAGCCATCAGGACTGTAGGCAGACAGGCTGGTTCAGTGTGAGATAGGGCCAGATCTCATCTGGTTATTGAGTCTGAATATGAAATTGAAATCTGTGTGTGTGAGTGTGTGTGTGTGTGTGTGTGTGTGTGTGAGAGGGGGGCAAGAGACAGAGACAGAGAGAGACACAGACACAGACACACAGAGACAGAGACAGATGGGGGGAGGGGGAAGCAAGGACACTGGGTGAGGGCCATCCTGAGGAAGGAGCAGACCAGGCCATCTTCACACCCCATCCCATCCCTCTGCTACGTCCTTGCCATCCGAATGGTCACTTCACCCTCTATGACAGGGGCAGTCCTGATAGGGGAGTGAGAGCAGACAGTTCTCTCTATATGACTTTGCCCCAAGCCCCATGCTTCGCCTCAGGGATGGGTCCATCAGGGCTAGAAGCTGCTGCCTCCCCTAGAAGTTGGGTGTCTGAGGACTCTGTGCTCTGCAGAGCAGCAGCATCAGAGGCCCGAGGGCAGGGGAGTAAGGCTGGCAGGAATGAGGGGGTGGGGCAAGGAAAGGATTTTGAAGGAAGCAGATTCTAAGAGGTGCTGGTGTTGAGGGAGGAAGGATCCTGGGCAGGGCAGGAATTGGAACCCAAGCCCCTAGACTCTAGAATCCCCCACTTCTTCCTTCATAGCTGGGCTCTTTAGGCCGGGGTCTCCTTCCCCCTAGCTTTCTCAGTCTGTGGAGAGAAGGCCTGCTTCAGGGAATCTCTAGTCTTTTTCTGTAGGAACCTACCTGAGTTTCTGTGATAGGATCTTGTGTGGGCTGGGGATGGAGACTTTCCAAAGGGAGCTGTCCCCTCTCCAGGCCTTTCCTTGAGCCAGATTTCCAGATATAAGAGGCACATTTCTTTCTAATTCAACCGTTCATTAAATGCCTGTATGTAGAGCACTGTGCTTGGGCAGGAGGCAGGGGTGCAGGAGGGATGAAAAACGGATAAGATTTCGACAGGATAGAATCATAGTCGGACCTTCAGGGATGCCTGTTGACTGACTCACTCACAGTAGCTCCAGATCCTGGGAACTTCCCCTCCCCATCTGGAAGAGTACAATGAAACCATTCCTGAGTAACAATAGCAGGTGGGATGAACTGGAACCCTAAGCAATTGTGACCACTGTGGAAAGGGAGAGAAAAGCTAGGGCTTAGAGGGAGAGCAAGTCCAGAGTGAGAGAAAGGTGGCAAGGGCTGGGCAGCTCACTGGTCAGTGTGTCAGAGGGAGGACCCCCCCAGCCCCCAGTTTGGGCCTCAAGGATGAGGAGCCCAGGAACTTCCCTGCATCTATCCAGGTATGCGCAGAGTTGGGGGGCAGGGAGACCCCAGAAGTGCCTTTCAGTTCTTTGGGTGAGACTTGCAGAAGAGACTGCTTTTAGGAGGCAGAGGAGGAGGGTACTGGGCCCTGCTGAGGGCCCCCTCTGTGTCTGTGTCTCTCTCTTTTCTTGGTCTTACTGTCTCTGTCTCTGTCTCTCTGTGTCTCTCTGCTGAGACCCTGAGCCCAGGCTGGGCTGGCACTCTGGCTCTTATCTCTGTCCCCACAGGTGGGATGCTCCCTAGCTCTGAGCAGCTCTGACATTGTAGGCAGACATTCTGAGCCAGAATATTCTTCAAGGAAGGGGGAAGGCAGTGGCCAGAGAAAAGCGGGAGACTCATCAGAGGACATTTTGATAGGTGGATGTGGTGTTTGGGAGCCAGACCATGGGCCTCACGTTGCAGTCTGAGGAATGGTCCCTAAGTCAGACTTTCCTGGAAGCTTCAGTCCCTGGGGCCTGGCTGGCTGGAGTCTTACCTCTTGCTCGATGCCCCTTCTTGCCCAGAGCACCTCGACATTGCTGAAGTGTTGCCTTAGTCTTGGAGTGAATTTCATGCCTTCGTTCCTTCATCCAATCCCTCACCCTTGATTCATTCCTTCTTCATTTTCTGGGGCTTCCTCTCTGCAGAGCTCTGTGCTGGGGGCTATGGCAGGTGGAGGGAGGGCATTACAGAAGCAAAATTCCATGGCCTCCAAGGGTGAAGGACCCATCCCCAGACAATAACACCTGCATCTAGAGCAATTCCTATGCTCCGCTTTCATTCACCCTACAGTGGTGGGGGAAGGTGCTGTCCTTTTGGACAGCTCTCTGGGTGGTCCCTTGGGCAAGTGTCTTCCCCAGAGAAGCCTCAATTTCGTTCTCTGTGAAATGGAGGGGTTTGCACTAGAGGCCTTCAAGGCTCCTGGAAGCTCCATATGCACATGATGAACGTCTGGTTTTTGAGCGGGAAGGGGTTTTCAGTTTCCAGGGGCAACAACAACAGCGTGTCCCGTTTTGCCTCACAGCCTCTAGGAAGCTGGTGGTACAAGAATCTCCATTTTACCAAGGAGATGGCCACACAGTAGGTGGGAGTGCTCTGGCTTCCAAGGCCAGGACTCAGAGGTTAGGGAAGCAGATCTCTCTGCTGGGCAGAGAAATGTTCCCCTGTGGCCTGTATGGAACGTATCTAATGACCGAGAGAAAGCTGAGTCCGAGCCCAGGGCCTGTCCCTGATAACGTGCTCCGGCTGCTTAGCTTTGATGGAGGGGCAGGGCAGTGGACTGTGTGGGGGAGCCCTTGGAGAAGACACAGGCTATGTACACAGGGGATTGGCTGAGGCCTCAGTCTATTTGTTGGAGTAGGACGAAAAAAGGAAATGGGCCAGAAACCAGGAAACCACAGAATGCTCTGCGTTTATTAGGAAATGAATGGAAGATTAATACCCTGAAATTACATCGTGACCCTTATTAAGAAACAAACACCCGAATCATCACAAAATTATTCTGATTGCCAGAAAGCATAATGCCCAGAAATATTCCCTATTCCAGCTCTCAGTCTCCATGCCCTTAGACCTCATCTACTGTGCAGCAGGCAGTCCAGATTAGATCTGGTGATACTCTGGGGAGAAGCAGTCAGCCAGTCCCCTGGGTCTCAGGGCAGCCCCCTGGATTAAGGGCACAGTCAGTCGGGGGAGCCCAGCAGTCTGCTGCTGCTGAGAGGGGTCCTGGGGGCTGGGTGTGGAAACTCCATTCTCTAAAGCTACTGTTCTCCTCAGAGCAGGCCCAGGCCTGCCTTGGGGTTCGCCCTGTCCACAGCCCAGAGGGGGACGAGAGGTTGGACAATCTGCCTTTCGTCTCCAGCAGGAAACCTTTGGTTGGTAAGGTGCCGCTGGCCTAGGCTGTCATGAGGAATGCCAGGAGGGCATTTTCCATGAACTTTTGTCATGTATATGGATTTATGAGAAGACAGTCAGTCTCTGAGACAAGGCGCTGGAGGCAGGCTCCTTGGGAGGCCAGTAGGCCACAGAAGCCACTCACAGGGCTCTTGTCTCTAGAGAGGAGCCAGCCTTCCCTGGTCCTCACAGCAGGATGCTCTAACGGTCTCCTCAGATTAGGCCCCTTCAGTTTTCCCTGAAGAAAAGCAGTTCAGGAGAAAAGGGGTTTATTGCTGTGGCCTTCCCTCTGGGGCCCTGGGATGGGAAGCAGTGAGCCCCGCTCCCCCGCTCCCCACCCCCACCCCCACCCCACCCCTACCCTGGCTTTCTTTCATATTCTATCCTCTAGCTCAGATACAGACAGAGAGATGGAGCCAGAGTGAGAGCATGAGCATGGCACCAGTGAATTTCAGGTCTCCTTTGGAAGGAGAAGCTGGGGACCCCGAGACCTTTCCCTCCACTCTGCCCCGAACCACGCTCTTTGGGTCTTTCCAGATCAACGAGGCTCTGCTGATTCTCTAGCTCCCTTCTGGGGGCGGGGGGACAGTCCAGTCTTGGACATTAGGACACTCTGTGCTGTGACGGTGCCCAGGGCCCCAGCCCTTGCTGTCGACTGAGGAGCGCTTCTCAGGCCAAGGCCGCCCTCTGCAGAAAGGTCTCATCTCTCAGCCTCCATGTCGTCCTCCAGTCGGGTGAAAGGGTGAGGATGGGGGAGGCAGGCTTTGGCTTTCAATCCCCTCTGTTTTCTCCCTTCACACTGTCCCCCAGCCTGCCTCCACCCTGGGGGCCCAGAGCCCGAAGGCCTCCATCAGGATGCTTCTTCCGGCATCCTCTTGGGAACCGTCAGCTGTTCATAAGTGGGGAGGGAGTTATTGCCTAGGAAGAGCTCCGAGCTGGCCCTCTGGGGGGGCCTCCCTCCACTGCCGCTAATGCCACTCTGGTCCCCTTGCTGCAAGGCAACCAGGTGATGCAGCATGTCTGTGATGAGGTTAAGCTTCTGGTCCATCTGCATCACCTGCAAGGACAGACAGAGCTGTCAGACAGATGGACCACGCAGGGAGGATGAACCCCTACAGCCAGCCCCTCCCCCACCCCAGCTGTGGAAGCAGGAAGCCTGATGGAGTTGAGCAGAGCAAAGGGGACCCTCTGTGGGAGCAGAAGTGCCGGGAAGTCCCAAAGGCCAGAGAAGAGCCCCAGTATGGCAAGGGGCTGGATGGAGCCAGGAAGCTCCATGGAAGACTTTGAAGCCTCTCTCCCCTAACCCCTACCCCCATCACTCTATAGAGCTGGAGAGGTCCTAGGGAAGGCTGAGCCATAGTCCCCCATGAGCATCTCTAGTGCCCTGGCTAGATTGTGGAGAGCTATCAAAGAATGAGGCGGCAGCTTAGAATTGAGGTCTTGGGAAATAAACCTTTTCAAAGCCTGTCAGAGAGCTGATTAGCATTTAGGAAGCACCTACTATATGCCCAGAACTGTGACCAGTGTTGGGGATACACAGAAAGGTGGAAGTCCCTGCCCTCAAGGAGCTCCCAGTCTGATATGTACCATTAAGCCACAGGCAGCATTTAGAGGAAATAATGAACTGAGAGAAAGCTGGGGAAGGCTTCCTGGAGAAGGGGGGATTTCAGCTGGGACTTCAAGAAAGCTGGTGAGGTCAGCAGTTGGAGCTGAGGAAGGAGAGATTTCCAGGCCTGGGGGCATCCAGAGAGGTGTCCAGGAGCCAGGAGATGGAAGTCCTTGGTCCTGGAACAGCCAGGAGGTTGAAGGCACAGGATGGAAGAAGACCTGTTGGAGAGTGAGATGAGAGAAGACTGGGGAGGTCAGAGGGGGCTAAGCTATGAGGGGCTCTGAATGCCAAATAGAGCATTTTGTATTTAATCCTGAGGGTCGTAGGGGTTATTACTGGGAGCTACTGAGTGGGAGGAGTGGTGGTGGTGACATGATCAGACCCAAGCTTTAGGAAAATCACTTTGGAGTCTGAAAGGAAGATGGATCCCTTCTTCCCACCCATCATCCCACACTGGGCCAGGGCACAGCAGCCTGAGGACTTGCCTAAGGCACAAACCCCGCCCCCCATGTGGGCTCTGAGAACCCCCAGGAATGGGAAGGCTGGGGCCAGACCTAGAGAGGCAGGCAGCCCAGAATCATGAGAAGATGGCCCCTCTTCTGACTCAGAGGCTTGTTACTTGTGAGAGCCACTTGCCTCAGGCTCCTCATCTGTAAGCCAGTTGACCCAGAGGATCTCAGAGGGGCCTCTTGGTGCTGACACTATGACCAGATGTCCTTAGATGTGCACGGCACGGCCGCTGGCCCATTTCAGTTGCCAGGATTGGCTTCGCACTTGGGCCGTGTGTCCCGACTATGAGTGGCATCTTGGACCTGGCCTAGGATGGGCACAGTCCCATATGTGAGGTTCTAGCTGCGTGAAAGGGTGCTTGGGTATGTGGTGACGGATATCTGATGGATGGCACTGAGAGTCTGCTGCCCTGGTTCATTTCTTCTGAGGGGGGCAGAAGGAAGAAAACCATCTTCAAGGGATCTGGTGTATTCCTAGCTCTGCAGAGGCTCCCAGGCTCCCTGGGGAGAGCAGGCTCCCCTACAAAGTCTACACCTCTCGAGGCAGCATTTCATGGGTGGGAGGGAGTCTCTGGGGAGCAGTGAAAAGCCTGGGCCGAGGGCTGAAGAAATCAGCGGCCAGGTGCGACATGGAGGGGGGAGGGAGGGAAACGTGGCTTCTTGGCAGCCTGAGTCAAAAGGGCAAAGATGTTTTGGGGAGCTGAAAGATCTGTGACATCATCTATTTGTTCAATAAGCATTTATTATGTGCCTACTGCATGTCAGCCACTACGCCAAGCTTTGGAAGCATAAAGAAATGCCATAAATCTGACAGTTCCAGCTCTCAAGGTGCACAGTGTGATGGAGAAGACCACGTTCTTACAACAAGCTGGATATAGGAAAAACTGGACAGTAGCTCAGAGAGGAAATACTAGGCGTGGGAGGATATCAAAAGCATTCATAAAGAAAGGGAGATTTTTTCTGGGACCTAAAGGAAGCCAAGAGGTAGAGGGGAGGAGGGAGGGCATTCCAGGCATGGGGCACAGCTGGAGCAAATGCCTGAGGGCAGGAGATGGAATTTCATATACTAGGAACCGTGGGTCAGCACCTGGCCTTAGGAGGGGCTAGACCCAACCCCCCAGCAGGTGGCACAGTGCCTTCCTTGCAGTTAGTAGGCTTTTAATACATAGGGGTGGAATTTAGCTGAATGCCACCTTTCCTAGTCTCAGGGTGACTATGAGCAAGCTCTCAGCCTCATCTGTAAAATGGGAGTACCAATCCCCATGGTACCTTTCTCTGTGACAGAAAGTAAGGATTTCCTCACCATGAGAACTGCTCCCCAGTGCCTGCAGGCTTGTGTGGTCTCCCTCCCCAAGGGTTGGAAGAGCCCTTGCTGAGGCCTGAAGGCTTGGGGGGTCTTGGAAGGTCTCTCTAGGGATGAGATCTCCCCAATTCTGTGTTAGGGGTGTGACCCCTCCATCCTGCTGGACTCTAGAGGGGTAGGGGATTCCTGGGAGAGGGGCTATGGTGCGAGCCCAGCTGGGGTGGGTGGAGGCGGGGAGGCAGCAGCAGTGACTCAAGGTTGCTCCCCAAAGGGCATCTTCGGGTCTGGGCAAGAATGAGCAACCAGGCTTAGACCTGCTGGGAGAGATCTGGGTGATAAGGGAAAGCCTAGTGGCTTGTGACTTCAGGGGGGCCTCCCGCAGCGCTAGGGGCTGGGGCAGAAGGCGGCAGTGGGCTGGAAAGGAATGCTGAGTCATCTATCTGGGCCCTGAGAATACTCTGGCAGCTACCAGCTCCCTTTCTGCTTCTAAGGAGCCAGATGGGGCCTGCCTCAGAGGGGAGACTGTATCCTGGAGGCATGGATGGGACAGAGCCTTTCACGGTCACCACTGTCCACGGGAAGGGGACTGAGCAAGGAGAGGGTCTCCCTCAAGTGCCTTCTCCTTGTTGTTCTCCTGCCCCACAGGGGGCAGGCATGTGGGCTCCAGGACCTCTGAAAGCCCATTTGAAAGGAAGAAGGGAGGCTCTACCTGGGGCAGATGGGCCTTGGGCTCAGCCAGCCAGGAGATACAGCTGGCCTTCCCATCTCCGGGGCCTCCCTCCACTTCCCACAGCAGCAGAAATAAGGAGACAGTGTGCATGGATGGGTCATGGTGAAGGCCAACTGCTCAAGAGAACAGAATCCAAGGGGACCTAGGTCAGCTGCCTGCCCAGCTGGGTTCTGTTCTCAAAGACCTCACAGCTCAGGTGTGGGGTCAGAGAAGAGCTTCACCACCTTGTCCTAGCTGGTCATATTACAGAGAAGGAAGCTGAGAAAGCCCAGAGAGAAAATACATGTCCAGGGTCACACAGAGAGTCAGAGTCAGAGCTGGGATCCATTCCTGGGTCTTAAAGCTTCAAGCTTAGTACTCTTTTCATTGAACTATCCAATCAATCAATCACCACCTATACATATGCATATACATACAACACACACACATACACATATGTACATACACATACACGATACAGGTGCATACATATACAAGATATATGCATATCACATACAAACATCTCTCCGTCTCTGTCTCTGTCTCTCTCTCTGTCTCTATCTCTTTCTGTCTCTGTCTCTTGTACCTACTCAGTGCTGACCACTATGCAAAGCTCCAGGGATACAGATCAGCACTAGTCTGTGCCCTCAAGCATGGCACCCCACACTGAGTCTCTGCCCTCTGTGCCTCAGTTCACAGTCTGGGTGGGAAGAAAGACCATGTTGGCAGGAAACAGTGAAAGAGCCGAAGGAGACAGATGGCGACGAGGACTACCTCCCAGCAGAGCCTGCAATGCCCTAGGATGGGCTCAGAGGGAGAGCCCACTGTGAGCTGGACTGGGCTTCCTCAAAGAGGAGTAAGGAAGAAGATGTTTGTTTCCTTGCTAAAACTGACTCCATTTTGCATTTGACCACCATTTTGTGGTGAAGTATTCCGATATTATTTTCATGAGTTTTCAATAACAAGATAAATATGGGTGGTGTAGGTTGGTAAACAACATGCATGTGTCACAAACAATTGACCAATATATGAGAACCCAAGATAAGGCAGACCACCAATGGGAAAATTTGGCTAACAATTTGGTTATTAGCATAGGTAGCAACCAAATTCATTGGTAAACAAATTAGGTCCCTGGACACCAATCAAACAGCTTGGGTATAACTTGGTATAACCAACAAATGCCCATCTAGAATGCTAAGGACCCAATGGAAAGACCCCCCATCCCCCAGTCTTCAGTTTGCTCTTGGGTCAAGACAGCAGCTGGTGCCCTTCATTTGTGGCTCCAGCTCGGGGGCCACACCGATTGACTGAGGGAGCCTTGACCACAGAGGAGGACACATGGCCGAGGTTAGTCAGCCAGAACAAGACATCCTTATTAGCAAGCCCTAGGGATCAGGGCCTCTCTGGGTTAATGTTTATATTGTCTGTTAGGTTATGTGCACTGATGCTGGTACTGGGAAATCCAAGTCTGAGCTGGTTTTGGAATTCGGACACTCTGAGACATGTAGCCTCCACAGACACATAAACACAGGCCCGCTTGGATCCATAAATGCACCAATAAGCCCCACTCCCCCACCCCCCATGGAAGTGCCTCAGAGGACTGTTTGGCCAGGGAGCCAGCAGACTGGGCTGGGAATGGGAGCTGGGACATCACAAGGGAAGGGCAGCTGTAGCAGGATGGGCCCAGAGTCTGGGGTGTCTACCCCAGACTCCTCAGAGAGCAGGGGAGACAAGGACTCTAGCCCTCAAGCTCTAGCGCTGGAGCCTTGTGGACAAACAGATCCTGAAAGGTAGTATGTCTGAAGCAGGAGGAGGCTGGCCTCCTCCCTCACCCCCACTCCGTGATTGCCTTGAGAAACCCTCTTCTTGGGGTTGAGGGGTTGAGCACACAGTAGGCACTTAAGAATGCTTATTGATTAATTGAGGAATGGCCATGAGAACAATGAGCAGAAAGAATTGGTCTCTTCCTCCCCAGAATGAAGGAACTGGGGGGTCATGAGTAGGGGATTCAAGAAAGAGTTGGGGCCCTTCTGAGGTTCCTGTTCTGAAATCCTGGGAGGGAGGTCTGGAAAAAAAGACCAAGCGGGGAAGAGAGGGGATTGCCTGGGGAAAGGAAGGGGGAAGCCTACTTGTCTCCCGAGGCCCTCCTCCTGTGGCTGGAGCAGGGAGGAGAGGGAGGGCTGCCTGTGGATCTGGATGCCTCTGCTCAGATTCTAGCGGTCTGCCTCAGGGCCGCCTTTGGGTCTCCGGTGGGTGATCAGATGCCGTCACCGGCTTTCTCCTAGTTGGTCAGGCAGCCTTTCACAGGAGATTTAGCCTCTGAGGAGGAGGCTGTGGGATAGCCCTAGAAGGCTGAGGTAGGAGCCTTGGGTTAGAGTCTGAATCTGGCACTGGGTTCAAAGTGGGACTTGGGTCAGAATTATAGCAAGGGTCTAAGCTGGAACTCCAGCTGCAATTAGAGTGAGGGCTGGGGGCTGGTTAAGCTTTTTCTTGTTGTTCAGTCATTTCTCCGTCCTGCCGGACTCTCCATGGCGCCACTGGGGGTTTTCTGGGCAGAGATACTGGGGCGCTTTGCCATGTCCTTCTCTGGCTCATTTGACAGATGCAAGCAGGGTCAGGTGACTTGCCCAGGGTCACACAGACAGGAAATGTCCCTGGTTGGATTTGAACTCAGGAAGATGAGTCTTTGGGACTCTAAGCACTGAGCCCCAGTACCACCTGGGTCCCCCGAGTCGAGATTAGACTTGGGGGAAGTGTTTTGGGTTTGGGGTTAAACGTTAGCCTTTGAGTAAGCTCCAGTTACAGGGGGTTTGGTTAAGAATAGAGCTGAGGGCTGGGGTGGGGTTGGGGCTGGCTTTCACTGAGAGGTGACTGGGTGGGATCTGGGTCAGTGTTTGGGTTCAGGTAAAGGGGAGAGCTCCCATAGAGATATGCAAAGGTGGGCAGGAGAAAACTCAGCCTGAGCTTCCCCCATCACTCCTTCCCCATTGTGCTGCACTACCCTACCCACACCCAGAGCCCTCCTTGGCCCCCAGTCCCATCTTGCTTCATGCCCCTGCTCCCAGCTTCTCCAGGTCCCCAAGAACCCTGGGCCAAAGCTCAGCCTATAGCCTTTGGACCTCCCTGGCTCCCCAGCCAGATGTCCCTTCAGCTCCCTGTCCCTGTCACTCTGGGGTCTCCCCCCATTGGTGGGGGCTTTTCCCCCTTCTGTCTCTGGTCCAGCCTCACATCTTCTTCCATCTATTGCCCACACCCCTAGAGGAGGGCTCGGCAGAGGCGGAGTAGGAGGGTATCCTGCTGGGCCCAGGCCACAGTAATAGCCAGGCTGAATGCCAAGGGCCCCTTGGGATAATACTAAGATGGCCCAGGCAGCACTTAGTAAGCACCTACTGCTTGCAGAGTCTGGGCCAGGCTGGAGTGGGAAGCTGAGACAAACTGTAACCCACAACGGCACCCCCCCCCCACACTTGGGAGGCAGAAGAAAAGAGCCCACAGGGGTACCAGCTGGGGGCACTCCTGGAGGGGCAGCTACCCAACTGGGCTGGAGTTGAGGCTTTAGAGTCTGAGGATCTGGGTTCAGAGTCTGCCTGTGTTATGTCACTGCCTGGATCAGCAGGTCTCTCCTCTCTGTTCTGGTTCCCATGGAGGGTGTCCTCCTGCTGAGTCATGGGGAGTTAAGGCTCTGCCGACCCTCTCAGAGGAGCCAGGCCGGCATCGCCAGAGGCGTTAGTGCCCGAGGGGAGGGCCCCAGCCTGCCGCCTAATCGGCCCAAATGCCCAGTGAGGCTCCCACCTCATTGTGGGTCTCAAGGTTCTTGGTCCACTCTGACCCTCAGGCCTTCCTGATCAGGCCTGCCTCTGTGTTGACTTCACAGTCATGGCTGACAGCTGGGTCCAGGTACTGACTGGTTCCAGGTCAGAAAAAACCAGCCTCTTAAACAGCAGAGGAAAACTCACAGTTTCACAAATGTGTGTCAGTGTAAGGCAGTCCCCTGTCTGTGGAGGGAGGCCTCCCCATCTCCAAACAGTAGCTAATGGCAAATGAATTTTATGAGCCTTTTCCCTAAAGTGAGATGAGGAAAACCAGGGAAATGAAGGGGGGGGGGGAAGGCTGGAAGGGGGTCAGGGAGAAGGCTGGACAGTGCCTGGTGCTCCTGCTTTCAAAGCTGCTGGAAGGGCCTAGAGCTTACTGAGTCTAATCCTCTTGTATGGCTGAGGACAGGGCAGCATTCCGAAGAAGGAAGGGGTTTAGCCTGGCTTAGTCCCACTCCGGAAGAACTCTGGCTAGCCCATTGCGATGTGGGGACCCTTCTGCGGCCACACCTTCAGTGGTGACAAGCATCCCACTGACCGGCCCAGGCTGCTGCTCCCCAAGTGGCACCATGATTTTCCAGCTTCTGCCCACCCTCCCCTTCCACTAGCCCCAAGGCTTAGATGCCTGAGGAATGAACGCTATCCCCTCCTTCCTATTCCCCCTCAAAACAAAACAAGCACCAAACCCAAGTCAAGGAAAAATAACACAGAAAGAGAGAGCCTTGACCTTGGCCAGGCAGGCCTGGTTTCCTTCCAAAGTCGAGGTCGTGCTTCTCCCTCAGTGGAGCTGAGGCTGGGACCAAAAGCCTTCTGCCTGGGCCTGGCTATTTGGGGCCACTGTGGCACAGAGAACACAGAGGTGGCTGAGATCTCATTAAAAAATAAATACCAAGGGACGCCCATGGAAGCTCCTGTCCTCTCTGGTGCCTTCAAGGGTAGCCAGATGGTGGGTGACTTAATCCTCAGTCGACCACTAGCACCTGGGCCAAGGGGCTTTGCTGACAGCAAGCAGCCTAGCAAGTCTCCCTCTGCCCACTCAAGCCTCTTAAGGCATAGCACCCATCCAATTGAAGGCATTTCCCAGGGCCGATGGTCAGCCCCTGTGTCTAGCTTCTGGCTTCACATGTCATAGATGGCCTGTCCCCACACAATGAGCTCATCAGAGCATTGGATTAGATGGGCAGACAGGTTTAGGAGACCAAAGGATCATGGATGGTCAGCCTGAGCGTGGGACTCGTGGCTTATCAACAAACCAAGAGGGAAGAAGGTACCTCTCAAGAGAGGATCCCCCTCCAGGAAGTCACAGGTTCAATTCAATTCAACACCCATTGCTTAAGCTCCTCTTGGGAGCAAGGTAAAGTACTGATATGTTAGAACCTAACAGATTTTCTTGGTCCTCCATGGACATACGATTTGTGGTATGACCAGTAGTTCAAACTGAGCTTTGTGGCTGGCCTGATATTGACCCCTGTTCTGTCTCAGAAGAAAAGAGTTACTGAAAATGAAACCAATGCCTGTCCATTAGGGAATGACAGAAAATGTTGTAGTCCTTGAGTATAACGGCATATTAGGGCGCTCCAAAAAATAACCAAAACAGGAAAAATTCAGAGAAGCCAAGGAAGATGGTTGTGGACAGATGCAAAGTGAGGTAAGTGACTGGGGAAACAGAAGTGCACAGAGCTCCAAGCCCAGACCCTGCCTGATCCTAACGCCCAGGCTCCTTCCTGACCATGGGGCCAGACCACTCGCAGAAGTGAGGGACTGCGGGATGAAGGCTCTGTGGCAGCACAAGTGAACTTTCTTGAACAGTGTTCCTTTCTCCCACTTTATTGTTTCTTTTCCATAGGAAAGAAGATGGAGGTGAAGCAAGGGGATATAAAAACAAGACATATCCATACAAATTAAACTTAGAAAATCAAAGAAAAGATTTTCCGAACCAATGGGTAACTGAACAAGATTTCAAGGGAGAACCCTAATGTTACAGGAGAAAGAAAATTTTTAAATTCCCTTCAGACCACTTTGGTATTAACCCACAACAAGAGCTAATTAGAAATGAGTGTGTTTGCCAAGAAAAGCCCAATGGGCCACGCAGAATCAGACATGACAAACACCTGAACAAGTCTGATGGCACCGACTATTGTGGGGACACGGTTGTGGAAAGGGAAGATGCCCCCAATACAGTCTCATTCTGTATCCCCCAGAGGAGGAAAACATCTTTTCTTTACAAAGAGTTCACCATTCACTTAAAAATAATAAAAAACAAAAACCCGCAGAACAAATTCAGACTTTGCTTCCTTCTAATGATTGGGAATTAATGAGGTTTGCCTGGGCTGCAGACACCAAAGACAGCAGAGAAATGTCTACAGACTTGGATGGCTTTAGACAGGCCCTGTAGGGGGGCAGGGCAGGGTCTAGGGCTGAAACTGGGGCTGATGAGTGCTGCTAGTAGTTAGGTTAGAAACAAGGTTCTCCCACCCCAAGTGTGGCATTTCCTGTCCAAAGGAACTGATCTCGGTGCACCTTCGGGAACCTTGAGCCCAAGGAGGTCTTGGTGGGTCTCTGCAAAGAGCAGGGCTGAGGATCTGCCATGGAGCCATTTTGGCCATTTGGCCCAGGAGACAAGGCCTTCTTTATGTCCCAAAGCCGCTCTCCCTCCAGATTAATAAGTAGATGATTTAGGTGGCTCCCAGCAGAGAGGGAGGGCAATTAGAAGAGAGAACAGCTAGCTAGCAATCTCCCCAAGGCTCCAGTCAGCAGACCAGAGGCAGTGGGGCTGTCTGATGTGGTTATGAATCTGTTTTCAAAAGAAAATCTTGAAAAAGCATCTTTCAAGGGACACGTGTCAAAAATGATCCATGTCAGTGACTTCAAGGGGTAGGGCTTTGGGGGCCTCCTGGGGCCTGGCCAGGGCAGAGCTGAGAGCCCAGGTGAGGGCAAGCTGGCCCAGAGCTGTGCTAAGGGCCCAGGTGGGCCTGGCCCCCTGGAGACAGGAATAAATCACTCTGTTTCTTTAGCCTGACCCAGAGGCTTCAGGGGTCACCTGTGACTCCAGAGAAGATTCCTTGTTTGCTCTTGTGTCCCTGAGAAGGGGATCTGGGGGTAGGGTTGGAGGTAGGGTAGGTGAAGTACATATGGGGCTGTAGGCATTGTTCAGGGGGGCCATGCAGGGGGCATTCATCCTCCTGCCTCTGGGCAGGGGCCAGTCCCAGTATCCTGGATAAATGGCTCCTGTCTAACACAAGGACCATCCTCAGGGTCCTGATGCCCTCCTTCTGCTCATTCTCAGGGTTTCTCATTAACTACTTTTGACTCCAGGGAGCTGCCTTTTGTAGTGAGGCAGGGAAGCAGTCAGGCCTGAGACTGGGTCTGAGCAGGATCCTCTGGATGGGAGGAGACAGTAAATGAATTGTCCAAGAGAGCAATATAGGAAGTGCATTTCTCAGTCACGGTCTCCTCCCTGGTTTATCGACATTCACAAAAGCCAGAGGGTCTCACCTGGGATCAGGGCAGCAGCCTGTCTATACCCTGGAATCCAGGACAGGACCAAGGCAAAGGGGATCAGGAAAGGCCTTCTCCCTTGCCCCTGGGAGAGGACACAAGAAGACCATCATCTGATTACTAATTCATTTCCAAGCTGAGTCACTTAGGTCCCTGATCTTGGGGTGAAGAAGGTAAGAGAACTCTCAGGACAGCATCTGAACCCCTGTCCCAGGCAGGCCCTCCAGAGGCTGAGTCTGGCTAGAGACAAGGGAGGAACACAGATAGCTGTGCTGAGAGGCCAGGAATGTTTCACTAAAGGAGTTCAGCAGTGGACATGAGCCCCAGACCAGAAGTGATGGGAGCTGGGGGTGGGGCATGGCTGGAGGTGGGGCATGGTTGGGGTGGGGCATGGGGGCATGACTGGGGCTGAGACAGAGGGGCATGATAGGGGCTGGGTCGTGGGAGTCTGAGGTGTCTCTACAAGGGCTTCACGAACAATCCCTTCACCTCCAAACATAGTTCACTCAATTTATCGGAACCAGCAGGCCTCTTCATCGACAGTCTCTTTCAGCATCTGCACCTGCCGCTTGCCCAGACAATGCCCAGTCTGGTGCTCCTGCTTTCCTTCCCCTCAGACCCCTCCCTCCTAAGCTGGGGGTGGGGGGCACTGCCTGATCCTGAGGTCACCAGGAGGCCTCTCTGTGGCACTGGTCACCGCAGGCTATTGACAATTCTCTGGCTAATTCCATTCTTGGCTGGGGCTTGTATATCAGAGGCCGACAAAGAGCCTTTCCATGGGAGCCGATGATGACTTGAACTTGGCCTTTACCGAGTGTGGTGAGGGCTATTGTGAGCCCAGTGAACACCTGGACCAATCACGCACCCCACTGACTGGGGGTCACCCCTTCAGGGAAAAGTTTTAAATCAGGCCCCTGCGGGGGTACCATTTATGTCTCCTTTCTCCCGGCCCCCCAGCATGGTGGGAGCTCCAGTCCTCTGTGTTCCTGAGGCCCTAGATCCTGGCGGATGCAGAAAAAAAGGGGCTGGGGGAGGAGGGGCTTCCAGCAGAGCTCAGACTCCGCCCCTAAATCAATCTGGGTCTCCCCTACCCCCTCCTTCCGAGGAGCCCTTCCAATTTGTCTGTTTAGGCAAAAAATACAAATATCTTGGGGGCGGTATTGTCCAGGCAGCTCTCACAAACCCCTTGCCCTTCCCCTTCAGCCTTCTGCCTGCGCTCCCGATCCCCAGTTATCCTGTGCCCAGGACAGGATTCCCAGCCTGCTCCCCGGCTCTGTCACCTACTTATCCACCGGCATCCCAGGGCCCCGCCCTCTCCCCCAACAGAACCTCACAAACTCCTTGGGGTGGACGGCTGTGGACAAGTACGAACCCAGGAACACAGCAACCTTTCAGGTGACGCTACCTATGGTGGACCAGAGCCCCTGCTCTCATGGGCATTTCTGGAATGCTGGGAATTTCAGCCACTGGAGGTCGGGGGTGGGGACCTTTCAGTCATTTCCTCTTGACTCCGTCTGCCTTTACCACTTGGGAAGATGATCAGCCTGTTGTCTTCCCTCCCTGCTGCTCCTGGGGACATGAGGCTTTACCAGGACTTTGGAGAACTTGTGGACAGGGAAGGGGGAGAAGTAACACATCGTAACTGTGATACAGAATTAGACTGGCAGAGCTGGGGGTGCACTTAGAATGGGAGGTCAGAGTTGGAATGGATGACTTTAGAACCCAGAGTTCAGAATTGGGAGGGGCCTTAGAACCTAGAATGTCCTAGAGTTGAGAGAAACTTTAGAATACACAATGTTAAAGCCAGGAGGGACAGCCTCCATGGAAGAAGCTGGAACTCGAAATGTCAGAATATAGAACCTTAGAACACTGCAGACTGTCAGAGCCGGAAGGGACTACCTCATAACCTAGAATATGAAATGTCAGAACTGGGAGAATCCAAGAAGAGAGAATTATAGAATAACCAAGTTGGGAAGAACCCAAATGCCATTAGACCAACCTGTCCCAGTCAGAGAGCTGCTCCAGCTCCCCTTCCCCCATCCCTGACAAATGGTCACCCAGCCTGGACCTGGTCTATCCCTCTCCCCAAGTCTGAGACAGACAGAGAAAGCCTGAGGCCTGAGGAAGCCAGGAGGAGTCAGTTTGGAGAGTCAGGAAGGAGGAAATTTTGTAGAGGGGAAAGGCCCTGAGGAGTGCCCAGGGAAAGCTCCCTGAGGGCAGGCATGTGCACTCCACTTTCTTTTTATCCACCTAGAAAAAGGTCCAAAGTTTTGCATACAGCCGGTACTTAAGTAATGTTTGTGGAATGAATGAATGAATGAGTCATTTCATACCAGCTGCCCACTTAACCTAGGAGGAGGAAGGGCAGAAGTTGAGGGTGGAGACCTTTCCTCTGCCACTCTCCTGGATCCTAGCGCTGGGAGCTGTCCTTTGTCTCAGAGCACGGCAGTCTCTGCAGCTTCCAGTCTCAGGAGCTGCCCAGGACCCAGACCAACCAAGGGCGAGCCAGCCAGGACCGGTCAGAGACCCGACGTGCACTCTGCCTGTCCTCAATAAGCCAGCTCTCTCTGCTACCCACACTGGGAGGGTTCTTTTCCTAAGGGTGACATGAGGTGCTCTCTAAGTAAGCCTGATGCCCCACAGCGGGTCCTGGGAGGGCGCTTCTAACAGCTCTCAGGAATCCAGTCCAGAATCCACACAAACCCGGGTATTCAGCAGCACCTCCTTCCGGCCTCTATCCCTGGGAGTGACCTTCAAGACCCTTTGAGTCCTAAGTTCCTTGAACACTCGCTGGGGTCCCTGAGCAGTTCTTTCTGCCTGGCTCCCCAGAGCCTGGCCCTTGAGGTTCTTTGGGTTGGCAAGCCCATGCCCTGGGAACGAACACCACACTGTGGCCAGCGCCCGTCCCCTAATTACAGTAGAGACTTGCCCCTAAGCTCAGGGAGGCTCGTGAGCTGCGCTGTCTCCAGTGCCTGGGAGCAGAGGCTCCAACCACCAGGGACAGTTTCCTGCCCCAGACCATTAAAAATTATTTTAAATTATTTTTTAAAAAAGCAATGGAGGAGTGAGGAGGGAAGGCTTCTGAAATATTTCTTAGTTCTTTTACGTGGCAAAGGAAAAGGCTTCACAGGACGAGCGCCTACATCTTTTTGGCATGTCTTCCACTGAGATGAAAGATTTTGGGTTCCAAGCCAGGGCGTGCGTGTGTGTGTGTGTGTGTGTGTGTGTGTGTGTGTGTGTGTGTGTGTGTGTGTGTGTACACGAGAGCTGGTGATGGGGGAGGGGAAGGAGAGAGAGGGAAGGAGCGGGGAGAGGGGAGGAACACACCTCAGCAGGAGCCTAGGCGGGAGCAGGAGCGGGAGAGAGAGGGGAAAAGGGGGGCGGGAAGGAAGAGAGAGGAGGTGGGGGAGGGAGGAGAGAGAGGGAGAGTGAGAAGAGCTGGGAGGAGAAAGATCATAGGACTGGAGCGCCAACAAGGGCGGGAGAAAGGTGCCGGTATACACACCCATAACATCTGGGCGGGGGAAAAAAGCTGCATTGTAGGGGTAATTCTGAAAACCCAAGAAGGGGCTGGGGCAGCCAGAAAGGCCGGGAACCTGGAAACTAGCCAAGGAGGGGAAATCTTGGGCTGAACATGCCCCATGGCAGGCAGATCCCTGAGTGTCACTAGAAAAGTGAAATCCGTTTGCCCAGGACAGAACCCAACTGGGACAAATGTGCTCCCTAGCTTCCCAGCCCAGAGGGGCCTGAGCCTGCCACTCCCCAGCTCACAGCCATACTGAGGAGGAAGCCCTCCAAATGACTTGTCCCCATGTCTGGAGAGAGGAGACTGATTCTGGTCTGAGTCTGAGCAGACTGCCGGAAGCGCTGCTAGCCTCTGCCCACCTGCTGCCACCCGGAGGTGCCACAGTCACCCTTCCCGCTGTCCATGGTTCCCCCAGATATGCCCCTCAAAGTCAGTTTAGTCTAAAGGCAGCTGGAAAGCTGTTGCTATCCCAGAGGTGGCCCTGGGGACATCCCAGAACCAAGGGGAGGAGAGCGCCAAGGTGGTCTGGTAATTGTGGTCCAGCCAGCAAGGCTGTTTACATCTATGGCCCAAAGATAGTGAGGCTGCCTCCGAAGACCCCCACATTTCCCATTTCATTCTCAAAGACTAACAACACTCCAGATAATCTTTGCTGTTCCGACAGAAGCCAGGTACTGTTGTTGTCCACTCTTCCTGGATGCCTGAGGCTGAGGGAGGCTGAGAGGGTTTCTGTTCTCTGGCTAGAGCTGGAGTCCAGGGAGGGAGGGGGGCTTGGCCCCAGGTGTGCTGGGTGCCAAGGCTTTAGCTGTTTCGTCTCACTGAAGATTCAGTTGTAGGGAGACAGATTGAGACTCCTTACTGGTCACCCATTGGGGCTGGCTAGCCCTTCCCCTGCCTGACCCTTTGTTTTCCCATCTGAGAAATGGAGGCAGACTGGCTGGTCTCTAAAGGTCCTTCCTGGTTTGAGGCTCATTCTATGGTTCTCAGATCACAGCCAATGGGTTTTGAATGACTGTGGGCATAGAACTGGGGTAAAAACCCCATGTTTCCTGCCTCCCAGCCCTGCCCTCCCTCTTTCTTCATGGCAGATACTCCATTGTCCCTAGTGACTGGCCCCAGCCTTTCCTCTTCCTTGGCCAAGCGTGTGCCCTTCCCTGTGGAAAGTGTTGATGGCACCATGATGGACCCTGTCTTTCTTGAAGGCAGAAGGAATGGACTGGGCACCTTTGCCTGATGTCAGCTTTTTTATGATCTGCTTCCCCCATGGAGCCTGTGGACCATTAAGATACGGAGGGGCCTTCTTCTGCCAACACACTACTCGATGGGGCTTTTCTGTTCACGACCAGCCCATAAAACCATCTGCTTCTCACTCGCCATGGCTCTCCCCATCTCTCCCCCTTAGGCTGTCCAAAGGCCCAAACATGAACACTTGTGTGGGGGTGACCAGGAGAGAGACCACAGCCCTGAAATAAGCCTGAGTTGTCTCTGCCATCTCCGCCCCCACCCCTGCCTGTTCAATGCTCCAGCTGCCCACCCTTGGATTTTCCTAGGCCTCATTTCCATCACGGGTGGCCAAGGTGTCTGCTCTCAAGAGGAAGGGGGAGTCCCTGTGCTCTCTCCAAGGGGGTAAAGAAAAGAGGGAAAAAGAGAGGCTGGCTCTGGAGTCAGGAGGACTTGAGTTCAAATCCAGCCTTAACACTTACTAGCCACACTTACTTGACCTTGGGCAAGTCACTTAACCCAATTGCCCTTCCCTCCAAAAAAAAGAAAAGAGGGAAGGGGAACAGAGTCGGGGAGGTCACCTTGCCTCAGTTTGTCTTGACTGTCATTTCAAAGCCTCACCGCTCCTTCCTCTGCGGGGCAAGGGGGCTGTGGAAGACCTCGACAATCAGCTGCATCACTAGGAACTTGTCTGGGAGTGGGGAGCAGGGAAGACGGTCTATCAGGGACGGAACAGTTCCCGAGTCATTCTGAGCTCTACCAGCTTTCTGATTTTCAGCAGAAATCCTGGGAGGTGGGAACTGGAGCCTTCCCTGGAGAACTCAAGCTCCGGGCCCCTCCCTGTGGCCACTGCTGGGGGTCTGGCGGCACAGCTGGGGAGAGGAGGCTGCCAGGAGCCTGGGGAGCAGGAAGAAGCCCTTCAGCCAAGGCTTAAATAAGGAAGGCAGGGGAGCTGGGAGGTGGACGTGGGGAGGGAGAGCCCAAGAGACTCATGGGACAGCTGGATGGAGGAAAGGTGGGAGGGGGCTTTGAAGGCCAAGCAGAGCCTTGGTGTTTGCTCCCGCAGGAGATAGGGAACAGCTGGCAGGCACTGAGCAGGGAACGTTTGACTGGCCCCCTTGCTAGGTCTGCCTTTCCTCCTAGACCCAGGCCCCCAGTGCCTGGCCCTCAGTTTCTTCCTCTGTAAATCGGTGTGTGGGGGGGTGGATTTGCTGGCACTCAGGGGCCTTCCATCTGTGGATCCAGGACCTTGTGTTCTCTTGGGCTCATAGTTCAGCCCTCTGGGCCAAGGAGGCCACATTTTCAGACACTTGAGAACAGCTATATGGGGGGGAGGGGCCCTTCTCCTGGCCAGCTCAGGCGGTCCCAGTTTCTCCCACTTCTCTTAACACATACGGCCTCATCTGCGGGCCTGTCTCCATGCTGGGTGCTGCCAATGGATGCCCCTCCTGAATGTGGCTCCCAGGGCAGAGGACAGCCCTCAGACGTGGCCTGGCCAGGGAAGAGGCCAGAGACCATGCCTGTTCCCTAGCTTTGGATGCAGAGCTGGCACCATGCCAGAGAGAAGCCTCCGTGTTCCCAGACACACCCTGGGACTTAGCTTAGGGTCACAGAACATACAAATGTCTGTCCTTAGCCCAGTGTGGCACACAGCAGGTGTGCAGTAAGTGATTTTTTTTATTGGTTTTGATTGATTGATGCAGGAGGGCCCTCAGAGGCCATAGGGCTCACCCCCTTCATTTCACAAATGAGGAAACGGAAGGTCATCGCTCCAGGAGCCACCCCTGCCCTCCAGGAGCTTACAATGAGTCCCTGGGGATGGGAAGTTTCTGACTGTGAACTAGCCAGTTAGTGTAAGGCCAGGACAGGCTGTGGGCAAGCAGAGATGGGCAGGAGGACTTCTCCAGTCCAGTCTGCACTGCCCCCCCACCCCTCCCACAGAGCAAATAGAAAGGGATTAGGGGATAGCTGTGCGGGGCCCAAACTTTCCAGTCTGCAACCTGGCTCTTGTCCAGCCTGCACCAGCCAAACCAGGAATAGGTTACAGAAATTGTGTCACTGACAAGCCGGCGTCGACATAATGGGTCCCACTGATTTCAGAATGCGTAGCCAAATCTTCTCATTTATTCTCAACTCTCAAATATGCCCCCTTCTCATCTCTGGCCTGCCCCAGCCCCTCAGGCTTAGACTACTGCAACAGCTGCTGGTCAGTCGGCCTTTCTCCACTCCAGTCCAGGTTCCAATCAAGCACTAAAGTACAAGTCTGACCACTTCATCTCCTGCTCAGTGACCCCCAATGGCTCCCTATGGGTTCCAGGATCCAATGCAAAGCCTCTGCTTGGAGCTCCAGGACCACTTGTGTGGCTGGTCCATATCTTCCCTCCTAGGCCTCTCCCTCCCAGTCGGGTTGGCCGTCTTGCAGTTCCTCCCACCTGACTCCACCTCTTGCCTCTGGGACTTTGAAGGCTCCCCTTCCCCCGGAGCCCCAGTGCCTTGCCTCTAAGAAGAGGGCTTCCTTGGCCCCACCTGGTTCCCTGGCTGCTTAATATTTTTTATCCTGTTTCCTCTAGTAGGATGTAGGTACCTTAGCATTTATTAAGTGCCTACTAGGGGACAGAAAGCAAAGTAGAGCCGTGTTCCTTTCCTCAAGAATCTCACGTCTCGGTTTTCGTTCTTATCTCCCCAGCTCCTGGCCCAGAAGGGGTGATGCCTTCATGGAGAGATGCTGGGACTGGAATCCCCAATTCACTGGGGGATGGAACGACTGACGCCTAAATTTCCAAACCATATGTCCCACTCAAGGACACACCCCCAGGGGCTACTTAGAGGCAGATCTGCCAGACTTGCCTGTCCAGTCTTTGGCTCCACTGCAAAGTCACTGCACCCTCCCCCATCTCCCTGACCGATACTGGAGGGCTGAACCCTCTAGGCCAGAGGCCAGCCCGAACTTTGCAGAGTAAGAACATTATGACTTAACTCTGAGCCCTGAGGGGCTCTCCCCTGGGAAGGAAGACAGCTTCCCACAACAACCTGGGAAGGTCTCTGCCTTTGAGACCCAGGCCTGGCCCCAGTGTTGGCTGTCCCTGGAGGCAGGATTGCTCCCTTCTAATCATTCCTCCAGCAGCTCCCAAATAGCACCTCTCTGCTGAGTGGGGTGTGGCAAACAGGAGGTTAAGCCCCTCAAAACCCCATCCATTGGGCAATGGAATGGAACCATAAGAAGGGATCAAGACCCCAGTTCAGAGACCCAGGGAAGGTGAGCAGAACCAGGCAGGTGCTTTACACCTTGATCCCCAGAAATGTAAAACAAGCAGCTTGAAGATTGACCATGGCTGGGGTGGGGCCAGGACAGGACCACCCCTCAGGGGAGTGGAAGGAGGAGTCTCCCAGGTCATCCCTATGCAGGTGACTGGCTTCTTCCTCCTGACTGGTGAGAAGCAGGTGAAGAGCCCTGAGAGGAGTGGGGAGGAGGATCAATGGACACACACACATGGATCCAGAAAGAACAATGTCAAGGGAGTGTTGAGAAAATACAGGGGAGAGAGAGAGAGAGAGAGAGAGAGAGAGAGAGAGAGAGAGAGAGAGAGAGAGAGAGAGAGAGAGAGAGAGAGAGAGAGGGAGAGAGAGAGAGAGAGACAGGGAGAGAGACAGGGAGAGGGAAAAGGAGAGGAAGAAAAGGAGAGAGAATCTGAAGTTTGAGGTCCTGGTCCATATCCCATCTGACCTTAGACAAATTATCTCACCTCCCTAGGCCTCAGTTGCCTC
>CM053601.1:193383577-193398577 GCA_028646575.1 Pseudocheirus occidentalis | reverse complement strand
TGGAGAGTGAATGGAACCCACCAATACCCTTGTCTCGGGATGGAGGAGGCGGGTGACCTTGCTCCAGTCCCATGCTTTCTCTGGGCCTCATCTCCTTGGCCGGTAAAATGCAGGCCTTGGACTCAAGATGTCCATAGTTCTGTGAAGCACGGATGGTGGCATCTTTCCAATCCAGATAGGGAGACTGAGGAAAGGACTGTGCTGCTCTGTCACCGCAGGGCCCTGTCTACCTGCCAGCATCTTGGCAGTTGAGAGGTCTCGCTTTCCTGGGTCTGAAGCCAGCGACACAAGGCATGGCACCACTCATTCATCCAGGACTCTGGGGGGCCCACTGGTCTGTGACAAGGCCTGCTCCCAGACACAGGGGATTGCTGTGCCATGTAAAGCCCTCTTCAGGCCTGGGCTGCTTATAGTAAGGATGTGATGGGAGAATACACTGAAAAGATTCACCTTGTCAACCTCATGGCGCCGGAGGAACGCTGCCGAGGACTCCTGACCCGTCCCCTGAAATCCCAGCAGGGAGGAGGCTGGGGGAGGGCCCAGGCCGGAGTCAGGGGGGCCACCTCCAGCACTTCCTTGCCTCTCTGTGCCCCAGTTTTCTCATCTGTAAAATGGGTCTAAGATGGCACCTCTTCATGGGGCCAGTATGACAGAGAGCATAGGAAAAGCACTTTGGGGAGTCCATCTGTGTGTCGGCTCTGGCTGTTATCTAAAGCACTTTGAAGGCCTTGGGTGCTAGCTGCCAAGCTCAGGGGAGCCCGAGAGGCTACTTAGTCCAAACCCCTCATTTGTTTGACCAGAGAGGTCAAGATATTTGCCCCAGGTCACAAGGTAGTAAGGATCTGAACCCAGATCTTCTGATTTGAGAATCCTGAAAATGCCACCAAGATGAGGCCATCCAGGGCTGGAGTCTAGAGCCCCTGAGAACCCATCTCCCCTATAAGAATCTGCGCCTTGGGGATAGAGAGGGGGTCAGGGGCACAATGATGCTGGGGACAGGCCCTGAGCTAATGCAAGGTCTCGAGAAGGAGAAAGAAGGGGGGCCCTTTGCCACCTCCCCAGGGCCCCCCCAAGTACCCTCCCTTCTTCTGGGAGCTTCCTGCTGGGGGGGGCTGGGTGTGAGCTGGGGAGCTGGGGGAGGGGCAAGGCCTGTGCTGGCCCCAGGACTGTGGCTGTCTTATCTCCTGGCTCTGCATGCCTAGACTTGCCTCAGGCCCCTTCAGCCCACCTGTCCAGGCTCAATCACGTGCAAAAGTGGACATCCACAGACATGTGGCTGGTCTGCAGGGCCCCTGGGGGCAGGTCGTTCTATATGCAATCACACCCACATGCACACACACACCCAGGAGCAGGGGCTCCAGCGTGTACCCCGAACCAACTGGGGAGAACAAAAAGAGAATTCACTTACAGGAAAAAAGACAGACATCAGGGAAAGAAGGGGGAGCTTGGCTACATTGGTGGTAGCTTTCATCCTACCCCTCAGAGCTGAGGCCAAGCTCCCCAGACCCAGGAGGCAGGCTCCAGGCTTCCCTCACTGTAAATGCTTTGAGAAATGTTTGCTAGATGGGCCTATACTGGAGTAGACCTCCGGACCGGTGGGGAGAGGGCTCTTTCCCCTTCTGTCTCTGCATCCCCGGGGCAGAGCACTCTGCCTGGGGCATAGCAGGTGCTTGATAAATGTTTGCTGAATTCAATCCTCCTTATATAGGAGGTCCCTCTCAGGTGATCAGCTTCTCAAAAGCAGAATCACAGATTACAGACAGAAGAGTAATCCAGGAGAGTGTCAGCTTCTCGAGGGCAGGGCCATCACTGCTTTATCTGTCTCTGAATTCCTAGCATCTAACACAATCCTGACAAATGCTGGAGAGCTAGGGCTGCCTTGGAGAGGGAACTGAGGCCCAGAGGAGTGAGGGACCTGTCCAAGGTCATCAGCCTCATCGAGGACCGGGACTGCTCTACTCTGGGAAATAGAGATGGGTGTCTCAGCTTTGGTGGGATGGGCAATCTGTGGGAACTGTTTCTGGTGGGATGCTGAGGGATCACCCGGGGATGTGTGGTCCCCAGGAGGGTCTCTGGGTTTCTTCTCACCCCCAGGGCCTTTCCATACCTCTTTCCCCTGACAAGAGCAATCTGCCAGATCTCCGACAGGCTTCAGCTAGCTCCTTGAAGGCAGGGACTATCCTTCACCTCTTTTTGTATCCCTAGCCTTAGCACAGTGCTTGGCACATAATTATCACTTAATCAATATTGATTAATTGATTGATTGATTGATTGATGGACGGCAGCACTCTCCCCAGGCTTACATTACTGCTTTGTTAAAACTCAAGCCAGGCACTAGATACAGGTCTGTGCCCTGTCTCACACCTATCTTTCAGTCTAGAGATTACCTCCCCCCACTCCAAGCTCAAGCCTATAAAGCCTTCCAGGCTGAGCTCAGAGGCGCCTCCCTCTGGGGAGCCCTCCTCCCCTGTTCCAGGCCACTTCACCACCCTCTCAGAGGGTTTTCACAAGGCTATGAACTAGACTGGGATCTCCTCGAGGGCTGGGTGGATGAGGTCTTTCTGTCAATGACTTCTGGGGCCATTTTCTTCCCTCCCTCTCAGCCTAGCTGGAACCAGGGCTGGGAACCCACTCAACTGGGACCGGGGGTGCCATGTTCAACTCACCAAAGCCCAGTCACGCTGAGGACATCTATCATCGTCTTCGTGGCCTCTGAGAGGCACACAGAGCTTCTACCACACTCCTATGGATTTGGCCTGGAGGCTCGGATGGGCTAAATGATTTGGCCAAGGTCACAGACGACCCAAGACCAGAATCTAGGCTTCTTAACTCCATCACAGAATTAAAGCTTGACTGTGCAGTACCATTTAAGGCCTGCTCATCATGCAGAGACTTTTTTGCAGCAGTCCCAGCAAGGTCCAGAGCAGAACTTAGTCCCTATCCCTCCAATGCCCCCTCTTCCTGATTTCCGATTGGCTGGGCCCTGCTGTCCTTCCAGTTCCTCAGGCTACAACCTCCAGGCCTCCCTCCAGTCATTCCCCTTCCTCTCGGCCAGACCCAACCCAAGAGAACCCTCCCATTCCTTCCTCTCTCATATTTAGTCATTGCCAGTATGTGTTTTTCCTCCCAATAGAATGGTAGCTCTTTGAGGGCAGGTAATGGTTTGGTGTTCTCCTTGCATCCCCAGTGGCTAAGAGAGGGCCTGGCATACAGGAGGTGCTTAATAAATACTTGTTGAATAAATGAGCAGAGGCCCTAAGTTTGCTTCTTGCTTGGTGTAATGGGACATGGAGCATGGGCAGAGTTGCCCTTCCTGCTCCAGGCTGGCCACATTCCCTTGACTCAGCATGGAGGGGGTGTGGTACTTTGGGAAGGAAGGGCATTCCCATTCCTGGCTACCAAGGAGGAAGAACGGATGACTCCGAGGACAGCCACTCCATCCCTGGCGGTCTCCTGTCTTCCTAGCTTTGGATCAAGCTGCTTCCTATGAGGCTCATCCTCTCTCTCCCCCTGGCCAATGCATGGCCATGAGGACACGGCAGCCAAAGTCCTTGTCCTACAGAGGGGAGCCTGAACGTGGTCTGCTTTGTCTCCTGAGCTTAGGAGAATGAACATTGCTTCAGAGCAGGACATGTGGCTTAGAGACCACCCCGTTACTTTGAGAATTTTGGCAGTCTGCCCTGGCTCCCTCAGTGGGGCAACTTATGGCAAAGGAAGGTCCTCAGAGAGGATGCCAGTGACAAGGCCTTGCCTGGCATCAGAGAAGGCAAGGACTGGGTGGGTGTGTGGACAGAAAGGATGGGGTGGAGTCAAGATGGGGCCTGCCCATGAGAGCTGACCTACACACGTGGCTTGATGTTTGGCTAGCCTTACCCTCAGAATCAGCTCAGAGATTATGGTGGCTTGTCTAAGATTCTGACAAATATGTGCCTTTGAGAGTTTAGGCTGAGCATTTCTTTTGTGTCTAGGAAATGAATGCCTCTCTCATGCCCAATTTACATCCTGTGGTGGCTGCTTTCCTACTCTTCCCCCTTTTAACCCTAACCCTCAACCTTTGAGCCCAGACCTACCTTTTAAGTATCATATTCAGAGGGCTGGGCTTACTGTTGGTCCAGTCCAGGACTGAGAGAAAATGAACCAGATCCTTTTTCTAGGGGTGTTTCCCCCCATCCTCTCCAGGACTGAACCTGGTCCAGACCACAGGTGGGAGTCAGAGAGAACGAGTCCCTTCGTGGGAAAGGAGAGGGCACAGATATCTAGCCTCTGGACCTAGAATTTCTTCCTCATGTTAAGATGGGGAAAGAACAGATGCCTTGGAATCTCTCTGGGTATCTTTCCAGCTTCAGGGGGAGCCCTGTATTTTATAGTTCTAGGGTTCAGGGAAGACTCTGTGTGTGTCATCTCTATCCCCAGTCTGGGAGAGGATTCATAGCCTTCTAGGACTGACTGAGCTAATCATTTCAAAACGTAGGGGGCAGATGGAAAAAGGAGCTGGATCTGCCTTGTGATTGATCAATCCTGCATTGCTTGTAGGGCAACTACTTGCAAAAAGACCACAATGAAAATAGTGGTCACTAATGCATCAACCTTTTTTGCCCTCAAGAGTTAAAGAAGCAGAGAGATTCTATGATTCCAGGGGTTCACAGGTGATATTCCACAGTAGACTACATTTTGTCATTTCACAATTAACTGAAAAATGTTGAGTACAAGATCTCATTAAAAAAAAAAAACTAAGAAAATCCCCAGGGCCGAATTGATTCACAAGTAAATTCTACCAAACATTTAAAGAACAATTAATTTCAATACTATATAAACTATTTGGGAATATAGGCAAAGAAGGAGTCCTACCAAATTTCTTCTATAACACAAATATGGTACTGATACCCAAACCAGGAAGAGCCAAAACAGAGAAAGAAAATTATAGACCAATTTCCCTAATGAATATTGAGGTAAAACTTTTAAATAAAATACTAGTAAGGAGATTGTAGAAATATATCACAAGGATCATGATAAGGTGAGATTTATGCCAGGAATGCAGAGGTGATTCAACATTAGGAAAACCATTAGCATAATTGACCATATCAATAGCAAAACCATCAAAAATCATATGATTTATATCAATACATGCGGAAGAGGCTTTTTGACAAAATACAACCCCCGTTCCTATTTAAAACACCAGAAAGCATAGGAATAAATGGATCTTTCCTTAAAATGATAAGTAATATTTCTCTAAAACCATTGCAAGCATTATCTGTAGTGAGGATAAGCTAGAAGTCTTCCCAAGAGGATCAGGAATGAAGTAAGGATACCCATTATTAATATTTTCCTGGAAATACTGACTTTAGCAATAAGAGAGTAAAAAGAAACAGAAGGAATTAGGCAACGAGGAGACAAAACTCTCTCTCTTTGTGGATGATTTGATGGTACACTTAGGGAACCCTAAAGAATCAACTAAAAAACTGCTTGAAATAATGAACAACTTTAGCAAAGTTTCAGGATACGAAGTAAACACACGGAAATCACCAGCATTTCTATGTATTACAACAAAGTCCAGCAGCAAGAGATAGAAATTCCTTTTCAAATAACTGTAGAATAAGTTATTTTTAAAACAAACTTTTGCCTCCATTGAGTCAAATACTGCCATTTATAACACAGCCACACATCAGTAGAGCAATAACACGTCACAACAGAGATAGCCTTGTTTGATGCTTCGGAAAGGCATGAGCCGCTTCCCAAAAGACTCTGGCACAGGGGTGGGGGTGAGGGTACAGAGGCCACAGTCAGAGTTCAGACTGAAGAGGGATTTTCTCTGGATGCTCCTGGCAGAGGACGACATTGGTCCGGTAGCATCAAGTCCTTGCACTTTGCAGAACCTTCTGGAATAGAAGAGAGATCCCTTAAAGGAATTAACTTATCCATAAAGCAAGAACAAAGTGAATGAAGGTCTGTTGCCAAAATTATGCCTCCAGATGGGCAGCCTTTAGATTGTCTAGAGCTCACTTACCCACAGAGATTTATATCTAATCCATATTTTTATGTCTGTTTCTATTTCTGTGTCTGTGTCAATGACTTTCTGTCACCTTTGGTGACTTCAAACTCCTCCTGGAAATAAAGGCTCTTATTTTTAACATTGCTGTTCTATAGCTGTCCCTGATGTATGGCCGTGAGATGCATGGCATTGTGGTCCCCAAGGCATCAGCGGGATTGGAGAGGCCCAGAGGGGCAGGGGGTGTGAGCAGACCGCCACCTGTCACGAACACAAAACCTTGAGGTTGAGTTAGCAAAGCAGACACTGTCTGGGAAACCACGTGAGCTGAAGAAAAGAAGGGCCGGGCATTGGACACGGGAGGGAGGGAGGGAGGGATAGCAGGGGACCACCCTCAAACTTTCAGGCGGAAATGCTAGCGGTGCCCAGTGCATTGCCTAGACTGCTGGGGCAAACCTGTGGAAGGACACAGAGGAGTCACCCATCACGGATCCCAATGGCAAAGAGCGCCCATCCATAGAGCAACCAGCCACAATGGAGAAATTCACTGGAGTACCTGAGTCTGTTCCTGGCATTGTGTAAGCATGCACTTGGTGTACCAAGAAGGAGAAGGAAAAAGAAACCAGGCCCGCTCTTCACAGGCTTACATTCTCCTGTGGAATATGGCATGTTCCCAGAATGGTTACTGGTAAGCGTATGCTGAGCAGCGACGGAGGGCAGGAAGCACCTGGGAGGAATCAGCAAAGGCTGAAGTTTCTGAGCTGTGCTCTGAAGGCTGGGCACCGGTGGGAGCATGCCAGCCCTTCAATGCCTCTAGTATTTTCAGTCAATTCAAACCAGGCATCAAGCTCTAAAAGGGACCCGCGGAGCAGCCACAAAGGAAACCTTTGCGTCAGGTTTACCAGGCCTCAGGGAGGGGGAATGTCCAAGGTTTTACTTTTTTCACAGCCATTTAGAAAGAAAAGGCAGTTTTTCCACTCCCCTTCCAAAGCCTGACGACCTCTGCAGGGGTGTTCCCAAGCAGCTGTCCGGGCTGTGTCCTTCTGAGCTTCGTGGAGGTTCTGGGAGCAACAGAGGTCTCCTTCACAGAAGACTCTTCCATTGGAAGCTTTTCCCACCTGCACTGGGAGCCACAAACAGACACACGCTCGTCCCCCAGATGTGCGGATCTAAGCAGGGTCTAGGGTGGAGAGTGTTACGGGAGGGGAAGAGAAACGCCTACTAAGCACCTTGTGCTTTGTCCATTTTATGTCACTTGTTATTTCATTCACGACAATTCTGGGAAGTAGGTGCTAAGTGATCCCCACTGTCCAGCTGAGACAACTGAGGCAGTTGGAGGAGACTGGTTTGCCCAGGGCCACACAACTAGAAAGTGTCTGAGGTTGGATTTGAACTCAGGCCCTCCTGACTCCAGGCCTGGTGCTCTATCCACTGTGCCATCCAGCTGCCTGGAGAGCTGAGAGTTCAGAGCTCAGAGCCCTGGGCTCTGAGGAGGCACATCCCAGGGACAGAGAGAGCTCCCAAAGCCAGGTCTGGTCAGTGAGAAAACTGGGGGGGGGGATGCTGGGGTGATGGAGGAGCCGCCTGTCTGGCTCAGACCCTTGGGGAATGTGCCTCCTCTCCCCTCACCAATGCTGGCTGAGATCACCACTGCACCTTGCAAAGGGGGGACATCATGCCCATAGGGGAAGGGGCTAGGGACACCGATTCTCATTGTAGGTGATCCTGTTTTATCTCTTCCAAAAGATTGGAGGTTCCTTGAAGATGGGGGCTTCTTACTTTCTTCCCTGGGGAGATATCCAAGGATTGTCTGTTGATGGTGATGTCTGCACATCCTTTCCTGCCTCCCCCACCCCCCAAATAAAGCCCTAACACAGTGCTGCAAAGCTCACGGTATGGCTGAAAAGTCTTTGGGACAGGGAGGCGTGAACAGCAAGGTCCCTGATGGCCAATGGTCCTGGAATTGACCCAATGAGACTCTGTAATTTCCCCAAAGAGCTCCTTCCACTGTGGGGCCAGATGGGGCAAAGCCTAGTGGCTCAGGCACCCCGGTATCCTTGACAACAGTCTGGTCTCACACACGTTGGGCTGATACAGTGGCCGGCAGAGAGAGTCAGCTGACAATGTCCATTCATTCATTTATTTGTTTTGGTCAACAAATGCTTGTTGGATAAATCAGGATCATGTTTGTGAAGCACTTAGATCAGCATCTGGTGCTCAGGAGGCAATTAGTACGTGCCCCCGTGCCTTCCCCTATCCCCAATCTGTTCATGAGACAGGTGAGGAGACCGAGTCCCAGAGAAGGAAAGGGACTTGGTCAAAGTCATGCACAGGTTAACGGACATGGCTGGGATGTGAAACTATGATTTCAACTCAAGTGTGCTTTTTGTTATACCTCAGGCTCTTTCTGGATGAGGTTGGAGAGAGCAACAGACAGACAGAGAGACACAGAGACAGACAGAGAAACAGAGAGACAGGGAGAGATAGAGAGACAGAGACAAAGGCGGAGAGAGACAGAGACAGAGAGAAACAGAGAAAAGACACAGAGAGACAGAGAGACAGAGACAGAGACAGAGAAACAGTGATTGAGACAGAAGCAGAAGAGGCATTTGGGATGAAAGATGTTCTCTGGGTGATGGGCAGACAAGTCTCTGAGCCCCAACCCTGGCTCCTATACACTGCTGACCGCCTGGAGGCATGTGGATTCTTTACTTCACCCCTTCAAGTCCTTCCAGGTTGCTGTACCCATTGCTGCAGAAGGTGGGTTCTTTCCCCCCAAAGCTCAGAGGAAAGGCATATCCTTGGTGGGGTCTGGGAGAGTAGCTCAGATTCCCCAGGCTTGGGAAGAGCCAGCTCCCCGGGAGCCAGAGAAGGAGCCGGAGATGGTTCCTGGTTCTCTACACCTTCCCCAGCTCAGCTCAGCAAAGGGATGACCCATTCAAGGGAGAGGTCTTTTCCCCGAGGGATCCACTTCTCCCTCTGGGCTGGAATGGAAGGCTGTGGGAGGACAGGCTGAGTGCAGCCCAAGGGAATTCCCTTGTGCTTTTCTGCCCATGGGCCCCTGAATTCCCTTCCAGATAAGATTCTGAGGAATTGTCCTGGGGAGAGGGTTTCGGGTTGTGGGAAGGGGGCCCTTGTCCTGTTGGCCTTCCTGAGGAGGGGGAGAAGATTGTCCATATCTAGAAGTCAGGAGGCCTAGACCCTTGGCCAGTCCTGCGCTGGAGCATCCTGGGCATTCTAAGAGTAGTGACCTGCGAGTAGTGACCTGCTCATGCTGAGCCCAGTCTTCAGAGCTTGCCCTGTCTTTCTGGACCCTGTACAAGTCAGAGCTTGAGTCCCCCCAGTTTGGAAGGGTAATCAGTCAGTCAGTCAGTTGGTCAACAAGCACTTACTGATTTCTTCCCACACGTCAGGCCCTGTGCTAAGTGGGATGGGGATGAGTGGGGGTTGGAGGGTATTGACACAGAAAGGTGATAGACGGTTTGGTCGGTTTGTGAAGCTTCCTGCTCAAAGGAGTTAAGCCATACCCAGGTGCTCAGCTGGCCCCAGCTGGTGCCCAGTGTCTCCTATGTGCTGGAGGACAGTCTACTGGGGTGCACGTTTGCATGAGGAGCCCAGACAAAAAGAGGAGCCGGGGGAGTCAGTGAGATGGGCCTAGGAGGCACCAGGAGCCCCTCCAATTCTGGGACTGGACAGATGAGGCCAGGCACCCCTCTATCCTTCTGCCCCTGCCCACCAAGCCAGGTTGACGATTCCAGTACTGGGGCCAGCAATTCCAAAGCACAAATTCTTTGCTTCAAATTTAGGACAGTCTTGGGGAAAAAAGGCTAGAAGGCAAAGAGATTGTGGTTTGTCTTGGCCCAGGAGTGAGCACACACCCCACCTGCATCTGATTCTGCTCAGCCTCCTCCCCAGCTTAGGAGCCCTAGAAATGCAGGAAGTCGGGGGTAACGGAGAGAGAACACTTTGTACTCACAGCCAGACCACTGTGTAATGGTGGCGGCCAAAATCCTGATCCATGTTCACATGGAAAGACTTTAGAGAGAGAGATCCAGCCGCATCTGCACCCACGGTGGGTCGGGGCAAGGGGAGGGGGTGGTCCTTCACAATCGCCCCGTTATTCCAGGCCTCTCACCTGTGGCTGCACATGTTCATGGGCATGGCCCCAGGACCAGGCATGAGGGATCCACTGGGTCTGGAGCCTTCCTGTCCTGTCCTCTCTGAGAGTTCAGCCCAGGCTAGAGTGGGAACCTCAGGGGCTCTCTCCTAGGGCAGGGGAGACAATGGAGGGGATGGGATGCAGAGTGAAAGCCACTGGGAGACTGATGCAGAAGGAGAGCGGACCTGGGGAGGCCATCTGGTGCCCCCCCCCACATTTCACAGATGAGCTACCTCGGGCCCAGAGAAGGGAAGGGGCTTGCATAAGCTGACCCGCATTTATTAGCACCTATTGTGGGCCTGGCCCCAGCTCAGCACTGGGGACGCAAGGAAAGACAAGCCCTCAAAGAACTTGGGGTAGAAGGGGAGAAATGCCCTGCAGACGCCTGGGGATTCACAAACTCTCAGCAGCACCCCGTGGAGATGAGGTATGAAGCAAGGCCAGAGAAGGGGGGGCTTGAACTGAGACCCCAAGGAAGTCAGAGAAACCAGAGCTGGAGCCGAGGCCAGCTGGCAGAAACTCCAGGATTCTAGAGGGAGCTTTACGTGCTGAGAACAGCCGAGGCCAGCGTCCTGGGCCCCCCAACCTCCCTGCACACAGTTACATGTTACAGAAGACATACACTTGGATAGGTGCAGAGCCACTGTCCTGCTGCCTGCCCTCCAGCCCTACAACTGAGGGCTGCTTTCAGGGGCCCTCAGGGGACAATTCAGAATCAGACTGTGCTTAGAAACATGGATGGGAAGGGACTAGTGGAGGCCTGGGAGGAGACCCCACCCCCTCCTGAAATATACGGTAGGAAGAAGGTGGCAGGTAGACCCACCGAACTGAGGCTAGGAAGGAGGGCTAGTTCTCCCAAGATAGGTGGCAGCTAATGCCAATACTGAGTGGAACAGAGCTTTAATTAGCTCCATAACTAATCCCTTCTTAGGCAGCTCCCCATATTGGTGCCAGGCTGCTGGGGCTAACCCATCAGCTTTAACTCTACTAGGGGTCAGAACTCCCGAGCCCAAACAATCTGCCAGCCTTGGCCTTCCCAGAAGCAGGGACTAACAGACCCACCACCAGCCAGGCAGCAGGCAGCTTTTCTAATATGGCTCTAACACTTCCAGGAAGGGTGTCAGACAGCCTAGGGCCTGGCCTGGGGCCCACTCCTGGGAGCCATCACCATCACTAGCCACCCAACTGCCCAGGGTAAATACCACAGATTTCAAACCGTCCAGTCCAAGGTGGCATCCCTTCCAGGACTGAGAGGGAAACCAGCCAGTTTCCGTGAGAGTCCCTGCTCATCTCTTCCAGCTCACCCTTCAAGGGACCATTCCTCTCATTTTCCACCTCGCATCCACAACCACACTGGGATAGCTGCTAGCACACATTCTTAGATATGCTTTACCAGGAAAGCTAGCCATTCAAGGGGTCGACAATCTTTTTAAATAACATTCATTAAGGGTAGCTAGGTGGTGCAGGGAATAGAGTACTGGCTCTGGAGTCAGAAGGATCTGAGTTCAAATGCGGCCTCAGACACTTAACACAAAAACTAGCCCTGTGACCTTGGGCAAGTCACTTAACCCCAATTACCCCACCTCCCAAAAGCAAAACAAACAAACAAATTAAATTACATTCATTAGTCCAGGGGAAAAGTCAGCACCCCAAACTTCAGAGAAAATCCAAACAGAAATAAAGACCAACAGACAGGCCTCTGACTGCCTGAATCTACTACACACTTTACATACATCTCTGGATGGAGAGAACCTTTACATCTGAGCAGTGGGGGGGGCTCTGAAGCAGCTTGGGGGGGGGCTCTGAACATACGGCCATGGCCATGCAGAACTTGGACCAGGGAATCCCAAGATCCTTCTCATATGCAGCCGCCAAAGCAAAATACCAACTCATACATATATATATACCCTTCTCAGAGCCAGAAGGCATCACGTGACTCAGGGCCTAATTAGAGATTAGCAAAAGGCATGAAAAGCCTTCCTACAAGCAAGCCGCCTCCCCTCAGCAAGCTTCCCTTAATGGGCTCCAGGTGAAGCCTATTAATGGTGTGTGTGTGTGTGTGTGTGTGTGTGTGTGTGTGTGTGTGTGTGTGTGTGTGTGAGAGAGAGAGAGACAGACAGACAGACAGACAGACAGACAGATCTTAAACCTGGGTGTGTGGATTCAGGCTGGACAGGGGAGATGTGGGTTGCCTCTGGCCTTGACTGAGGCCTGGAGGGGCTGGACACAGGAGTTGTAGGGGTGGCCTGGTCCCTGGAGTCACCTGGTTTCCAAATTGTAGGCCACTCTGGCCTGGCCTGGGGGTAGAAGAACAGGATCTAGTGTGTAGAGATTTGCAAAGTGGGTCATATACATGTCAACCACTCCCAACTGAGGAATGTTCACATGTCTCCTTTACCAGATGCCTCCAACCTGAATCATTAGTGAGTTATCTGTAAATCCTGGGGCATGTCAAGTGTAAGAGCCTGACTGTGCACTCTTCCTGAGAGGGCTGCTGGCCCTCCTTCTGCTTCCAGAACCCCCACAGGGGCCAATCTCAGCCCTGGGAAGTTCCTGTGCCCCATCCCTGCCACCCTCTGCCCCAGATTCTGGGTCCATAATGCTGAGGCCCAGGACCATCTGTCCTTCCTCCATTAGCCCTGACTCCAAATGCTGCTGAATGTTCCAAAAGCCTTTTCCACTCTCGGAGGTTGGAGAGTTTGCAGCATGATCCCACAGACACATTGCTGGACTGGGAGTCAGGAAGTCCCAGGTTGGAGTCCTGGGCCCCTGCTTAATGCCTGCACAACTTTGGGTCTCAGCTTTCCTGTCTGTAAATTGGGGATAGGAAGACCAGCAGTCTCTGTCTGGGGCCCTAGGGAGTAGGCTCAGCCCACACAGAGCAGAACCTCAGTACCTCTGAGCCTCGTGGCCCCGGCAGCTGCTGCAGCAGATCCCCAAGGGGGACTTAGATGACCCATGGGCAGCCTCCCAGCAGGGTGGCTTGGGAAGACCCCAGTGTCCAAGTTTGGCCAGATGGTGAAGGCCGACCCCACCTTTGGACTTAGCGCTCTGCACCAGCTGCTGGAGGGGAAGCTGAGCCTCCACAAGAAGAGAGTGAACCTGGGGTGGGGGGGCAAGTCCTATTAGTGCTGCCGGCTGAAGAGCCCCAGGATCGTCAAGGCCTGAGAGGTCACAGAGTCGAACCTCCTCATTTTACAGACGAGGAAAACTGAGGCTTTGAGAGTAATGACTTGTCCAAGGCCTCTCAGGCATTAAGTGGCGGAGCAAGGAGTCACAGAATCTTGGAGGTGGAAGGGACTCCAGGGGCCATCTAGGCCTAAGAAGCTATCCTTGGCTTCTTCTCAAGGCCTTCCAGCCAGGGGGCTCCCCTTAGCCCAACACTGCATTTCACAGAATTGGCAGGTGACCTGCCCAAAGTCACACAGCATCAGGGGCAGGATTGGCATCCAGACCTCTGGCTCCAAACCAGAGTGTGTGTGTGGGGGGCCCTTGCATGGACCCTGAGGCTGCCCTGAGAATCTCAGACCTGATCTGCCCTCCCTGACCCTGGAGTCTGGGCCCCCCTCCCTGAGGAGCCTCGACAGCTATAATTGTGGTGGGCAGAGGTCTCACCCTCATCCCCCCAGGGCCTTCCCTCTGCTGATCGCTCCCAGTTGTACAGTGTGATCATCTTCCTCGTTTCTCCTTTACACTGGGAGCTTCCTGAGGACAGGAACTGGCTTTGCCTTTCTGTGTATCCCTAGTGCCTGGTGCTAAACAAGTGTTTGTTGACTGACTGAACTTCCGAGACTGGCCTGATTGGAGCTTCAGCCCTGCTCCTGGCCAGGCTCACTGCAAAGTTTGTCTTTCAACCTTTTCCTCCCACTGAAAACATGAGCTCACATTTCTGGGGCCTCGGGGCTGTTCAGGCCAATGAGCCTTTAGCACAGTGACCTCCCCAAGGAGCCCCGGCCCCACCTCTCTGTTCTCCTTCCCTCCCCTGCAGGAGAAGTGGATAATGAAAACCCCTGGCTGGGTCGCTAGTGAGAGGGAGAAATGAGGGAGGGGAGGGGTGGGTAGAGAGACAGACAGAGGGGGGAGTGGGATGAGGGTGGGGCAGGGGCAGGGAGACAGATGGGGTGGGGGAAATAGAGGGGGGAGACAGAGACAGAGATAGTGAGAGAAACAGACGGTGGAACAGAGACAGAGTAGAGAGACGGGAGAGAGACAGAGACAGAGAAGGGGGAGAGAAATAGAGATAGGGGGACACAGACTGACAGAGAGGAGGGAAAGTGACAGACAGGGATGGGGGAGGGACAGACAGAGACGGCGAGACAGGGATAAAAGGTGGGAGGGATACAAAGAGGAGGGAAAGAAAGAGGAGCTCAAAGGAGAGGAGAAAGAAAAAGGAAGAGAGAAGGGGAGAAACACTGAGCACGAAGCGAACCTTCCCGGCGGCCTCGGGAGGGGCGGCCCCGAGCTCCCAGAGCCCGCTGACAGCGCGCCACCCCCTCCTCTCCGTCGTCTCTTTAATTAGAGGGCAGCCCGACGGCCCGAGTGGCTCCGCTCCTTCAGAGCGCCCGGCGCTCCGGGCTGGGCTGCGGCGGCCACGGCTCCTCCCCAGGCACAGGAAGGAGGGGATTTTCATTTTCATGGAATTTGCTGACTCCAAAAGCCGTTTTTATGAGCCTGCAGCCACAGTGCCTGCTGACCTGGGGGGGATCTTTGATCCGGCCCCCTGTTCAGAGGACATTGCCTCGTGCTAGCTAGCTCTAGCCCCCAGGACCCTGGGCGGGACTCTTTTTCTTCTTTCTTTCTTTCTTTCTTTCCTTCTTTCCTTCCTTCTTTCTTTCTTTCTTTCTTTCTTTCTTTC
>CM053601.1:193344170-193383077 GCA_028646575.1 Pseudocheirus occidentalis | reverse complement strand
TCCTTCCTTCCTCCCTTTCTCTTCCACTCTTTTCCTTTCCCTTTCCTCTCTTCTCTCTTCTCCTTTCCCTGCAGGGCTAGCCCTGGCCCAGGGCACTGTCTCTCAGTCCTTCCTACCTCCATCTCCTGAGGGGGGGGGCACTGGCATGGAGCACACACATAGCCATGACCTCTTATCTTCATCTCCCTTATATTAGGACTTTGGACAAATTTCTTGGTCTCTCTGGGCCCCCATGGGATAAATGAAAATGTTTGAGCCCATGACTTTTAAGGAAGCTCCCAGCATGTCCAGGGAGGGCACAGCTGACCCTCAGAAGTGTCACCGACTGCTCCGTGTAGGGCCAAGATGGTCTGGCCCAGGGGATTTGTTCAGCCATTGAAAGAACCTTTATTAGGTACCTACCACATACCAGAGCCTAGGAAGGCAAAGATGCCCAAACAAGTTCTTACCCTCCAGGAGGGGAAGGGGGATTTGGGCTCCATCTAAGGTACTGGTTCTCAACCTTCCTAATGCCGAGACCCTTTAATAGTCATATGTGGGCGGATAGAGGAGGTTCCTAAGACCATCAGAAATATGTGTTTTCCAATGGTCTCAGGTGACCCCTGTCACCCCAGAGGAAGGGGAAAGGGGTCGCGACTCACAGGTTGAGAACTGCTGAATTCTAAGGGATGGTGCCCTGACAGTCTGGAGGGCCTCAGGCAGAGGCTGAATCACCAGTGGAGGGAGGGGTCCTAGAGGGGCCTCCGGTCCTGCTCCGAGGCCCTTCCAACCCCAAGGTGGCATGCAGCAGCCCAGTCTGGGAGGGGGGCAGGAGGAAAGAATAGAAGAAGTGAGATGCGGAGGTAGGAAATTCATAAAGAGAAAATGCAGACACTTTGCTAGCCCTTTGGAGGGCTCTAACAATGGGGGAGGTGGAGGGGCAGCTCTAACAAGAGGGTCTCTAATCTTCCCTCACCACCTCCCCTCCTGGCCTTCCTAGCCCAGTCCTGGAGCCTGCTGCTCCAGAGGGAGAGGGCTTGCCAGGACCCAACAAGCCCAGGCCTAGCCAAGCACAGCCACACAGTTGTGGGCTAGGAAGGGTCAGCTGTTGTGGACAAAGGACCCTGCTTGAGAGAAACAGCCTGGGGTGCACTGCATGGGGCCACTTGTGGGAAGCTCAGCTTTCTGGTTAGGGACTGGGCCTGACTGCAGGAGTCTGGGGGAGCCTTGCAGAGTGCTGGAGTGAGGGGCAGCACTCAGGAGGTGGGAGCCTAGGTCTGAACCTCAGCTTCGGCACATCAGCTGTGTGTCCCTCTCCCTACTCCTATGGAAGATGGGGGTAGGTGACGGCCCCAGAAAAGGTGAGATGCTGGATGGAAAACTCTTGGCAAATCTCATATAAATGCTCTCTGTACTAAACGCAGCTGCTCCTGCCTGTGTGACCTCGGCATGGGGGACTGGTGATGAGGGCTCAGTCAGGGGCTGTCACTGCCAGCTCCAGGTGGTTTTGGTTTGGTGAGCCTGCTTCTGAAGGGGCTGAGGAACCAGGCAGAGCACAGAGGTCCCACCCTCCTTTAGGGGAGCCCAGGTCGTCTGGGATGGACATGTCCTGTCGGCTCACTGGGCCACAGAGAAGCACTTTGGAGTTTGCTTGAGCATCCCCCCAGAATGCCAAGTCACTCTCCTCCCCAGGATTCCCAGCGAGGACAGAGAAATGTTCTCATCTTCTACCTGGGCGCCAAAGGCACTGTATTTCTGAGGCGCTCACTATATGTGGGCACTGAGTTAGGCTACCAGAGACAGGAGGAGAGAAGGACAATCCTGGCCTCAGGGAGCTTACAGTCCATTGGGGTGGGGCAGATGACTGGATCACCCCATGAAAAGAGACAGAATAAGGACCACAGTTTTGGGGTGTTGGGGAGGTGGGGAGAAGCCCTGGAAACCCAGGCTTGGGAGAGGCCTTATGGAGAACAAGGGGAAGGGAGGAGGGCTGGGGCAAAGGCAGGGAGCCTGGCCACATGCCAGCCAAGGAGCTGCTGAAGGCCCTGGTGCAGCCAGAGAAGAAGAGACTTGGAAGCATCCAAGGCACTCTCTTCTGCCCCACAGGGCAGGAGTGGGAGCACTGCGGGAGCTTAGAAAGAGGGGGATTTGGGCTCCATCTGAGGGACGGTGACCTGACAGTCTGGAGAACCTCAGGCAGAGGCTGGACCACCACTGGTGGGAGAAGTCCTAGAGGGGCCTCTGGTCCTGTTCTGAGCGGGAAGGGGCCTAAGAATGAACAACTTGGACCGTCTGAGCCCAGAGATGTTAGAACACAGATGATGGACAGAGCCTCAGAGATGGAAGGCACTTTAGAACACTGAACCTAGACTTCCAGAGCTGAGATGGCCCCTAGAACACTCAACAAGGAAAGCTGGAGCTTGAAGTAGCCTTAGAACACAGAATCTAGAATGTCAGAAGTGGGAGGGAGCTCCCAACGCAGCCTGTGCAGGCCCGCCCTGGAGTAAGGGTTTGCCCTGGGGCTCCCAGGGCATCTGACTCAGTGGCTGTGCTTGTCCAGAGGTGTCTAGGGCTGTCAGAGAAGTCCAGGGTGAGGGCAGGAGCCCGAGCTCATCTCCCTCTCCGCCTACCATTCCAACCCCACTGTGGGCACTTTTCTTTCTAATGAGTCTAAGGCAGGGGAGTCACCATGACAGTCACAACTGTTTGTCCCCCTGAGCTCCCCTTCCCTCTCGGCATTGGAGACCCAGCCTCCCTGACTGTGCCCCGAGGCAGACCCCTCTGCCTCTAACTCTTCTGAGGACCTTCAGTGGCTCCTTCCGGTCCTCTGGGGATGGTGGGCTCTAAGCCGAGACTCACAGTCCAGGAGAGGTGTGCCCAGGGCAGAGGACAGCGGGCTGCCCTGACCTCATTTCTGGGAGCCCCACCCCAGGTTCCCAGGGCATTAGATTTACTCTTCACTGTCTTATCCCACTGTGGCCCTCTTGTATTGAGCGTGGCCTGTCCAGCTCTGCTCTCCTTAGCGGTCACTAAACGACAATTGCTGAATCGATGTTAATGGCTGGCCAGGAGCAGGCCCTGCACTAAGCCCTGGGATATACAAAGAGGCAAAAGACAGGCCATGCCCTCAGGGAGCCCACCTTCTAATGGTGGAGACTGGACAAGCACCAGTGGGACAGACACTCAGCAGAGCCGAGGCCGAAGGAGGGCTGCTCCGAGAGGAAGCTTTCCATGCATCTCTGGATGCCTGAGGGCCAGGACAGAGGGCCCAGGCCCTGGGGCCATTCTCTGCACTGAAGGTAAATGGAGGAGAAGACCAGCCCTTCCTGCATGGAAGGTCAGTGCAGAGGCCTCTCCTCAAGCCAATTACCCACGAGTCAAGACATGAGCCAGGATGCAGCTGGTCCTCCTGGGAACAAAGGCCCAACAACACCACCGGTACCAACAACACCACTGGTACTGAGAAAACCACCAGTACTGACACCACCGGTACCTGCAACACCACCAATTCCAACACCACTGGTACCAACAATACCACCGGTACTGACACCACCACTGGTACTGACAACACCGGTATCCCCATGCCCACCCCACAGTTCTTTCCTGCCTGTGTTAATTCAAACAGTGGGCAGGCATGGCCCCTCCCCCCTTCGGGGGCTCTGTTGACAGACCCCGGACTGGAGGCTGGCGCAGTGGGAGACGTCCTTTCAGAGGCCTAGTTAAGTCTGAACTACAGGGGCACATCCTCCAGGGATAGAGGGAGGGAACAAGCATTTATTAAGCTCCCACTATATAATGGGCAGAGCCAAGCATTTCGTTCAGCTCTTCCAGGATCTCTTTTGCACCCTAGGGGGAGGTGCTGTTAGAATCTCCATTTTACAGTCAAAGAAACTGAGGCAGACAGAGGCTAAGTCACTTGCTCAGGGCCACACAGCTAGTAAGTATGTGAGGTTGGATTTTAACTCAGGTCTTCCCGACTCCAGACCTGGAGCTCTGTCCACTGAGCCACCCAGCTGCCCCAGAGTTAAGAGACTAAGCCAAGAACAGGGACTTAGGGGTAGAGTCTTGTGGCCAAACTGGGAGAGGGGAGGTGGGGGTGGTGCTGGGCTAGGGCTGATCAGAAGAGAGGTCATATACGAGTGAATTTGGAAGAGAGGTCTCTAGGATGATGTCAGCTGGTTTCAGGTCCCTTAGACCCAAACTCCTTGGGGGCATTTCCTCTCTGACCCCCAGATCTTCTTCCACATCTTGGTTCTCAGATGGTCTGGCCACATGTGCCAGTGTAGGGCCGAATGGCCAGACAGAGAGGGCAGGGAAACCAATGTGGAGGAGTCCAGGCCCTGAGAAAGCCCCAGGACTTCTGCACAAAGCAGACACTTCCAAGTCAATCCAGCTGCCTGTGAAGCCAGGGCATCCACCCCCTGGTCTGTTCAGTGGCACCAGTGACTATGGGTGGCGTTAGTCTGCAGGGAAAACCGGAGGGAACACGGTGGGGGGGGGGTGCTGGGAGCACGGCACCTCCTCTCAGACAGCCCTGGCCCCCACCCCGGCTCTTGGCTCTCTGTTTCTGTTCGCCAAACGAGCAGATACAAGGACCACGTCCACAACAACCCACAGAACAGCCTGAAGGGCTGGGCTTTGGTTTTCTGTTGGAACTAGATGCTGGTGGAGGCGGGAGATGAGTGTGAAGTCCTCGTGCATGGAGTGAGCAGCGTTCTTTGGGGCCCAGCTCCCCCGACTTCCCCAGCACTAGTGTGGCGATCAAGGCCTCTTCCCCACAGCCATCCTTTCCCCTGCCTGTAGCTCATGGATCAGCCTGACACCTCCCATCACACACCAGACTCTCTGGGCTCCCATCCGGTCATTTCAGTTGGTTCCCAAATGAGTCTGGGCTCCCTGCAGCCCTTATTCTGGCTCCCTCCTCTCTGCCTGTGCCCAGTGCAAGAAGGTTCTCTGGACACTTACTGAATGACACGGATCAGAGGGAAAAACTCCCCTGTGCAGATGAGGGGCATCAATTGCCACCACTTCCTTTTGGAGAAAGTAGGAATGTTCCAGGAAAAGCTTTCATTGCCTCTGGCCTTGGCAGAGGCCTTGAGCCCTGGAGATATGTCCAGGGCAGGAGGGGGGGGCGGTGCTCAGGAGAACATCTCTTAATTTTCCAGGGGGCAGAGGGAGGATCCATCTTGGGCCAGGGGAAGAGCATGGTCTGAGAGCACCGTTCACTGGCCAGTGAGGGGAGTGTAGCCTGGCCCCTCACCACCAAGCTTCCCACCTAGTCAGGTGCCCCATATAGGTTAATATGGGGGCACCATCCATCCCAGCTCCAACTGTCCCTCTAACCTTACTGTACTATTGCCTCTGGGGATGTGAGGAAAGGGGGCAGCCCTGCAGAAGCCCAGCCCTCCCCGCACTGAAGGAAGCCTCATTTGGGGCTGGGGTTTTCTTGGCCCCCCACTTCCTCCGGGGAACACCTGTCAGGCTCCAGTCAGAGAAGAGAGCTACCAGCCAAGCGACCTCTGTGGGGAGGGCAGCTGAGAAGATGGGGGAAGGGAGGTCAGTGTTGGGGTGGCAGCCACAAGACCTTGGACAGGTGAGGAGATAGGAGGCCCAGGCAGCTGGGCCCAGGGATTGAGTTTGGGGTGGCTGGCTGGGATTACTGAACCGACAGCTGGGGCAGGGGGCACTCTCAGGGAGGGGGCAGACAGACCAGCAACTGGGCACAGGTGGAGGGACACATGCAGCCTGGGGAGGGCAGGAATGTGGCATCTGTGATGTGAGTGAGACAAAATTCTCTTGTCCCTCCCCCATCCATGCCCATGTCTCCTCTAGTTCTGGGGCCAGAAATGGCCATAGTCACAGGAACCCTGGGACCTGGCACTGAGTCCCTAAAGGGGTTTTATGCTGCATCAGCTCCAAGGTATAAACTGAGGAAAGTCAACTGACCTCTAGGAGGAACAATCTCCATTGTTCCGAGCTGTCAGAGGCTCCTTGGGAGTCTTCCTTAGAGCCCCCCCAGTGCAGGGCCTCAGTCTCCAGAGTCGAATGATGCCAGCCACCCAGGGGGTCTCTGAGGGCTCTAAGCACCCACCCAGCCCTGTGGGGGAGGGGGATGGACGCCTGCTGGGGCTCTGAAGAAGATGCTAAGTCTGCCCTCTGTGGCTTGTCTGGGAGGCTTTGCCCGCCTAGGCTGTGCAGGAAGCTGGGAGGGAGACCCCCATGCTGGGGAAAGGCATTACGTTGGTCTAAACTGCAGGTTCCTTCCCAAGGGTGGGTGAGGGCTTTCACCCCACACCTTCCTAGACATCTGTCCCAGGTCTGAGCATTTGTTTGGTCCCGGGAGACAGGGTGGGGTATGGAACAATTGGGGCTCAAAGTCAGGGAAGCCGTCCTGTCAGGGGGAGTCATCCCAAAGCAGCCTGGCCCTCCTTCTCCAGAGGTTCTTAAGCAGAGGGTGGATGCCCATTGATTGGGGAGGGGGATGCTGAATTCTTATTCAGGTGTAGACTGGCTTCTACCATCCCTTCTTGTTCAGAGAGTCAGGGCTGCTGTGACTTCATTGGGAGCTGGCACTGCTTTGTTCTAAGCCCGAGCTGGGAACCTGTGGTCTCAAGATCACACGTGGCCCTCTAGAACCAGCCAGGTCTGTACTCCTCATCCCCACAGACACACACCAACATCCCAGAGCCCTCTGGGAGGGGTACAATCCGGCCCCTCAGAAACTGGTGAAAACAATGGAATATGTTTCTACAGCCGCTGCATGGCTTTTATCCCGGGAGCTGGGGCCATCTGACGGCAACCACAAATATGCTGGAATTTCGTGGTGCTAGCAAAGCCTGCTCATGTCAAAGACAACTGAGCTGAATGCAATAAGCTACTGATACTGTTAACCCTTGGCATGCGTGGGAGGACTCGGGAGGAAGGCAGCAATGGAATGCAGAACTCCTCCCAAGGAATGACCACAGAGGACCGCCTGCTTCTTAACCATCTCCATGGTGAGGCCCAGCCAGGCACACCAGCTCTCCTGGTCCATCCCAAGGGCTCAAGTGTGCGAGAAGACCTTTCCAGCAGATGAGCAGCTGACCAGCAGGGGGAGGCTCTGGCCTCCCCTCTTGGAGGAAGAGGACATCTCTAGGGTGCTCCTCAAATGGTATCTAGAAACAGAGCTGGCCTTATGTGGAGGCGATGCTAGATCAGGTAAGGGTACACAGAACCTCACAGTGGAAGGTCTCAATCTGGCTCCAAGGTGTGTCCTTCACAAGAAAGGTGGTGGGGAGACGCAGGAAGCCATGGTATAGTCTCTGTAGGCTAACTTGAATTGTGCAGCAAAACATTCATTGTATTAGTCGCAACAACAGGATAACATCACCACCAGAAATCACAGAGAGGCTATTCTCACTCCTTTTTGATTACCGTAGATGATGCAAGAAAAGGTCCGAGCTGTGCAGTCACCCTCATGGAATGTTTAGAAAGATGCAGTCAAGCGTCCAGACCTGAATCACCCACCAGAAGCATCCTGCTCTTCACAAATCAGCAGGTGACAAGTCACCCGACTGCAAAGACAGATGTTGAAATATCCATGAGAATTCGGCCATCAAACCATCCTAAGACTGGGGCATCCTCACAGACCAAGCTCTTGCCCACAGCCAGCCAGACAGAGCAGTGATTCAATAACAACATATATAAATAGACATAGTTGTACAAGAATACTCACAGTCTCTAAAGCAAGTGTGACTCAAAGCTTCCAAACTCTAGAGACCGAGCAGGACTGTAAGCCATGAAAGAACAGCAAGAGGGACCCATCTCCACTGTGGTACTGCTTCAGAGCCATGTCAAAGAGGCTTCCTGGGAGCCTTCAGAAGACAACCCACTCCCAAGACTTGAACTCACTCACAAGCTGTTTTTGTCTACTCTTCAACAGTCCACAGAACATGAAATACAAGAGGGAAAGAGTAAGATGGTGCCTTGCCCTCTGACCATTTTGCATCTGAATTCCTTTAAACAAGGCAAGAGGGTCAGGACAACACTGAGTAGTTACAACACCCTCAGCTGAGTCATGAGCTTCATTTACAGAGTTGTTTGTGAAGGTGCTACAAAAGAAGGTCGTGGCCCCTGGAAATCATCAAGAAGCACAGCCTTAAGGGTTTTGAACTAGCAGACTGGGCCAGATTTTGCCAGAAAATGGTAGAAACAGATACCAGATGTGTTCCATAACAAGGAAATGCAAGGCAGGAATCATGCTGACGTCTCATGTGATTCTGGAAGGGAGATGTGCATCCTGAAAGGAATTTCCAAAAACCCTTTTTGAGTTTGATTCCATGAATCCAACCAGGAAACTAGCTGAACCCAAATAAGGTTTAAAAGCTAACTATTTGCTATAATTAGTATAAGCACGCTCGTTCTCCCTCAACATTTAACTGGGAGACAAGAGATTCCAGGACCTGTCCACGAAAGGATGTATGGCAGCCATGGCCAAGAGAAAGACCATAAGCAGGAAGTCAGATATTAAGGAATATTCTTAAGGGGAGGGATCAAATACCACCATGGAAAGAGCAGCTTGGGAAAACCATGGAATCCCTACAGAAAGCCCAGTTGGAAGGACACATCCAGCATATACCAGTCTAGGCAGTGGGTGCAGTGGAAATCTCAAACACCATATTAGCCAACAAAAGGCAATGAGAAAGAAGAGATTTCCGATTCTCTTAAACAGAGATCAAAAGTAAAAGCCAAAGGGTTAAGGCAATGTAAAGAGTCAAAGCAAAGAACAGAATGAACAATTCAACAAAAAACAAAGCCTACAACAAAGAAATGAGACAATGGTGACCAAAGATGAAGGATGTGGAAAGTCTGTTATCTCTATGGCCACAAAGGTTTGACTCAATACATGTTGTGTTTCTGTTGGATCCCCTAGGAAACAGAGAGAAAGCATGTGTCCTACGGGCATGAGAAAGGGCAGAATGGTCACACCGAGGCTGAAAACCTCTAGAAGAGGGCCATCAAGTTTGGCACAGAGATGTCGCAGGGGCATGAGTTCTACCATCAAAGCCCTTCCTAGTTTTCCTCCTCAGGAAAGCCTGCCGCCATCTTTCTTAAAGGAAGTGCTCACCCATTATTATAGGGATTCTGAGATAGGTCAGGAGAGCACCTAGTTCACCTTTCCCCCCATGTTACAGATGGGGAAACTGAGGCTCAAGATGCTTACATGGCACTCCAGGTCATAAGGTCACAAACACCAGAGGTCAAATATTTATTAGAAAAACCTGAGAACACCATGATCCTCTAAATACAAGCAAATTAAATGAATATACTTTATGCGAAACATTCACAATTCTATTACTCAAAAGAAAATCTATTACACTCGGAAGAAAGCCATGTATTGGTGGAGAAGCAGGAGAACTGTACTCCCCAGTGCAGCTCATTATCCATTCAATGACTGTTCAGCCTTCCCAAAGTGCTGCGGTACCTGCCGGAATTGGCTTTCCTCATTATTGCCGAGGCTTGGACTTAGCTCCATGCTCACGGTGTAGTCATGGATGGCAAACATACAGAGCACATCAAGTATAATTCTAGAATATCTGTTGTCCACATCAACCACAGCAGTCACGTCAGAAGCAAGGCTTGCAAACATGGATCTCGACTCCTCCGTCATCTCTCCCAAACAGAACTGAGTGTGTCTGCTAAGTCCAAGAGGGAGTCAGCATACTGAAGTATGGCCGGATGTCAGATTGATGTGCACAGGGAGTACCAAATTCTAGTGCCTTAAATCACGGCTTCATCTAGTGGACTTCCTCCACTGATATTAAAACATCATTCAAGGTTGAGAAATGTAAAATCCCTGACGCGCTCTAAGAAAGAACTGACATGAGAGGTATTAAGCTTGAATCTGGAGCTGACACGGAGACAGTGGATGAAAGGGGCACCAAGAGCTTGGTTTTCCACAGGTAAGAGACACTGAAAATACATGTCAAGGAGAAGCTGAGTCTGCCTTGAGTGAAAGGTGAGCCTCGTCCTGCTCATCCCCAGAGTGCAGAAGGAGGAATAATGGGGCCATGGCTGGGAGTTGGCAAAGAGGAAGGTTTAGGCTCGATGCCAGGAAAGCTCCTGGCAATGGTTGGCAGCTGTGGTTGGAGTGGACTCCCTTGGGGAGGGTGGGCTGCCCCTCACCCTCTTTAGCTGAAGACTGGGTGATCTTTGCTCTGTCACAAGCTGGTTTAGCCCCCAAGCTGCCTCATGGCTTGGAGATTCTGTGACTGTGAAGAACAAGTCAGAAACAGGAGGGAGGGGTGGTGGATAGCCAGGTGGAGAATTCAAGTGGTGCCCAAAGGAATCATGGGGAATTTGATCAGTAATGCTCAGTATGACCCTTGGGGCCAGATGCAATTAGGAGCGGAGTAAGAGATGTGGGCCTGAGGGCCATTGGACCAGGGGACCACAAATGGGGTTCTCTCTCTCACAGGAAGAAAACCAAAGCATTTTCCTAGCTGAGAGATTATAGTCCAGAGGCTGGAGGCTAATGAGGTCCTCTGATAGCGCACCCATCCAGAATTGGCAGCCCTGCCTCCCATAGTGCATTGTTCATTATCTCCTTAATTGGGAAGTGGACGAAAAAACCATCCATTCCCACCACACCCAGATTGAGTTCCCAGGTTCCGAGTTAATGCACCAGAGCATTACAGATTGGAATAGCGGCAGGAATGTCCTCTGTGGGCCCAAGGCGTGAGAATCTGTGGCTTCCTCCAGCTGTGCACAGGGCAGCCCTTTCCAGTCTTACTGTACTTTGGATGGCAGGAAACACACACACGTCCTGTGCCTGATGGCACTCAAGCTTAAATTAACCCATGAGCAGCTGATGAGTGAGAATGGCTGCCTAGGTTCCTCAGGCTTTACTGCCCTGAGGCACTGCGATGGGGAGGGGGATTGTCTATGGTCCATCCCCCCCCCACACCCCGCATCTGGGCCTGAGGATGTGGAGCACACAGGGGGTCTCTATCACCATCTCTGTGACAGTTGCCTGTCTTCCCTGGGAGTGGGTAGGGATGGCTCGATGGTGCCCCACACAAGGGGAAGCCTGGTGGGTTGAGGGAGGGAAGTGGAGGGCAGTCACGGGAGGAAGGGCCACAGATGAAGCTTCAGAGGGTCCCCTCTTCTCCGGAGGATGGGCAGGCTCTGCTGGGCTCCAAGGACAGAGACCACGCCTTCTGGCAGAGCCCAGTGGAAGGGGCAGGATTAAGAGCAGAGCACTTTCTATGGGCCTGACTGGAGCTTGAGGCTCCCTAAGCTGGCCATAGCCCCATCAGTCTACAACCCCCTGACTCAGCACCTCCTTGGCAGTTCATCAGAAGAGGTATTGGGCATGGGAGGCTAAAGCGAGACACAGCCCTGCCCCAAGGGGCTCCAACCTGTCAAGAAGGCTAAGACCGGCTTCTAGGGAACAGAACTGAGGAACCCCAGTTATGACCCACAGAGCATGGAGGGCAGGGGAGAAGGGCTGCTCATTCTAGCTGCGGCATTCAAGGCCTTCCAGTGAAGTGAACAAGCATGAATTAGGCCCCTGGCATGTTCCAGGCCTCACTCTGGCTCTGGGCCTACAAGTACAGGAAGGACAACAAGCAATCCCAAACCCAGGACACTTGTTCATTGTTCCACACCCTAGGGATGAACCCCCTGAAGTGGAGGATTCGAATGCACATAGCTGGGGATGCCTCATCCACATTGATCAGGGCTTCGCTGGAAATGCCATATAATTGTCAGCTTCCCTCCGGAGGCTGGCCCAGACGAGCTGGGGGGAGCCCACGTATTTTTGGACCTGGGGGGGAATTTGGGGTTTATTTCTTTTTCAAATAGGGGCAGGGAAGATGAAGAGAGAGAAAAACAGATCTGACTAATTGAAAATGTGGACATGAATTTTCAGAAAAGAAACAAAGGTGTATTAAGTAAGAGCTTTCTGTGTGAGCTGAGCTAAATACTGGAGTGCAATCAGAAAGCTAGTCATGCCTTTGAAAAAGCCACACCTGCACATCTCTGCATATACATGCACCCTCCCCCCCAGGGGAAGCTCCCTGAGGGCAGGAACTATTTTTGATTTGACTCTTCTGTTCTCAGTGCCAATCACAGAGCCTGGCACAGAGGGGGTAGTTGAGAGATACTTATTCTCCTTGACTGCAGGTAAGCTCCTCGAGGGCAGCACAGCACCTGGCCAACCCTTGATCCCTTCCAAACTTCCCCTCTCCTGCTTCCTCCTCCAGGAAGTCCCTCTTGCTGCCCCCAGCTGCCCCAGTGCCCCTTCTCCCAAAATTCCCTTGAATTCATGATGGGCACATCATCTCCTCCATTGGAAGGTAAGCTCTCTGAGGGCAGCGACCGCCTGACTTTCTCGTGATTATCCTGGCGGAAGACAGTGCCTGGTGCATGGAAGGCACATGATAAAGGCTTCCTGGTTGCTCGAGATTCTTTTGGATCCATCAGCCCATTCTTGACTGCTTTGGATTGGCTGAGAGACGCCTCCTGGGGGCAGAGCCTGCTCACAGCCAGTTAGAGGCTACCTCAGCCTGCACAGGGATCAGAGGGGCCACACACCTCCAGGATGGCATGGTTCCTCCACTTTCTTGGCGGTGTCCAGAGGGCAGCCTTCCCCTTGTCAGACGCTGAGCCTCAGTGGAATCTTGGAACTCTCGGCTCACAGGCCTGGCGCTTCTCCTGCTTCCTCATGGCCCGGGGGCTTAGGACAGTGCTGCCTCCCTATGGTCCAGAGGGCTCAGAGTACTTAGCCATCCTCTCTGGCTTTCCTGCCCTTAGGACCATAGGGAATGAATCATTTGTCTGACCTCAGGGGAACAGCTATGCTTGAGCCCAATCCAGGAATCTAGGAAGATGGTGCCAAGTGCCCAAGGCAGCTCAGAGACCTCAGAGGCTCAGCCTTGCTTGGAAGGAGCTTTGTGCTGGTGGCTTTGGGCCACTGGAGGGCAATAAGCCTGGCTTCCTCTGGGACACCTCTTCTTCCACCTTCCCTACACTCACGCTGAGGTGCCTATGCACTGCCTTTCCTGGTGCATACACCTGGCAAGCACCCTTAGCAGGGGTTTAGTGTGGTTAGCTTTTAGTTACTTTCAGGGATGGAGGAGAAAAGTCAGAGAAGTCAGACACACAGCACTCTTCTCTGTGGGCACTGATCTCCACCAGTGAGGTCAGGGAGGCACTCATCTATCCCTCTGTCCATCCATCCCTTGGACTGCCTGTCACACCATTATCTTCAGATGCCATCTGCCAATCCAGCCATTGTCCTTCTGTCCCAGAGCCTGCCCTGGACCCTGCTGGTCCCTCAGCCCCGCCTCAGTGCACATGGATGGCCAGGTACAGAGGCTATGAGTCTCTGCAGTACCAGAACACCTGGGTGGAAGGGGAGAGCTGTGGCTGAGGCAGCCTGGATGGGCCATCAGCACCATGCCAAGCATCTGGAGGCTGGCACTGTCTGATGAAGGCATCTGCTGATCTGCTAGATTTTGTGCCAGATGTGCCAGCCTCACGTATGGGCCCTTAGAGACTAGGAGAGGCAGCAGGAAGTCTATTTCCCCCCAAGGCCAAATGTTTGCTAGTCAGCAAGCTGCACAGGTCTGGGGTCCATCCACCACGAGACATGAAGGCTGAAGAAGGCCTCAAGGCAAGACCTGCCCCTGACTGTCTGGGATGCTTGTGCCCCTGGTCTTGGGCAGATGGGGTCCGATTGTTCGTCTCAGGCTTGTTTTCTTGTCTCCAGCCCCCTCCTATCTCCAGCTTGCCTGGCTACTTCACTCCGGGTCAAAGCTAGAATTGCCCTCACTTGCTGCCCATGGCAGAGGCTTGCCTGGTCCCAGCACTGCCCTCTCCCACCAAACACTGGTTTAATCAGGACAGTGTAGGATCATCCCTGCAAAAAAGAGAATCCGTCTTTTTGTCCAGCAGGCCCAGAATGAGACCTAGAAGGGTCAGTCAGCTTCAAATGACCTAACAGAAGGAAGAGAGGGGATGTGCCCCACCTCCCAGAGGTGTGGGGAAAGGTCTGCTGGCTACTGAGGATGATGCAGGGACCCTGGGTCCCTTCCTGTATTGGGTCTGTGCCTGTAAAGGATGCAGTCCTAATGTGATTGTCCAAGTTACAGCTGTTGTTTGGGAGGCAAAGTGTGTGAGTGTGTGTGCGTGTGAGTGTGTGTGTGTGCACGTGTGTTTGCATGCATGCCCATGCCCATTTGTGTCCAGCTGAGAGAGAGGGGGAGGGTTACAGACACAGAGACAAGGAGGGAGAGGGGAGAGGAGGGACAGACAGAAAAGAACGTGCTTTGGAGCTGGAGGAGAGAGGGAGGGAACGAAGAAGAAGAGGTGGCCCATGGGGGGGGGGAGGAGGGAGGAAGGCCCAGAGACTGAGGCCTGGCCCCAGGGCCCAGAACTTCCCTGATGGCCCGAGGCTTCCCCAGAGCCAGGGATCCCAACCCCGGCCTTCCTGGTCGTCCCCATTTTAACTGGTTTGGGCAAACAGAGTCTACACGGACCCTCCGGTTCTTTGTTTTGTCAGAAAGGAGGAAAGCCCAGAGCGGCTGCAGGGATCCAGGAGATTTATGAGGGCTACAAAAGCGGAGTTTTTTTCAAGCACGACTGTTTGGCGGTTACGGCACGACAGCGCCTTGGCCTTGGGCCCGGAGGGAAGAGGGCCAGAGAGTCAAAGCGTGAGCCGCCCCCTCGGCTGCGACAGCGCCATGGCTGAAGGGTGAGAAGCAGGAGGGCTGGGCTTTCTTTCTTTCTTTCTTTCTTTCTTTCTTTCTTTCTTTCTTTCTTTCTTTCTTTCTTTCTTTCTTTCTTTCTTTCTTTCTTTCTTTCTTTCTTTCTCTCTTTTCTTTTTTCCTGACTCTTGTTGCCTCTCTTTGTCTCTGTCCCTGTCTCTTTCCTCCCTCCCCTTCTTCTCTCCCTTTCTCTCCCTCTCTGTCCCCCTCCCCCTCTTCTCTCTCCTCCCTTCTCCCTTGCTCTCTTGCCTTTTCTCATGTGTGCTCTGTGCTTTTCGAGCTCAGGGCATTAGATCATGGAGGAGGGGAATTCAGAGAGGGCCAGCACCCCATGCTCCTTCTTGCTCACCAGTCCAGAGCAGGGTAGGAGGCCTGGGGCCTGCTTCTGCAGCTCTCTGCCCCTGGCTGGGGTCTGGCAGACTCATGACATATTTTGCCCTAGCTCCATTGTCATAATTAACCTGCATTTCTTTCCCCAAGAGAATAGTTTGTTCAAATTGTTTAAGTCAGCAATGTAAGAATTGTCTTGCTTAATGGTTTTGTCTCATTCCCTTGGTGACAATGGCCTGCAGGTGCCGCCCTGGAAGCCCGGCAGGCCATCCCAGGGGCCTGCCCCAGTACTCTCCAGTAGGACTCAGGAGAGTGGTGGGGGGATGCCAGGAGTGGGCAGGCCACCTGGGAGATGAAAGCGATGGATTCCCATGCACTTTGCTTGAAAATTTCAGTCAAGGGCGTAGCCAAGCCTGAGAGCCGGGAAGGATGGGCTCGAGGCCTGGCCTCACCACTAACTCCCTTAGTGGTGCTTGGTCACTTCCCCTCTCCCCCATTCCATGTCCCCAGCTTTCCCACCCGAATGAGGATGAGGATTTTACAAGGTTTGGTCTCCCAATGGCCACCTTCCATTCTGTGCCTGGGGGAGAAGACCTAGTCCTTGGGGGGGGGGGGGTGACAGGGGGAAGGGGCCCATGGGAGAGGAATCTTCCACAGGAAAGGGTCAGCCAAAAAAAATGGGTACAAGGGTTGGTATGCCCAGGACACCCAACTCAGGTAAGGCAGCAGCTATGGAAATGGTCATTGCCCAGAAGGCCTCCTGATGAGCTAGGCCCTGGAGGTCAGGTGGGATGAGGGGAAAACAGGAGGCCTGGGAGGGGCCGGGAATGGCCAGCACTCAGGAAACACTTACCTGTGCTCTTCTGAGCTTTCTAAGCTTGGGGATGCAAAAATAAGCAGAAAGAAAGTCAGTCTCTGCCCTCAGGGAGCTTACATTCCAATGGGGGTAAGACCTGTCTGTGTAAAAGGATCTGAAAAGGAGAGAGATGTCTGAAGTCTGGAGTGGGCCTGGAGAGAAATGAAGGCCTGAGGGCAGTGAGAACACAGACTTCCTCCAGAAGGTATTTGGGAACCACAGCAGGTGCCTGAGCAGGTGAGGGGCTCACAGAAAGTACTATATTAGGAAGATTTGCCAGCATTGGATTGGGAGTGGAGAGACTGCGTTGGGGAGACTAGTTAGGGGCTCTGGCCAGGAGACAGGGGTGCAGCCTCAGCTGGCAGAGGGGAAGGACACATCAAGAGGGCTTCAGGGTAGAGGTGATGAGGTCCTACAGCCGAATGGTCCTGAGGACCCAGACCTGGAATTCCTGGTCTGCCCACTTCGGGTGTGACCTTGGGCCTGGCTGCCTTCTCCATAAAATGAGGGTGTTTCTGGGGTTCCTTTCAGCTCTGGGTCCTGTGATAGTTTTGGTGAGCCATTGGTTGGAGGGGCAAGACCGAGGGAGGGGCCAGAGATGACCCAGAGTTAGGAGCCCAGGAAACAGTGGCTTTCATTCACAGAAATCACAAAACTCGGGTGGGAGCCATTCTGGGGGGGGTAGGGGTGGGAGTGTAACAATGGTGAGGAGCTCTGTCCTTGGGGGAGAGGCCTCAGGGCAGATAAAGCAGCGCTGGGCTCCTTTAGAGACTGACCACAGAGGGGGCTCCATATGGTCGTGAGCAGAGAAACTGTAGAACAGCCCAGGAAAAGCAGCCCTTCCTGACACTGGGGTGGGGGTGGGGGCCTACAGCATAGCCTCACCTACAGGGAAGATGGAGCAGAATGAGTCTGGGGGCTGTGGAGCTTAGGGGGAGGTAAGAGGGGTAGAGGCAGCCAGGCAGGCAGGACAGGAGCCCAAGCCTGAGTCCACATTGTCTGGGTAAAGGACAGAGCTGAGGGAAATGCCAGAAAGGGCAGGCCACTGCTTACCCAGGAGGGCCTGGGCCATCAGGAGCTGATACACAGAGACAGAGGCAGAGAGACAAAGAGAGGTGGAGAGACAAAGGAAGAGACAGAGAGACAGAGACAGAGAAACAGGTAGACAGACTCAGACCTTTCTCCTAGTTGTAGCCCTGCCTGAATGGACTCCCTTCTGCTCTTTCCCATCCTCAGAAACCTTGGACCACTCTGCATCCAGGGCTCCAGACCCTAGAGTGGGGGATGGCTGAGGAAGGGGGGGAGTCCCAGCACCCCTGCCTGAGCCATGATGCAGAGGGAGGCCAGGTTTGTGCATGGGAAATAATGGGACTGGAACACATTTAGGGCGTACACCATTCCATGATTCTTGCTCTCCCCCAGGAGGGATTGTTTCCTTCTTTGTACCAGAATCCCAAGCACCAAACACAGTGCCTGGGGTGCTAGAGGGCCTTCCCACTTACTGATGGATCCATGGAGGATCTGGCCTGGTCAGTAAGGGTCACAGTTGGGGGGCACAGCACTGGACAGCAGCCACTGTGGGGGGGTGGGGGTGGGAGTATGGCAAAGCGGGCAGATGTCAGATGGAACTGTCCTGGCCTAAGCAGGAGGAGCTGACTGTGAGTTCCCTAGGACGGAGGCCTTGGGCCACATGCCCAGCAGGCATGCAGAGCCCACAGCTCTGGAAAGCACATCAGGGGTCATCTAATTCAAGCCCTTCACTTTATAGAAAAAGAAACTGAGGCACAGAGACAGGCAGAAACCGGTGGCAGAACATGATTTGAACTCAGGACCTCACCCTCTGGTCCAGGAGAGCTTTCACTGCCAGGTTCCAAAGCATTTCCTCATCTTCCTTTGACCCTCACCTGCCTGTCTCAGGAGGAAGGTGGGCAGGGGGACAAAGACAGGAACATGGCCTAGGCTGTCTCTTTCCTTTTGGATAAGATGTACTGCCAATGGGCAATAGTGGGCAGGGTATGCCAGAGCTATCGTGAGCTGGCTCCCTTGCCAGGAGCTGTTGCCCTGATGTGAGTGGGAGGGTCAGGCCTTGGCTAGCAGACCCTGCAGTGACTCAGTCTACCTGGGCTGTTCTAGCTTCCATTTTCAAGGTCCCAACAAACCCTTACTTTAGGCCCTCTGGGGAGAGGACCCACCATCCCATGCCCACTCTAGCCCAGCAGCCCTTTCACACAAATCCAATTCAGTGACATTTACTGATTTTTGGGGAGACTGGAGCACTTGGAGGGCAGGAATCTGGGCACCAGCACCCCAAACAAGGCTTTTCCTCAGCCAGTCAGCACTTTAAAAGGTTGGCTGAGATCCTTATTTTATTTTTAAAATTTTTTCGGTCTACATGTTTTTGTAGTTCTGTATGACTCTGGGTAGTCCCCTTCCTCCAAGCCTCAGTCTCCCCTCGGTCTCATCTGTTAAATGAAAAGGTGAGGGATGATCCGTGAGCCTCCCACATCTCTAACATTCTGTGAGCCTTTGACACTGCTCCGCTGGCATCCCACATCTGTGCCTTCCATGAACTAAGGGTTCCTTCCCTCTCTCCTCTCTAGGTTTCCCTGCTCCACAGGCCCTGGTTTTGAAGCTGGCCAGGCACGTGAACCCAAGCTTGTTTCTGAAACCCCAGGTGCCAGTGGGGGATAGGCTGCACAGCTTGGGGCCCTCTCCCTCCCTCAGCCTGGTCCCTGCTCAGAGCCTAAGTAGATGCAATTAGGAAAGACAGCTCTGGACCCCTCTGGGCCCTCTGTGCAGCAAGAGCCAGGTTCTTAGATACAGGTTAGAGGGAGGGGCAAAGGTGCCTAGAATGCCTTCCAAAGGGTGTTGGAGGTGATGGAGTGTGTGTGTGTGTGTGTGTGTGTGTGTGTGTGCATGCACCTGCACATGTCCCCTAGGAGGCACAGATGGGAATGAGGAAAACGTTGTGGAAGAAGATCTGAGAGGGAACTTTGGCATCATCAGATCCAATTGTACCAGGACCAGACCAGTGCCTGGGGAACCAAATACCCAAGCAGTCTATACCAGAGCCATTGCAGGAAGAAGGCCCATTGCAGGGCCAAGAGGGAACATCCTGTTAGCATCACAGTAAGGGATGCAGCCAACGCCAGGTTTGGAGTTATGCAAGAAGGATTCAGAGAAGGTGCCAAGGCCTAAACTTCCACAAAAGTCAAGCTGCCAGGAGACTGAGCCCAAGGTCCAAAAACTGCCTCAGAATGAAGGGCCTAGTCTTAGCTGTCACATCCAGGTCTAAGCAGAGGCTACCCATACAATCCAAGAGTGAAGGAGGGAACAGAGTCTGATCCCAGTGTAAAGCCCTAGACCACAAATTGAGCAAACAGAAAAAATACCACGGCATTAGAGAAGCCCTGGAAGCAGACCCAGAACCCAGAAGAAGAGTGTAACTCTCCAAAAATCCAAGGAAAGCCTCAGAGAAAAGGACATTCTAGCCTCAGGGACAACAAGAGCACTTGGAAGAAATAAACCGGGAGACAGAAGATTAAGGAAGCAGAAGTTTGGGAGGAAGGAAGACAAATACAGGGAAGAGTCTGAAACTGAGAATGGACCAAACAGAGAGTAACAGCTCAATGAGGAAACAGTAACTATGCCAACAAAATCCAAAGGAATCCAGAGCTGAGAACAAACTGAGACTGAACTAAGATTGTGAGCCCGTCCTATCTACTTCCAGAGAGAGGGGGTGGACTCAGGGCAGAGCTAAGCACTTCTTTTGGATGTGACAAACGCAGGAATTTATTTTGCTTGACTGCCTATACGCGCTTGTAACGAGTTTCCTTTTTCTTGCTTTTTCAATAGCTGAGAAGGGGGAGGTAGGAAGGAGAGATTTCACAACTGAAAAACAAAGGAAAACAGAATTAAAACAAAATCAAAAGACTAAGGGGAAAAAGCCAAAAGACAATGTAGTCACTATCAAAGTCAACTGATCTGAAGATCATTGGATCATTAGATTATCTAAAAATCATGACCAAAAACCCCCAAAACCTTATTTTAAAAAAAATCATAAGTAAAAGCTGCCCAGATCTGTTAGAACCGGAAGGAAATGTGAATGTAGAATGAATTCATGGATCACCACCCAAATATATTGCCAAATGAAAATTCCCACAAACATTATAACGGAAATTCCAGAGCTTTCAGGTTCAAAAGAAATCACAAGTAGACAGGAAGAGTTTAAATGCCAAGTTGCCTTAGTCAGGCTCACATATGACTTTGCAACTGTAACTGTAAAGGAGAGGAGAGCTTGTTATACAGTGTTGCAAGTCATACAACAACAGTAGCAACAACTATTGGGCAAACTTAATTTAACCCTATAAAACTGCATATACTCCCTACCTTTAGTGAAATAGGAGACTTCCAAGAATTTCTGATGAAAAGGCCAGAACTGGGCAAAAATTTTGAAAGGTAAACACTCAAATAAAGAGAGAGATGGAAAGGTAAATATATTTGATCAGTTGTAAGGGGTTGTATGAAAAGGAGAAATTGTTTACATTCTAATGAGAAAATAAATGTGTTCTCTCAGAACCCTAATGCTTTCGAGGCTCATAGAGAAAGTTAAGTAAGACAAGGAGAAAGCCTTGGGGTGGTTTCTTACAGTCTTGATGGTCTTAAGAAAAGAAGGAAAGGAAAATATATTGCAATGGAGAGGAGAAGGCCGGAGAGAGAGCTTATCTCATGTACTAGAGCTACAGGCAACAAAGAATATATAAACATAGAAAAAAAGAGTCAGGGCCGCAGGAATCCCACAAAAATGATTTTCATATGAAATGGATAAAAGAGATTGAACATACAAAAAAAAGTGTTATGTAAAAATACATTAATGTCAATAGGGAAATAAGTGGGTACTGGGTGGGTGGGGTGTTTAAGAGGGAGGGCAAATTAGGTGAGGGAGCAGGAATATGCAAAACCAAGTCTAGCTTTGGATGGTAGAACCGGAAGGGGGAGGGGATTAAACATGAGAACAAGAAAGAGCAAAAACCTGTGGTCTGGAGTTTGGGCAAGGAGAGGAGAAGACTGCTTCAATGACCAATCTCTAGTGTTAAACAAACTCTTCTTTATTACCTTCTTCATTGTAAAGATGGAATAAGTTAACACAGGCCTTAGGGGAAATAAATCCAGTATTACATAAACTTTTTGGCAAAATAGTAAAACAAAGGTTCCTTCCAAACTTTTTCCATGGTACAAATGGGAGATGAATACATAATGAGAGAAATGAAGCAGAAATGAAAACTATAAACTACTAATGAACACAGAAACAAAAAACCAAATAAAATATTGCCAGAGTCTAGAACAGCATATTTGAAATATTATACACCATGATCAATTTGTATTTATATTGGGAATTTCGGGTTGATTAAACATAATAGACAACATTAATAACACAAATCATATGATTATTTCAAAAGATGCTAAAAATAAAAAGCTTTGGAAAAGTATGTATTTTTGTTAAAAAAAAATCAGAAAGCACAGGAATAAATGCTTCTTTCCTTAATCTGTTTAAAGTCAGGATTTAACATGATACATAACAAAGCCTAGACATCTTTCCAATGAGATCAGGGATAAAACAAATATTTCCACTATCATCACTACCATTTGATATAACCTTATAGCAACAAGACAAGAAAAAAGGAAATTGGGGGAGCAAATACAGGCAAAGGTAAATGAGATTGCCACTTTTTGCAGGTGCTATGATTAGTCTATCCAGAGAATCCAAGAGGGTCAACTAGAAAATTAACTGAAGTACCTTATGGCATCAGCAAAACTGCAGAATAGAAAACTAAGCCCACACAAATCATCGACGTTTCTGAATATTGCCAACAAAACCCAGCAGGAGGATAAAGAAAGAGAAATTCCATTCAGAATGACTGCAGAATGTATACTGCATTCGGGAGTCTATCTGCCAAGACACGTATAGAAACTATATGGCTATAACAAAATGTTCCTTGTAGAAATAAAAGCAGACTTAAATAATTGTCGAATTATGAATTGCTCATGGGTAGGATGTGCCAATACAGTAAAAATGGCAATCTTACTCTATTCAATGTCAGACCAATTGACCTACCAATGGATTACTAGGGGAAAAAATAATTAAATTCATCTGGAAGAACAAAAGTTCAAGAATCTCAAGGAAAATAATGAGAAAAAATATAGGAAATGGGGCTAGCAATGGCAGGTCTCATACTATTACACAAAGCAAAACCAAATCAAACCCCAAACTCTTCCTGACTCCAGGCCCGCTGCAATCCACTGCATGCCGGCTGCCCTTACACACAAACACACATTCATAAATGCACATACACACTCACACATTCACACCTACACAATTCACGTAGGCACACACACTCATTCACACACTCAAACTCACCCATTCTCACACTCTCAGGCTTCCAGTGGGGGTGGGTGGATGGGACCTCAGTGCTTTCCAAATTCAGATGGAGACCAGAAGGGAGAGGCAGTGTGGGCAGCCCACTGTAGAACAGCACTTGGAAGCCCAGGAGGGCAGCAGGCTTAGACTAAACACCTACTTTGTGCCAGGTTCTGGGCTGGGTCCTGGGGATACAACAAAAATGACAAAAATCAGCCCCAAGCCCAAAGAGCAGCCCCTGACCAGGGGAAGCCGGCAGAGTGCAGGGGTCTTGCCAGGGCATGTGGCTCAGCCAGAAGTACGCATTTCAAGGGCATTCCCTCTGCACAGAGCACCCTCTGTTCTCTCTGGCCCCGGGAAGGGGGGCAGGGGTCCTTTTCTTCATGTGGTTACCTTTGGGCCCCAGTGCTCCCTTCTGGGATCCGCAGTGTGCGTGAGTCCAGGGTATGTGGTCTGAGGCAGGGGGCCAGGGCCAGTGCCCATCAAGGAGCCCTCCCACTGCTGAAGCCACTCATTCTGCCTGCCTCATAGGCTGAGAGGCCAGGAGAGGGCCACTGGCCATAGGACCCTGAGCCATAGGAGACTGGGCAGGTGGGGGCTGGGGGGAGGAAGGGCAGGGAAGGGTAGGAGCCCTGGAGCCCTCAAGCCCCAGCCAGTGTTGGTGAGGCACCTGGGCATCTTCTCCTTGGGTAAGTATGTGCTTGCCCGACCTCACAGGACCCCAGGGCTGTGCCAAGCCAGGCGGCCTTGGCTCACCAAGGAGAAGGAAATGGGGTTGGACCACAGCAGAGGAAACTGGGGCTGAGTCTGTGGAGCCAAGGCCGGGGCTGATCAGTCCCTGTCTTTGTCTGTCCTGGCTCCCACTTTCTCTAGATTGAACTGACAGCTCTGCCCCATCCCTGCCCTCCCGCATGGGCCCAGGGAGCCCTCCACCAGGGCAAGAAGGTTTGCAGTCCCCTTTGTTGTGCTGGACCTTCCCTGGCACTCTAGGAGAGCTGTGCCCACTTTATAGATGGGGAAAGTACCTGGCTTCAGGGTACATGACTCTGAAGTTGAGGGCTGGGAAGGAAGACCTCAGTCCTGCAGGAGCCTTGGGAAGCCTTCTAGGTCAGAGGGTAGGCTCCAGTCCCGGCTGGATCCTTACCTCTGTGACCTGGGGTAACTTACTTTCCTTCTTGGAGAATCAATCTCCACCTCCACCCCCTTTGTGAGGAGGCTAATGTGTCAGCCATCCAGAGGCAGAGTGACAGGCTCCTTACCTGGGCCTGGGCAGCTGTAAGAAGCAGAGAGGGCCACCAAGAACAAGACACTGTGCCTGTCCTCAGGAAGCTGCCAGTCTGCTCGAGGAGATTAGACAAGGTCAGACACATAACTGAGTCAGTGGGCGCTCAGGGCAGGGAGGGGCCAGGAGAGGCCTGGAGCAACCAGTGGGGACTTCCTGGAAGAGGTGGGCTTTCCAGGGAGGAGTCAGAAGAGTGACCAAAAAAAGCAAGGCCCAGAGACCAAAGGTCATTGGCCCTGCCATCCTTCCACAGGCACAGATGCTGAGCAGATCTGCATCTCCTCGGGCAGCCCAGTGGCAAGGACGTTGCCATCTGCCCACTGTCACAGGGTGGGGATGGTGGGAGCCCTTCTGGAAAGGCAGAGGGGGCACCTGGCTATAGGATGTGACAGCTGGGGCTCAGATCCTGGCATTCTGGATATTGGTGACACTGGGCAGGTCCTCTCTGGGAGGTGGTAGGGCCTGAGTGAAGCACTGGGGGCCAGGCCATTGGGGACCAGGCCACTGTGGGGGGTAGGGGCTGCCTCCAGGTTAAGGGGCTGTGATCCCACACTCTCACAGCACACATGTGCCCCCCTACCCACTCAGCAGTCAACCTTACATTCTTACACACTCGCTCATGATTTCACTCCCTCCCACACTCAGACCTCCATCAGTGGAGCATTAATGGGCTCTGAATTAGAAATGGTTCGGCAGATCCCCAGCAGGCTGTAGTGAGCCAGGCCGCAGGGATCCCTCAAAGGGGGTGCAGGACTCCCAGGGCCAGGGGTCCCCTGGCATGCTTGAGGTTGGCATGATGCCTCCAGGGGTAGGCATTCATGGCTATGCATTTTAAGTTCAGGGTCTGAGAGCAGGCGGAAAAAAGAGGGCACCCCCTGCTTGAGGGATCTGGGGGTACCTTCTGGAAAGGTCAACATCCCTTTCTAAAAGCTACGTGATACATGTGTGTAAGCAATGTGGGGGAGACTGCAGAAGGTCCATCTACCCCTGTTAGAATTAGCCTTGAGAAGACAGCTGGGGGTGCACTGAATAGAGTGCCGTCCCTGGAGTCAGGAGGACCTGAGTTCAAATTCGGCCTTAGACGCTTAACACATAATAGCTGTGTGACCTTGGGCAAGTCATTTAACCCCAAATGCTCTGCTTTCCCCCCCTCAAAAACAAAAAAGAATTAGCCTTGGGATCCCGAGAGAGGAACACACAAGTAGGACCACAGCATGAAAGCCTGGGTTCGGGTCTTGCTTCTCACGCTGACTGGCTGTGTGACCCTGTGGCAGTCATTTCACCTCTCAGGACCCTAAGCAGCTCCCTTTAAGCTGCTGAGAAGTCACTGGCCTGTCCTGCACTCCGTAACCAGGAAGTCACAGGTCCAGGCCAGGCCCAGCCCCTTCTGCTCAACAATATCTTATGTCCTCAGACCCCAAGGCCCTGCTCTCCTGATGCTCTTGGGTGCAGGGTCTCTGATCACTTCCGCCAAGGTCCATTCAACTCCTGGTCCCAGGGGTCTGTCACAGAGGTCATGGGGGTCATTTTCACCCGTTTATCCAGGTGACAGCACCAGACTACTCAGGTCATCCTTTGCTCATAGACCACACTTCTTTGCTGTCCCTGCAGGCTGAAAGCTCCCTCTCAAGTCTGCTGCTAATGATTAAATGGACATAATCCGCACCCCCCCCCCACTTCCTTCCCGAACTCTGGACTGGGCTTCAGTGGGGCATAGAGCCCGGCACAGCTTCCTCCACACTCAGGAGTACTAATAATGAAGGACACGAGGTCTCTCTCCTGACTTCATTTTGACAGCAGGACGGCTGCCCGGCCTTTCCTAATTCAGTGGCTTGTCTTCTGCCCTACTGCACTGCCTTCTGGTGGCCTCTGGTCTCCCCTTTCCCTGTCACCTTTTGCACACTCTGGTGGTGGGCTCATCACTGGCAAAGGCTCAGGGAGCTCGTGGGGCAGTGGGGCACCTCCCCTTCTCACTACACCCAAGCTTTGGCTACCTCTGCATGGCTTAGGGGAGCTGTGCCTGTGGATGCTGGCAGTGCTGAGGCAGGGGCAGGAAAGAGGATGGAGCAGAAAAAAGGTGTGGGAGGAGGAGAGAGAAACAGGAGAGAGGAAGGAAGAGATGGGTTTGTTGGGGAGAGACGCACCAAGGGCCACAGGGATCATCTCTGACTCTGTCTCTGTCTCTGAATATGTCTCTGTCTGTCTCTGTCTCTGACTCTGTCGAAAAGGCTACAAAAGCCGAAGGATGGATTTCTGGAGCCACTGAAGATGGGATGCGTTCAGAGCACCATCCTCTCCCTCTGTATGAGAGGACATTTCTTAAGATACTGAGAATTGGGAAGAAGGTAGGTGGGGGCCATGAAACAGCCAACTGCTATTTTTGTCCATGGGTGGGGAGTGGGGGGCACGCTGGCCTCTCCATACCTTCCAGGACACTTGGTGAAGGTCACGTCTATTCCAGGTTTGTATGTGAAGAAAACACATTGCTGAATTGCCATCATGGAAACACTGGGCATAGAGCCAGTGGGAGGGGGATACTGAGGGCAGCGAGCTTTCAGAGCCAAGGTAACAGATGCCATGTTAACAGCTCAGAGTGATAAAGGTTCCTATTGATTTGGTCATTGGTGGTGAATGAATGCTTCTATCTTCCTAGGAATAGAGGAAGAGCCTAGGATATTCCATCCATATAGTAACACACCAAAACATCCACTCATTTGTCCACATCCATTTATCCATACATCTACCCACCTATCTACCCATCCATCTGCCCACCTACCCATCCATCCATCCATGCATCATCCATCCATCCATTCATCCACCCATCATCCATCCACCCACCCACCCACTCATCCATCCATCCATCCACCTCTTCATCCATCTATCCACCCACCCACCCATCCATCCATTTGTCCATACATCCATCCACCTGCCCATCTACCCACCCATCTATCCAGGAAAAGCTGGGTTCCAATCCAATCCCATACACATACCAGATGTGTGACCCTGGATAAGTCACCTAACCCTAGATTTGTATTTTAGGCAGCTCTCTCAGCTTATAAGTGATGGAAAAGATCCCCAGTTGGCATGAAGTGTTTCCTCACTCAAGAGTTCCTTACACCAGTAAAATCACAAGGCAAGGCCTCATTCCTCCTGCTCTGGAAGTCCCAGCTGGCCTTAAGATTTTTGGATTCTATGAATAGGCCAGGACTGTACACTGTTGGGTTTGGACCCTGAGCTGTGACTACCAACTATATTGGCCTAGACAGCATGCTCATCAGCTGGGCATGTGACACCACTCTGGGCAGCAGAGCAGAGATCCCCAAGCTGAGTCTAAGAAGATGGAATTCACCAGAAATGAATGTCAGGATCCCTCAGGCTCCACTGGTAAATCTTGAAGTGTTTCGAGCTGTTGCCCACAGTTAAGCTCGCTCATGTAGTGGGCGGGTGGGGCAAAGCCCAGCATACTGTGAGCACTGTCCCTTGGACAATGAGGAGCCCCCAGTGACAGGTAAGGTGAGTCCCTAAAGGGTGCCCACAGAGCAGTATTGGGTTCCCATGACTCCTGTCTATCTGGCACTGAGAAAACAGACCAACGGGTTGAAAGAGATACAAGGCAAACAGAAGCATGGGACAGATGACAGTTTTAGTAAACTCTTGGAAAAGTCCTCCAGAGAGACACATTGGCAATCTGCCTCCTGCTACATAATTCTAGGGTTCACTTTCCATGGGCTAGGAGGCTGGCTCTTCTCCAGAATGGACCCCACAGCCTTGTCTCAAATGATCCATCATATAATCTTCTGCTAATAGCACAGGTCACCAGTGTGGACAGAGAGGCTGAGCCCTTTACTGGCCCTAGGTTGGAGTCAGCCCAGAACTTAAGGAGCCCTCAGTCTGAGGGGAAGCGGGAGAGCTCTCCAGTCCCCTGGAGAGCTCCTGGTCTGGGAGAGACACAGACCTGCCCTGGGGAACACTCCACTGTGGCGAGGGAAAGGCATAGCAGCCTTCACCAAGCCCTTGGCCTGAGGCAGAGACATGTTCCTGCTCTCAGGGAGCCCCATTGTCTGAGGAGTCCTCTGCTCTGGCTCTTCAAGACATCAAACCTCAGGATTCTTATCTCCTTTCCTGCAAAACCCCTTTGCCCCAAATAAGAAAGGACTGCCCAGGAGGGGGCTTCCTGGGACATCCATCATCCGAGTACAAAACCTTGGCCCTGTGGGAAGATGTCCAGGAGAGCTGGTGGGCAGGCCCTAAGGCTCATGCTGAGAGGGAAGGGCATCTACATAGCCTTCTTGAGGCAGCAAGCCCACCACCATGGAAAATGACCCTGAGGAGGGGGATCCTGGCTTCTGAAGCTGCTTGTGCTTCTGTCTTTGCCCCCCCCCCCCAGTCTATGCCCTCCCCTCAGTCATTCCCCATCCCCCAATCCAATCTTTCTCCCACCTCTCCCCCCAACTGGCCACAGAAAACCTCCAGACAGAGCTGGAAGAGGCCATCAAGACTGGCATGAGCCAAGAAGCCCGATGCTCTCGGACGGCCCCTTTGCCAGCCTGACTGAAGCCCAGATAGCAGAATTGCTCCTCAAGGGATTATAGGCACGCAGAGTCAGAGTTGGGAGGGCTGAAAGAAGAGAACGTCAGGACTCTAGTCCTTTCCTGTATTTCTGCCTATCACCTGCATGTGGTCCTTGTCTGTGTGGCACTTTGTCTCCCACCTCCATGCCTTTGCACGGGCCATCCCCAATGCCTGCAGTGCCCTCCCTATCCCCTTCTTAGAACATCCATTCAAGGCTCAGCTGAAATGTGCCCTTTCCTGATCACTCCCTCCCCTTGAGGATGCTCCTGACCTCCCGTGGACCAAATGTACATACACCCACATGTCCGTAGGTTTCCTTTTCTCATCTTGACTGTAACATCCTTGAAGGCAGCCCTGCTTCCCTTTTGTCTCAATACCCCCAGCTCCGAGTAGGATCCTGGTTGGTTGATTGAACAGAAGATGTCAGAACTGGGCCGTTGGGATCTACAGAGTCCAAACCCCTTGTTCTACAGATGAGAACTCAAGGCGCTGTCTCCATTGGCACTGCATTAGGGAATGCATCGGTGCTTGGGTGGTGGGGCAGCCCATTAGCTTGCAGGCACACCAGCTTGGCCTGGTCTGGTTGATGACCTGCCTGCAGGCACCTCTTGGCACGGATGAATGGGGGAGGGGAAGACAGGCTAGAGAACAGGAAAGTCTGGAGTTCCAAGATGTTTCTCTAGTGAGAGCCTGGCAGGGAGGGCACCTGACAAAAGGAGGGGTGGGCAAATCCTGCCAAGCTTATGGTTTTGCCCAGAGCCATTTCTAGACAGTTCTGGGATCTAGTGGCTGCCTCCTCTGACAGCAATTGGAGCCAGGTCAACAGAAAGCAGCTTCCCTAGAGGCATGGGGCCTCTGGGGACAGTCTCCTGTAGGGTGGCGATTGCAGGGGTCTCCTGTGAGCCAGTGGGCCAGGAGAAAACCAGACAACTTTGGTCATCCTGCTGTGAGTGAATGAAGGTGTGCCAAACACTCAACTCTCTCCCTTTGTGACCACCCCTGGCCTAGCAGCCCAAGGACCAGAAAGGAATAGCTTCAGTCATGCAAAAGTCAGAAGGACCACCCAGAGTCCTTGCCCTTCCAAAGAAAGCTCATCCCTGGATATCCATCATCAAAACATCCATCCACCCATCTATCCATCCACCTATTTATCCATCCATTCATTCTCCATCCATCCATCCATCCACCTACCCATCCATCCATCTACCCACCCATCCACCCATTCCTCTGTCCACCCATCCACCCATCTGTCCATCCATCATCCAGTCAGCCAGCACTGCTCTCCTCATTTCCTTGTCACAAATACACAGAGTTCCAATTTTTCTCCCTGCCAGAGTAATTAATGCCAGGAAGGACTTAATCAGAGACCCAGGAGGATCAGAATTACTCTCAGGCCAGCCTGGTCTGTTTGCAATTATGTTAATGAGGAAATGGAAAGGGAGGGAATTGTCCCTTCCCCTGCTTTTAATTTTTTTTCTTTTGAGGGACCCCAGAATAATTTGCCCATTACTCAAGAATTAGGAAAAAAAATGTTCTGCAGCTGAGGGAAACCTCTTCCCCCCAAGACTCCATTCTGAGGAGTCCACCAGGGAGGCAGGCTGAAGACTTGGCATCATGGAGGAGGGGGTGAGAGCTCAGGGTGCAGGATCCTGCATGGAGAGGCCAGCAGGAGCCTCCCCCTACCATCCCCCCCCCCCCCCGGGGCCTAATAGAAGCTGGTGACCAGAGAGGAGACGGGTCTCACCCGAGGGCTCTTGGGCAGTAAAGAATGGAAAAAGGATCAGGCCCCAGGCCTTTTGATGCCAAAGCCAGAGCTCTGTCCTAGCAAACAGCCTCTGAAGGCTAAGGGATGCCTGGACTCTGATCCTCAGCTGTACAAGGTAAGTCCTTTGTGGGGAGGAAAGGAAGGGACAAACCTTCTCTCCCATTGGGGTCAGGCTGGCAGAAGGAAGAGAGGAAGCTTCAGGAACAGGGAAGGGCCCAGATGGGAATGGTCGCAGGGTGGACATGTTCAGGGCTGCTTGGGAAAGGGGGAGCCAAGGAGAACCCTCCTGATTCTAGGATTCTGTGCAAACTGAGCTATAGAGATGGGCAGGGCAGGCCCAGAGAACCCAGGGACCTGTCCCCAGGGAGGGGCCGGGCTCTGCCCTGACCAGATACTGCTCATGGCTCTGCTGATGATATCTCAAAAATAAATCCCCATTATAGAGATGAGCACACTGAAGCCCAGAGAGGTTAATACCCTACAAGTTCTAAGTGGCCAAGACAGGATTTGAATGTGGATTCCCCCAACTGAAGGTCCTGTGTAGATCTAGAAGTTCAGACTCTGGCAGAACCACATAACATCTGTGCTGAGGCCATTTGAGATCTCCAGTCCTCCCTGCCACCATAGACACGATATAGGGAGGCCCAGAGGGGCCAGCCTGAGGCCTCACAGGGATTAAGGAGCTCCTCACACTGCCCCTGCCCCCCCCCCCATGCTTGGCCTTGGGAAGGGCTTCTTGCCAGAGTCAGCATTGGAACCCCAGCCTCAAAAGGAAAGGTAGAAAGGTTCAGGGGGAGAGCAACCTGGGCAAAGTCAAGGCCTGAGGAGCGAAAGCCAGGGTAGTGGTCAGGACTGATGTATGGATCAAGCAGAGGGATCTAACCCCCAGCAATGCTCTAGCCTGGGGTGACTGCTGAGGTCCAGTCTGGGGGGCTGCCTTTCTTCACCCCAGACATTATGAGTCTCCTTCCTCATCCCTGAAATGTTTCCTGTTGCCACGGGGAGGGAGGAGAAGGAGCCCAAGATGGAGGGGGCAGCAACACCCCAGGCTGCTCCTGAGGGCCAGCCTCTATCCTAGCTGCTGAGGCATGGGGGCAGCAGAGGCAGCAGGGATGGGGCCTCCTGCTCTCCCAGGTGAGGCTCCCACACAGCGGCCCATTGTCCCCACTGGCTGGGGATGGTGGCTGCCAGCGGCCTCTCCCCATAATGCTGACCCCCCCTCCACTCCCCAGATCTCGTTTCTCCTCTCTGGCTGATCTGAGTTTAGTGACAGGACAAGCCGCATCTTATCAGGCACAGAAACCACTTGTGCACCAGGATCAATGGTGTCTTTATTGGCACGAAGGGCTGACATTTCCCCCAGCACAACTTTGTCACGAGGCACATCTGTCAGGTGTTCCCGATGGGAAAGCAGGAAGTAGCCCAGATAACTGCTGGGTGAGACACTGAGCCGGCAGATGGAGGGCGAGATAGAGGACAGCTTGGGGACAGAGACAGGCACCCAGGGGTGGGGGTGAGGGGAGCAACGTTCTCACTGAAAGTGCCCCAGTCCGTGCCCCAGTCCATGCCCCAAGTATCCATCCATCCATCCATCCATTGTTCATTCATTCATTCATTCATTCATTCATTCATTGATTCATCCATCCCAGACTATGTGTAAGCTCTGGGGCAGAGATACAAAGTGTAGACCATACTGTGTCCTGCCCTCACGGAGCTCATGGTTGAAGACTTCTCTGGGTCTCCGTAGCTCCTCTATAAACTGAAAATGTGGGATGACCTGATCTCTGAGTCTTCTGTCCTATAGTTCTGGAATTGGGAATACACAAAATTCAGCCAGAGGCCAGAGGAGTCCAGGAGTCACCACCAGAAAAGCCTTTAAAGAAAGACCTTGAGGGAGGACAGATTCTTGTTTCCAACAACATTTCTTCAAGGGTGAGTCGATGTGGTTTCCCTGGACTCCATTCCCAGCCCCAGCCTTGGCACATTTCTTGGACTAATGGCCTAGAGGAATGACCTCCTCAGACACCAACAGAATTGGCAGATACGAGGGCAGAGCTACTCACTGCCTTCTTGGACAGCTAAGCAATCACAGATGGGGGAAGTGCTGCAGGACTGAAAGCTTGGAGTCCATCAGTGAGGGAAAGCTCACCACCTCCTGAGGCAGCCCCTTCCATACTGGGACAGCTCTCACAAATAGCAAATTTGTCCTGACTGAAGCCTAAACCAGTCTGGTTGTGCCCTCTGGCCATGGGACAAAGCATATCCCTCCTCACCAGGTCAGCCCTTCGAGAACTTGAAGGCGCCCAAGCCAATCATTCTCATTATTAATCCTTGTACGACATGAACTCAAGGCCCTTCACTATCATGGTTGCCCTCCTCTGACCACATCCCAAACTGAGTACAGTGCTTCAAATGGGGTCTGGGGAGAGCTCATCTCCCTTTCCCTAAACTATAGACCTCCTAATGCAGCTCAAGATTTTAGTGGCCAAAGCCATAATGAGTTTGTGCTCCACTAAGACCCTAGAGATCATTTTCAGTTAAAAATTCCTCCCTGTTAAGTAAGAATTTCATCCAGAACAGAACTTGCTTGCTGCTTCCTCCACTCTTCAAGGGAGGATTATTAATCCAAGTTGAGAAGTCATTAGGGGCCCAGCTTTGGGCAGAGAGAGATCGAGCTCTAAGAAATGTTTGGATGACTGAGGTCCCTTATCCTACTATCTCATGCTTTTGGACCAGACTTGTGATCTGTTTTTCACACTCTTCATGACAAAATAAATGCCTTCAAATATCTAAAGGGAAATCATGTGGAAACCACTTTAGATTTACTCAGTTCATCCTCCAAAGACAGAATTAGGGGTAATGGAGAAAGTTGCAAAGATGTCATTTTAGCTTGTGATCTCCCTGAGGGATCATGTCTTCGAATGCAGAAAACATTTATTAAGCACCTACTGAGTGCCAGTCACTGGGTGACACCCTGGGCTACCAGAACAAAAAGAGGAATGAAGGATCTCCACTTTTGAGGAACCTCTATATTCTCATGTCTTTTTCTGTCTCCATTTTTTCCCTATTTCTCTGTCTTTGTCTAACGTTTCCAACACTGATACATATGAAAAGATTAATTTGTATTGATGTAGTCAGTGAAAAGATTTCCATACTTAAGGACCTGTGATTGTTGAAAGTGGACATTCTCTACAATGATGCAGACCCCAATTCCCTCTCCAATATGCTCTCAGGCAGTTGCTGAGGCCAAAAAATCCACCCTCTTCCTTGATGGCTCTGTAGCCTGGACGTTGTTGATTACCCTTTTCTCTTTCATACCTGCTCTTCTGAACTTCCCTATTACTGTTGAGGGAACCACTTCTTTCCAGACTCTCAACCTCCCAACTTAGAAGTCTTCCTGGATGCCTCACTCTCTCACCACCATCACCCTCAACCCCCCACATCCAACCAGTTGTTAAGGCCTATAAATTTCACCTCTCCAAGCATCTCTCATGCTATTCCCCCTCTGTAATATCTCTTGTCTATGTCACTTCTTTGTGATTTCTGGTCAATTTCATCTCTACACCATCTCTTGCCTATTTCACCTCTGAACCACCTCTCATGATTTCACCTCTCCTTGATCTCTGGTCAATTTCATCTCTGCACCATCTCTTGCCTATTTCACCTCTGCAATATCTCTTTCCTATTTCACCTCTACAAATCTCTGGTCAGTTTCATCTCTGAACCATTTCTTGCCTATTTCACCTCTGTAATATCTCTTATCTATTTCACCTCTGCAATATCTCTCATGATTTCACCTCTACATGATCTCTGGCCAATTTCATCTCTGCAGTGTCTCTCATTAATTTCACCTTTGCAGTGTCTCTCACTGATTTCACCTCTGCCCATCTCTCATCAATTTCACCTCTGTACCATCTCCCCATCTCACCCTTTTTTCTTCTGACCCGGCCCCCCCATCCTGATGCAAATATTCATCACCTCATGCCTGGACTACTGCAGTAGCTGCTAGAGCTCTTTCTCCCTCAAGTATCTCCTCACTCTGTTTCATTCTCCATTCAGCCACCAAAATGATTTTTCCTAAAATGCAGGTCCAACCATATTACCTCTAGGATAAAATACAAAATGCTGTTTGGCCTTCAAAGACCTTTATAAACTGGCCCCCTCTCTCCTTTCCAGGTTTTTTACACCTTACTCCTGAAACAGGTGGACTCCAGTCTGCTAGTTCCCTTTTGTTAATTCTGTGAATGGTTTTGTACCTACAAGTTTCAGATTTCACACATAAAGAGGTATCTGTGCCAGATAAAGTGGTAACTGGACCAGGTGCCTGAGTCAGTCAGAGGCACCCTTGTCCATAAGCTAACTCAGGCCTGCCCCTGCACAAAGAACAGGGAGGAGCATGGCCACCCCTGAAGACCCAAGTACTGCATGAGACCTTCTGGGAGACGCCTGGGTGCAAGAGCAGTAGGAGAACGCTGTGGGACACGGATGAGGAGATTGGGGGGAGGAAGGATAAAGTCATCAACAAGCATTTATTTAAGGTTTACAATGTTTCAGGCACTTTGCTAGGGACACAAAGAGAGGCAACAATCCTGTCTCTGCCATTATGGAGGAGGGGAAAGCAGCGGCCAGAGGAGACTTCACAGAGCATTTGGGGTTCAACCTGCTAAGCCACCAAACAATGAAGGGCCTCCAGGGGACCTCAGGCCTAGTCTTTATTTTACTTCTGGAAGAAACAAGTGACTTTTTAGGGAATGGAAAACACATCAGATTCAGTCTGTTGTGGTGTCACTATGCCTTTAGTGATATGCCCATGCCTTTAGCCAGGAGAGTGCTCACACATGTGTATGTATCTGCATGTTTGTGTTAGGGGAGGAGGTAGCTGGCAGTGATCGAGAGGGGCCAATGGCCTCAAAATCACCAATGTCATGGCTCCAACCATTCCTCCACCATCTAGGAGGGGAAGAAAAGCCTTCTTTCCTAAGGCAGCTCTGGACCCATCAGGAGAAGCCTGTGGCCAGCAAGAGTGAGGAGTGAAAGAGGGAGGGAAGGAAGGAGGGAGGGAGGAGCCGGTCACCCCTGGGCTTCAGAGTCTCTTCCAAGGTGAAGGGGAACCAGGCTCTGCTCCCTGGGGTCTGCACCTCAAGAGCTGCTGCCGGGTCTACAGACCTGACAGACCCCCACCTGAGTTTACAAATGGCCCATCTGACCAAAAGACTCTCCTCTCCATCCCACCCCCACTGAGGGCTGCCTAAGTAACAACCAGCTCAGACCAGAGTGGTCCCCATTCCTCCCTCTTTACCCAGAAGGGCCCTATGCAGAATGCCTCACCTCAGACATGAGCCTGTGTGCGGGTCACCAAACAGTATCCATGCAGGGCCCGGGAGAGCTCACTGTGTGCACTACACCCACAGATCCTTGTCCCTTCATACTCCTCACTACCCCTCAGTCAGTGACACCCAGAGCAGCTCGCCTCTACTGGAGACGAAATGTTTGAAACATCCATTTTCCTGTAGGCAAATATCTGAGAGCCAGAAATGGGAACTTGGCAGGGGCATGGCTGCAAACCTCAGAAAATGGAGCCTTGATCTGTGCTTGCCCTAGAATCTCAGGCACTCAGCTGGAAGGGCCCTGGACAAACCGTTCAGTCTACCCCACTCACTTGATCTCCTCCCTGTCCCTTCCAGTTCTGCCCTCTGGGCCAAGCAGTACAAGTACAAGCCTTGGGGCAGTCCAGGAGATGAAGACCCTCAACAGACCACAGTCCCCCTTTCCTTTCTCACCCCCAGACTTTGTTTCTCCAGGCTGAAGGGGCTGAGGAGGGCTACCTAGAAGGGGTGGCCAGGCCTCAGCTCTGAAGGATGGGGAGGGTTCCTCATGGGAGGAGATGGCCTTCCAGGGAGGGAAGAGGCAGGAAAGCAGCAGTCTGGCAGGCCCCAGAGATGGAGAGGGAAGAATGGGGAGAGAGATAAGCCTGGAGAAGAGGCCCTGAGCCGAGCTGATAGACCCCTCTTTGGTGGGGCTGCTGCTGACTCTGGGAATGCTCAGGGGCCTAGTTTATCTCAGGCCCAGAGCTCGGGAGCATGTCCAGGAATCCTGTTATCAGGAATATGCCGTGTCCAGCTCCTCTCCTGACGTGAGCCAGCCTGACATCCTGGGGACTTCTTGGGCAGCTCAGAGTCTCCCCCTCCTCATTCTGGCCCCATCCCTGGGCCCTCTCGTCATCCTGACCATTTCTGGGCATCTTCTTCCCCTGACCCTGAGTTAGAACATGGGATGCAAAGAGTTCCAGGTTAGGAAGCCGGAGCCCGGGGCTTGTGTTCTGGCTGTCACCGAATTGCTATGCAGCCTTGGTGCCATCCCTTCTCTTTCCGAGCCTCACCTTTCCCAGCTGTAAAATGGAGCTGGTCCTAGAGGCAGTCTGGGCACCCAGTTTTGACTCAGAGGACCCAGCTCCAAATTCTCACTGATTCTTGTTGCCCAGAGCCTTGGTGGCATTCTGTGCTGGCCTTTGTCTCAGCCTCCTGTGCAGAACGGACTTTTCGTGGGAAATGGCCATCCACCAGACCTCTTTGGGACTTGGTGGCAGCTCGAGTCTTCCCACTCCAGCATGAGGAATTGAGACAGACAGAAGGTGCCTCCCACTGACCGTGCAGCCGAGTGCAGATGGGGACTTTTCAAAAGAAATTAGATGAAATAAAGGGAGGTACTGACCCCAGCTTGGACTCGCTTGGCTAGAGTCGGCCTCTGGGGATCAAAGGCCTTTGTATCATCTGTCCAATTCATCTTTGGAGCGCTCCTGGAAGTCACGAAGCTGAACCAGCAAGGCTACTGCATCCCTTGTCCCAAATGCCTCCATTGCCTGCCATCCATCAGGAGCCGAGTCAATTAGCACACACACATACAGCAAGGCGGGAGCATTCAAATCTGGCCAGTGGAATGCCTCTGAAAGGCTAATTGCTTCTGTAAGTAGGTAGGCCTGCAGAGACGGGGAACAACGGCAGGGCAGGGAGACAGCAGCCTCCCTTGCTCCCCAGTAAGATCTCTCACCTGCCTCAGCCCCAGCCACTGATGGATGGGCAATGCCCAGGTGATTGGGAGATTACGTGAGCCATGTACATGGGTACAGGGGAGATGGAAAGAGGGGCACAGACAGGGGGAGCAGGGAGGCCAGTCAGATGGCACTAAGGAGGCTTGGAGAGGGTTCAGCCAGAGAGAGGGAAAGGACAAAGCCAGGGCCACCTCTGCTCATGGTGTGGGGTTTGGACAAAAGCCTAGAGGCCTGGTCCTGACATCACAAGGGGGCCTTGCGAGTTCCCTTGGAGCCCCCAGCCTGACAAAGTCAGCCATGCTGATGTGTACAGAGCACCCCTCTAAGCAGGGGTGCCTGGCCTCATCACCCCAGACTTAATGGCATTCAGACCTTGTCATCGGACACCAAAATCATCAGCTCATATACGTGGTACTTTATAAAACTGACTGATTGATTGATGACAGCTTGTATTGATTTATTCCTGGTAGTAGGTGGCCTGTCCTGCTCTGGGCATCACACAGAGAGTGCCTGGGACCCAGCCCCTAACCCTCTGAGGATCCCAGCAGAGGTGCCCCTCTAACTCATGGCATGGTGAGTAGGGAGGCCTAAGGCTCACAGCCTGACCAGGGTGCCAGGGGTCACAGCAATCCAAACCAAAGGGTGCTGTGGGCCGGGCAGATGACCAAGGAATCCTGTCTCCAGTTCTAGAAGGAGGAAGGGCACCCCAGGGACCTGAAGCAGAGCCTTCCATCGAGTAGCAGAAGAAGTGATGGTGTGCACCATAGGTCAGAATGGAGGGTCAGCACTGTTGCTGTTTGAGACCTAGGCAATGTAGCATACTTGAAGACCCCAGAGGCGTCCCCAGAGTCCTGAAGAGGGCCACTTGCCCTGCCCAGCTGGGGGCTGAGGGCAAGCCCAGAAGGAGCTCCTGGCTGGGCTGGGTTCCTGGTCCCCAGCACAGGCCCAGCTCCACCCAAAGGTCCCAAGAGGGTCCGGGCCACAATGCCCTAGACAGGCTTGCCAGCCTAGAGAGCAGCCTCCCTCCTCCCTGCCTCACTGGGCAGGACCAGGGACTTCATGCACAGATGGAGGCCATGGGGTTTGGCTTCTGGGCATTGGGCTGGTTTTCAGGCTCCAGGTTTTTTTTTTCTGTTTTAAAGAGTAGGAGAAGGAGGAGGAGGAGAGGGAGGTGAAGGAGGATCAGAGCAATCCTCCCCACTCTGACCCTCCTGCGTCCCCCAAAGTGGCTTGTCAGCAAAACCCTCTTTCAACACAAGGCTTGCCAAGAATCTTTTGGCTGGGGTCTGACACCTCATTGAGCTGGAATGGGAGGCCAGGGGAGGGGGACAGGAGATCCCACCTTTGCAGCTGCAGCTGCTTTTGTTGGCTGGAAGCCTATCCCAGCGGCCTGGAGGGACAGGGTTCCCCGAGATCTCTGCTGAGAGCCTCCCCTCTCCTCTGGTGAGCCCCTGGCCCTTTCCAGGGGCAGCTTCCTCCTCTGTCAACTGGGCAGGACAAGGCTCTGTCTTCTGTGTGCTGACTCTCCTCTCTAGGCCTCAGTCTGCCCAGGACGGCAGGACCAAATGATCTTGGAGCCATCTCTTAGTGCTGGGAGCCCAGCAGCACCAGCCTGAAACAGCAACCGAACGTTAGGGCTGGGACTTAGAGAACCACATACCAGCATCACCTGTGTCCCCCTGCATTTTGGTCTCCTTTGTTAAATATTTACAGCCCCATTTTGGCCTAGTCGGTCAGCCCGCAGGGATGTTCCAGGGGGCTGGAGGAGGTCTGGCTTGGACAAGGACCCTGGGGGTGCCTTCCTTTTATGGATGAGCCAATGGAGGCTCAAGAGTGTGAGATGGTTCCAGGCCTGCCTTCTTTCCCCCACACGTTCCCTGCGTCTAAGGGACGCCTCCTTGCTCTGG
>CM053601.1:193319246-193343670 GCA_028646575.1 Pseudocheirus occidentalis | reverse complement strand
TGTTTTCTGGGTTTCAGTATCTGGCGAAGAACCTTGGCCTGGACTCCGTGGGCTTTGGCTACATTCAGACCATCTTTGGGGTTCTCCAGCTTCTGGGAGGCCCTATTTTTGGCAGGTAATGTAACTCTCCCTCCTGAGATAGGGGAGCCAAGCTTTCTGAGGGACCTCCATTGCCTGCCTCCCCTGGGGAAGAGATGGCAGAGGGACAGGACTGGGAGCTGGGGGAGAGGGGATGTCCCTGAACTAAGCCTCAATAGACTTGGGATCTTCATCTCAGTGCCAAGGTGACCTGGTGATGGGCTACCTGGCCAAGTGATCTCCCTTCTCTGGGCCACATTGCCCCAACCTGTCAAAGGAGGAAGCAGATTCAGTTTGCTCTGAACTGTCCCCCTGCTCTGCCTTCCTGGGTTCTAAGCCTAAGCCTCTTCTCTTCTCTAAAGGTTTGGGTGTGAGGGGAGGGATATGCCACAGGCAGCCGAGGACAAGTGGAAAAAGTCAGCCAAGTGGAACTAGTTAGGACACTCTTCCCCCTTCCTCCTCCTCTCTATCCTCCCCTTTCCTCTCCTTCCTCCCCTTTCTCTTCCTTTTCTACCTCTCTCTACCTCCCCCCCATCATCACCTTTATCTCCTCAGCTCTCCCTTTGCCTTCTTTCCCTCTCTTCACCATGACCCTTCCTCCCACTCTTCCCTTCTCCTACCTCTTACCTTTTCAGGACCCAGTTTCCTCTCTCCCCACTCCCAGATACTCTGCTCTGGTCAGCATAGGGCCTGACACACATCCCTCCTCCAATGCTCACTAGACACGAGACCTTGGAGAGGTCACTTTACTGTTTTAGGTCTTAGTCAAATGACAGGGTTGGACTAGATGATTCCTAAGGTTCCTTAGCCCTCTCAGTCCATGGGCCCATGGCCCAAAGCAGAAGGCCTGAAATCAGCATGAGGCCCTTGCCCTAACAGAGCTGGGTGAGCCTCATGGGAGTTGGTGTGAGGGTAGAGGGGTCCCCTGGGGGCGTACTGGATCGGAGCAGGGCAGCCTTGTGTCTGTATCTCCTCCCAGGTTTGCTGACCAGTGGGGGGCCCGAGCAGCCCTGACCCTCTCCTTCTTGGCCGGTTCTGGGTTGTACTTGCTTCTCTCCCTTAGCACAAATGTGCCTCTCCTCGTGGTATCCCGGATCCCAGCTCTGTTCATGCATGTGCTCCCAGGTACTGGGCTCCCCGAATGTCCTGGGGATAGGGCGTGGAGAGAGAGAATATCAGACCCCTAAGTCTTGGGAATGGGGGAAGGGGTAGAGGAAGGAAGAGGCAGGAGAGGGACAGAGAAGGATTTGGAAAGAAAGCTTTGAAACGGGCACTTCCTTCCTTGGTCTATCCCAGCTCCCTATCTCTCCTGGCCAGCTAGAGGGAGCATGCAAGCCAGGCTCAAAAGATTTACACTCAAATTCCATTCTGCCACTGGCTACCTGGGTGACCAAAAACAATGACTTTCCCCTTGGGCTCCAGTTCCTTCCTACAGAAGACAAGAGCATTTGGCTCCACAGCCTAATCTGTCCATCAGCCTGCTTCACCAAAGCCCCTTTTGGGAGTCAGGCCCTGTGCTGGGTGTTGGGGGTACGAAGTCAAAGGTGAAAGAGTCCTGCCCTCCAAGAGGTCACAGTATTGACTGGGGAAACAACGGGTGTGCCCAGAAGTCTGACCTGTCTTTGGCCATGCCCTGCCTGCTGGGTGGGGAAGACCGCAGACTAGCCTGAGTCCCCAGGGTCCTGGGATGAACCAGGCCAGGCTGTGGGCATGGCCAAAGGTAGGTTACAAAAGTGAATATAGAATGTATACCTGGTCAAAATAAAGGTGTTTGGGGGGAAGAAATCAGGGTGAAGGGCCCCTTAAAAGCCTCAGAATGGAGATTGGGTTTGAGCTGAGCTTTAGAGGCAGCTAAAATGTGGAGGTAGGGAGGTAAGGATAGTGTGCATTCTCTACATGGGGGTCTGCCTTACAAGGGTGAGGGGCTTTCAGAGCCAAAGAGAGGAGCTCATATTTTTTCCCAAAGGCAAGAGGGAGCAACAGGAGCTTCTTGAGAAGGGGAGTTCTGTGGTCAGACCTCTGCTTTAGGAGTACCACTTTGGGCCCTGTGTGGAGGCTGGATGGGAGACAAGAGACTAGAGTGAGGGAGACCCATTAGGAGGGTATTGCCATAGTCTGGACAAGAGAGGTGGAGGCCTGAACTAGGGCATATGGGGAAGAGAAGAGAAATGAGGATAGGAAGGAGGCTGGGAGTCTAGAAGCCTTGAAGATTGGTGGTGCCTTCAACAGGAGTAGGAAAGTTTCGAGGAAGGGAAGATGGCAGGGGAGGGGGGAAGGGGCCGAGGAGGGTGCTCTGTTTTAGACATGTCAGCTTTGCCATGACTACATTACACTGAGCTGGAGATGTCTAATGCACAATTACGATGGGGAGCCCAAGCTCAGGTGAGAACCCAGGGCCAGAGAAATTGACTCAAAAGTCATCTGCATTGAATTGATGAGGGGAGACAGACAGACAGACAGAGACAGAGAGACAGAGAGACGCAGGGAGAGACAGAAGGACACAGAGACAGAGAGTATGTAGAGAAGATACATAAAGTTCTGGGTAGCTTGGGGGACACCCGGAATTCGGGTGACATGGCAAAAACTGAGCTAAAAAGCCTGCTGAGGAGCAGAGAAACAGGAGAGAGAGCTGTGCTGTGACACCGTCCAGGAGGAGAGGGTGACCAATAGGATGAAATCTTGAAAGGAGGGAGATGATCAGGCTGTGGAGCAGGAAGAAACCTCACAGCTCAGGTCTTCCCAACAACAAAGATCCAGGAAGAGCAGCAGGTGAGGCATGATGGAGAAATCCAAGGAGAAACCTCACTGGGTGGTTTTTCCAACCCAGGTCAGCATTAAAAGGAGTTTTAGAGAATCTGGGAAAGATTAGTTTGAATTGATGTGGTGAAGGGAGCAGGATTAGGAGAACAATTTACACCACAACACCAACATTGTGAAGACAAACCACTTTGCAAGACTTGGAAATCCTAATCAATACAATTATCCACCATAATTCCAAAAGGCCTGTGATGAAGCATGCCTCCCACCTCCTGAGAGAGAGGGAATGGACTTGGGAAAGTTGGGGACATGTATTTTTGAACATGGATAATTTAGGAATTTGTTTTGCTTGACTACTGCAAGGATTTTCTTTCCCTTTTTTTTCTTTTAAATGAGGGGGGAGGAATAAAAAAAGAAATGGTAATTAATTTTTAAAAATAAGTTAAAAGAATACAAAAGGAAAGAAGGAAAAAGTAAGAACCTGTGATTGTGGTCTAGGTGAGAGGAAGAGAAGAACAATAGACTGAATCAAGCAAAGAATGCCTATACCTCTCTCACCCCTCTTTTCTTCTCTGTAAAGAATGGGTGGGGCTCAAAGAAAGGAAAATGTGTAAGTGAACTGGTGAAGAGAAATATACAATGAACATCACATGAATCTCATTGGAATTAGCTCACCCATAAAATGAAAGGAGTCTGCAGGATGGATTAGAAAGAAGAATCTAACAATAGTTGTTTATAAAAAAACACATTTGAAACCTGAAAATTCACAGATTAAAATAACAAGCTGCAGCAAAATTTCTTATGCTTCAGATAAACTAAAAAAAAAAGAAAGAAGGAAAGAAAACATCATAATAATCATGATCTCAGACAACTACAAAAATAGACTTGAATAAAAGAGATAACCAGGGAAACTATATTGTGCTGAAAAGCACCAGCGATGCTAAATTAACATTACACTTAAACAGACAGTAAAAATAGAATAGTGGTGAGCACCTTCACTGTATCCCTTTCAGACTTAGACAACTCCAATGAATGCTATTTAAAAAATCAAGAAGGGAGAAGACTAGAGAATCACAGAATTTGAGGAAATTTAGGGATTTTATTTTATTAATTTATTTAGTTAAATTAAATTAATTCATTTAATTTAAGGAAAGGAACCATCTAATCCAACCTCCACTGTGGTGCACACAAGGAAAAAAAAATAATCACATCTGGCAGTTAAGAGATCATTGGTAACTTTGGAGAGGACAGTTTTAGTTCAATGATAAAGTCAGAGGCCAGATTACAAAGGATTGAGGGGGCAGAGGAGACAAAGTGGGGGTAAGGAGGGTATACGGTTTTTTTCTGAAAATTTGACTGAGAAAGGAAGGAGAGCTGCTTGATCATAGTTTAAGGGATCATAGGATCAAGGAAGGGTTTTAAGAATGGAGGAGATGGGTGTGTTTGTAAGAAGAAGAGAATCAATAGATATTTTGGGAGAAATTAAAAATGAGAGAGAGAGAAAGGGAGAGATGCATAGAAAGAGACATAGAGACTGAGAGAGATATACAAAGAAAGAATTGGACAGAGAAACACAAAAAAGAGGAGAGCAGAGGGAAGGTGGGGGAGAATAATAATAGGGTCAATTTGTTAGACGAGATAAGAGGGAATAGGGCCAAGGGTGCAAGTATAGGAGTTTGCTTTGTCAAGGAGAAGAGCTACCTCTCCATCAGAGAGTGGAATAAAGGAGGAGGAAAGGAAGGATGATGTCAAATCAGGTTGATTTCAAGGTTTTGAAGAAGGGAAGGAGAGGGAGCTTTTGGTGAATGGTTTCTATTTTCTCAGTCAAGAATGAGATGAAGACCTCACCTGCGGGGAGGTAGGGGGAGGTAAGTGGAAGGTGTGGAGAGTCTTGCAGAAAGCAGAGGTTTGGAACAGTTGTTGAGGAGAGCAAGATAGTGAATCAATTTTGGAAGAGCAGAAGGATTGCCTTGTTGCAGTGAGAGCCCAGTTTAAATAAGATGCCATGAATTTGTAGTGGCCCAAGTAAATAAAATTCATAATTTCTCCTAGCTCTGTTCAGTGACATGTGAATAGGAGCAGCTGAGATGGATGGTGGAGGGATCCAGGGCTGGAGTTTGTTGAGGTGTGAGCAGAGAAGACACAAAAGTGGAAGAACTGAATGGAAGTGATGTTAATGTTGAACTGTTTGGGACAGTGTCCTCTCCACTTGAGGAGCAGAGATCAACTTTAAAAGTCATTCAGCTGGCAAAGTGAGCACCCAAAAATAAATAAATAAATAAATAAAGGAACCTGGCCATAGAAAGTTACTATGGTGACAGGGAAGACCAAACTACAAACTCAGAAAAGTAGGCATCAACATGCCTACATGCTGAGCCTCAAATAAAAATGTGAATTTTTCTCACAGACCCCAAAAGTCCTCATGGAAGAGCTCCAATAGGATTTTAAAAATCAAATAAGAGAGGCAGAAGAAAAATTGGTAGAAGAAATTATAGTAATGCAAGAGAATCACGGGGAAAAAAGAGTTGACAGTTTAGTAAAAGAACCACAAAAAAAATATGGGAAAAGATGTACAAAAATTGGTTGATGAAAACAAACCCTTAAAATGTAGATTTGGTCAAATGGAAAAGGAGGTACAAAAGCTTAGTAAAGAAAATAATTCCTTAAAAGTTAGAATTGGGCAAGTGAAAGCTAACAGTTCCATGAGACATCAAGAATCAAAACCAAACAAAATCAAAAGTATGAAAAAATAGGAGAAAATGTGAAATATCTCATTGGAAAAAACAACTGACCTAGAAAATAGATCCAGGAAAGAAAATTAAGAATTACTGGACTATGTCAGGATTTATTGAACTATGTGAAAACCATGGTTTAAAAAAAGAGCCTAAACATCATATTTCGAGAAATTATCAAGAAAAACTACCTTGATATGTTAGTTTCAGAAGGCAACATAAAAATTGAAAGAATCTACCTGTCACGTCCTGAAAAGGATCCCAAAATGAAAACTCTCAGGAATCTTAGAGACAAATTCCAGAACTCCCAGGTGAAGTCAAAAATACTGCATGCAGCCAGAAAAAAAAACAATTCAAATATCATGAAGCCACAGTTAGGATTACAAAGGATTGAGCAGCTTCTACATGGTCAGAGGGCTTGGAATATGATATTCTAGAAAGCAAGGGAGCTAGGATTCCAACCAAGAATCACTTATCCAGCAAAATCAAGCATAATCCCTTAGAGGGGAAAATAAATATTTAATGAAATAAAGGACTTTTAAACATTCCTGATGAAGAGACCAGAGCTGGGTAGAAATGTTGATTGTCAAATACAAGACTCAAGAGAAGCACAAAAAGAGAAACAAGGAAAAGAAATCATGAGGGACCCAAAAAGGCAAAACTATTTACATTCCTACTCGGGAAGATGATACTTGTAGCTCTTAAGAACTGCATCGCTGTTAGAGCAGTTAGGATGATGTATACATAGAGAGTGCAGGTGTAAGTTGACTTTGATGGGATGATACCTCACCAAAAAATTAAGGGGTGAGAGAGAGGATTGCATTGGGAGAAAGAAGAGGAAAGGGAGAGTTAGAATGGAGAAACTTATCTCACACAAAGAGGCACAAAGGACCTATTACAATGAAGGGGGAAAGGGGAAAAGGAGGCATTGTCTGAACCTTACTGTCATCAGAATTGACCCAAAGAAGGAATAACAGCACCAGCCCTGGAGTCAGGAGGATCTGAGTTCAAATCTTGCCTCAGACATTTGACATTTATTAGTTTGTGTGACCTTGGGCAAGTCATTTAACCCTAATTACCTTGCCTTCCCCCGCCTCAAAAAAAAAAAAAAGAAGGAATAGCATACACTCTCAGTTGGGTATAGAAATCTATCTTACTCTATAGGGAAGAAGAAGGGGAGGAGGACTGATAGAAGGGAGGGGAGGCTGGGGGAGGTGGTGATCAGGAGCAAAATATTGGTGAGGAGGAACAGGGTGAAAAGAGAGAAAGAAGGAAGGATAAACAGTGGAAACAGGATGGACGGAAATACGCAGTTTGTAATCGTAACTGTGAATGTGAATTGGATGAATTTAACCTATAAAATGGAAGTAGAAAGCAGAGTGAATTAAAAATCAGAATCCTATAATATGTTGTTTACAAGAAATACATCTGAATTAGAGAGACATTCACCGAGTAAAGGTAAGGGCTGTTGCCGAATCTATAATGCTGCAGCCAGAATTTAAAAAATAAAAATGCAGAGGTAGCAATCATGATCTCAGACAAAGCAAAAGCAAAAATAGATCTAATTAAAAGGGATGAGGGGGGAAAACTACATCTTGCTAAAAGGTATCAAAGACAACAAATCAATACTAAGCATATATGCACCAAAGGGCATAGCATCCATATTTTTAAAGAAGTTAAAGAAGTTACAAGAGGAAATAGACAATAAAATGATATGAGTGGAGGATCTCAACTCTTCCCTCTCAAAACTAGTTAAATCTAACTACAATATAAACAAGAAAGAAGTAAAAGAAATGAATAGAATTTTAGAAAAGTTAGATACGATAGACATATGGAGAAAATTGAATGGGAATAGAAAGGAATATACCTTTTTCTCAACAGTACATGGCAGTTACACAAAAACTGACCATGTGTTAGGGCATAAAAACTTCAGAATCAAATGCAGAAAAGCAAAAATATGAAATGCCTCCTTTTCAGATCATAATGCAATAAAAATTGCATTCAATAAAGAGCCATAGACAGATAGATTAAAAATCAATTGGAAACTAAATAATCCTAAAGAATGAGTGAGTCAAAGGACAAATCATAAAAACAATCAATAATTTCGTTAAAGAGAATGACGACAATGAGCCAATATACCAAAATTTATGAGATGCAGCCTAAGCAACACGTACAGGAAAATTTTTATCTCTAAACTCTTACATCAGCAAAATAGGGAAGGACCAAACCAATGAATTGGGTGTGCAACTTAAAAAACTAGAAAAAGAACAAATGAAAAATTCCCAACTAAACACCAAGTTGAAAATCCCGAAAATCAGGAGAGATGAATAAAATTGAAAGTAAGAGAACCATTGAAGCAATAAATAAAACTAAGAGCTAGTTTTATGAAAAATCAATAAAATAGATAAGTCATTGGTTAATTTGATTTAAAAAAAATAAAGAAGGAAACCAAATGACCAATATTAAAAATGAAAAGGGTGAATTTACCACCAATGAAGAGAAAATTAAAGCAATATTTTGGCACTATTTTGCCCAATTACATGACAATAGATCTGACAATCTAAGTGAAATGGATATTTACAAAAATATAAATTGCCCAGATTAATAGAAGAAGAAATAGAATACTTAAATAACTCCATCTCAGGAAAAGAAACTGAACAAGCCATCAATGAACTCCCTAAGAAAAAAATCACCAGAGCTAGATGGATTCACAGGTGAATTCTGATTGGTTGTCCTTGGTTCTCAAAGGGGACCAAAATGACATTACCATGCTAAAGTCAAATGTCAGTGTGCCCGACTGTGACTGATCAGACCAATAAGAGCTTGGAATGCTCTGCCCCAGGCCAGGTACAAATAGTCTGTGTGAACATTTGGCTAGATTCTTCAAATTTGTGCCTCCTGTGTTTCTTTTGAGCTGTCTCAATTCTGCTTTGCTCATAGAGCACAGCCCCTTCTCTGATGTGGGCATGTCATGCTGAGCGGTCCTGGGCCAATGTCTCACATGTCACACAATCAATTCCAAAGTTCTTGAGAGAGATCTTGGGAGGTTCCTTGTATGGCTTCTTCTGACCCCCAGGTGAGCACTTGCCTCATGTGAGTTCTCCATAAAATAGGCTTTTTTTGTCAAGGGGCACTTTGCATTAGAACAACGGGGTGGCCCATGGAGCTGTGCTCTCTGAAGCAGAGTTTAAATACTTGGCAGGTCAGTCCCAGCACGGAGCTAGAGCTGGCCCCTGCCAGTTTCTATGAGCACAGAGCAAGGGCAGGCAGTCCAGGCAATGGGAACAATGGGTGCCAAAGGCAGGGACGCAGGAATGAGCTTGCTGTGCCAACGTTCACAGACTGCAGCATGCAGAATCTCTGGAGAGAAAACCCTAGGTTTTGAATCCAAGAGCCTGGGGTGCTAGAATCTGGGTTCTGCAGCCTCCTGCTCATCTCTTGCAGACAGTCCCTTTTCCTCTGGGGGCCTCCATTTGCCCCTCTATAAAAGAAGTGGTTATTGGAGCCTAATGCTTAAGATCACAGAATTAGAATATTGTGGAACATTTCTAGGTTAAAGACCGAACCAAAGCAATGATCACAACAGGTTTTCCACTGTGTGTGCCATAACCCCATAAGAAAAACCTCCAGGGTGGCTAGGTGGTGCAGTGAATGAAGCACTGGCCTGGAGGCAGGAGGACCTGAGTTCAAATCCGACCTCAATCACTTAACACGAAAAACTAGCCATGTGACTTTGGGCAAGTCACTTAATCCCAATTGCCCTGCCTTCCCCCCTCCAAAAAGCAAAAAAGAAAAACCTACAGTCAGTGAACACTGCCCTTTTAAAGCAGGAAAACTGCACATTCAATCCTCACATTAGCAGTCACTGATTGGGCAAATGCTATAGATTTGCATTCATGCCCATGAGGCGACATTTCAGGAAAACTGATTCCTCAGACGGTTTGGTCAGATCACACCCAGGTTTATTCTATGTGAGCTGGGGATACGTAAATGCTCCTGGTTCCAACCTAGTGGATATAAAGCGTATTGACAAAAATCATGGCATGTTAACACATCCCACTGCCCAATCATTACAAACTGGGTTTGTGCACACCAAAAGCATATAGGAACCCCACTTCAAAGCAGCCATTGTGGGGGAGAGCATCAATTGTTTGGATGGAGAACATAAGGTCAACTCTAGCTGTAAACGTGTGGCAGGCACTGGGCACTGCTACAAAAAGCCTAAGGGATAAGAAAGAATTTAGAACACGTGTGAAATTATATGAACTAAAAAAGCAAAAAGAAACATTTCGTCTACTTCCTCCAATAAAAGGAGTTTAAATGATTCAGAATTGAAAGCAACAGAACCCAAATGTCATTTTTTAAAGTGAGCATAGTTTAGTTAACCCCAGTTAAGCATGCATCTATTCAGCTTTTCATATTCACAGATTACATACAACACATGTGCACACATGCATGTACACATGTGCCACATGCACACACGTGCTGTCAGGGTCACTTTCCCTGACGACAGCTCTGGCAGGGGCAGCCGGTTACTTACCACCTTGATCGAGGTGCCAGCGCCTTCTCAAGAACAGAAAAGTCTCAAGGCTCAGAGGTGCAAACAGAGAAAGTTTATTGCGTCCTCTCCATGGGGAAGCCTAACAGCAAGATTTCCCTGCCCCAAAACCTGAGTCTTCTATATCATTCAAACTCACGTACCACACATGATAAGCAGCAGAGCCTGGCTGCAAGGAGCAGGATCTAGCCAAATGTGGGGGTGGGAAGTGGCAGTTCCAAGGGCTTCACCTGGCCCCAGGGTAAGGAGACGCTATCTGGAAAATCTGGTTTCCAAACCCACGAGAACTATAAGCACTGCTGCCCTTGGGAGACCCAGAGAATCCAGCGTACCCCAAACTCTACCTGACCCAGACTCTTCCAGGGCCTCGACTCTCCCTGCACCTCATCATAACCACCTGCAACCTACAAGTATTTCCCAGACCCTCACAACACACCACATGCACACTTGCGCACATGTGCCGCATGTGCACACACCTGTGCATGCACACACACATACATGCACATGCTTGCAAATGCTGTGTGTGTACACATGTGCCATGTGCACATGTGTCACATGCACGCACATGTGCATGAGTACATGCACTCACATATACACTAATTCTGGCAAAAATCAGAGAAAAAACCCTGAAGCTTTTCAAACTAGGTGAGAAAGGTTCCAAAGTCAGTATTCTCTGTGACTGTAAAGCCCCTGATCTCATGCCTGTGTGCATGGCTGTCTTCAAAGATGGAAGCAACATGGTGTATGTTAGCTTTTGCAGGCATACTAATAATTAAGGCATCTTGCTTTACACGATATCTCGGGAGGAAACTGAGGCCCAGAAAGGGGTCACACTCAATGAGCATCGGGCAGAGCCACCCTTCCAATTCGGGTCATAGAAACATAGATTTGCAGGGGGAAGGGCATGAAAGAGCCGTCCAGGCCACATTTCTCAATTCACCAATGAGCAAACTGAAACTCCAAGACATGAAGGGCCTGGCCAAGGATCCCCCAGCTAGTGAGTGTCTGGGTTGGGATTTGAACCCTTCCTGATTCCTGATGCTTTACCACTAGCCCGCACTGCCTCCTCTGACTCCAGAGCCAGGCTCCTCCAGGGCTCCCTAGCTCTTGAGCCTCTGATTCTAGGGGCTAGCAGGGAGCAGACGATAAAGCTGGAGAAGCAGGGCAGAGTCAGACTGTGGAAGGCCTTGAAGGCCAGACAAAATTTGAACTGTATTCTTTAATCAAGAGGAGAGCCCCTGAAGACATTTGGGGGACGGCAGGCACATAGTCAGAGCTGGGTATTTGAAAGATGAATGTGATGGTTTGTTCAGGGCAGAGAGTCTATCAGAAAGGAGAGATCCAATTAGAGGGGCTGAACCTGGAAGGGGCTTTGGAGGCCATAAAGCCCTACTCCCCCACTTTATAGAGAAGAAGACTGAGGCCAGGAAAGCTATGTTATTTGTCCAAGGTCATCCCACTGTAAGCCCCAGATCCAGGAAAGAATGTCCTTGGGGTAGTGACTGTGGGAACAAGCGGGAGGGTTTGAGACGTTCTGGTGGCTAGAGAATGTCCTGGGCTTGGGGACCAGGAGGGTGTGGGCTGACTGTCATGGGAGGAACCATTCTGCCCTGGATGAGAGGCAGCCCAGACACCCAGGGTCCTGGCCTTGACGGGCTCCTCACCTTTGTCTTCCTTCTTCCCAGGGGCCCAGATGGTCATCACAGACATGACCCCCCCAGCAGATCGCCCTGGAGCCTTGGGGAAGCTGGGCCTGTGTTTTGGAATAGGAACGATCCTGGGCTCCTTGTTCGGTGGGACACTGAGCACCAAGTTTGGGTGAGTGACTGGTTTGGATGTTGGGCCTCAGTATTATGATGAGTGAGCAAAATCTGGGAAAGGGCAGTTCTGCTGGGCTCCTGGGGGATGGAGCTAGGTGGGAGATGCCAGCAAAAGGGGGAGGGCACGTGGTTTGTGACTGCCCACTGGCAGTGGGATACACAGCATATACGTCTGGCTTTGACAGGGGCGGGGTGGCAGAGTTAGGCAGGGCGCTGGCCCAGGAGGCAGCAAGGCCCTCATGTGATAACAGGCTGGTCATGTTCCTTTGCACCTCAATTATCCCATCTGTAAGTGAGGGTGATACCCATAATGTCTGACAGGGCTCTGGAGTGAGTGGGGGCATGAGTGAGAAGATGGATACAGTGCCTAAGACCCTCGGGTGATGGTCACTAATGGTCACCAACATTGGCCGATAGAGGCAGGGACTTAATGAGGATCTTTGGGGGACTCCAGGGGTCTCAGGAGGAAGTGTTGGGGGGCAGAGGACATCATGGAAGGAGGTAGAACCTGGGGAAGAATTTGAGAGACCCGGCTTCCCTTCCCAGCTCCGCCTCATGTTAGCCTTTCGACCTCTTACCTCTCTGGGCCTCAGTTTCCCTGCTCTGCCTTTCTCATACGCTTCCTGTGCCCAGAGGGTGAGGTTGTTGTACACTCTAGACAAGCAGGAGTAATGGTGGACCCAAGGTCAGAGATCTTGGGTGGCCTTGGGCAACCACGCTCTCTTCTCTAGGCCTCAGTTTGCCCACCTGTAGACTTAGGAGTCAGACTTCCTTCAGGTTTTGGATGGGTGGGTGCCTGAGGAAGAGCTGGATGCAGTGACACTCTCTGACCAGCAAAGGGAGAAGCCAGCCACTCCTGCAAACGTATGTGACCCATGCTGACACGGAGCCCAGGGCTGGCCCAAGAAGCATGCAGGGGGCAGGTCAGCCTGGCTGCCAGGCCAGGCCAGGGGACAGAGCCAGGGGTCTGGCTGGCACTGTCCCCGTGGGGAATCAGTTATGCTGTCCCGCAGCAGGGCTGAGAAAGTGTCATGGACCCAGAGGTTGCTAGTGGGTGCATAAAAAGAGACTCTCGAAATGGTGAAAGTAAAGAGCCAAAGTTTATTGTTCCAGGCACAGCTTTAAAGAGCCATAATCCTCCTTCCTAACTGTCTTCCCCTGAGGACATTGCTCTGGGTGTAAATGCCAGGCTTTTAATAACCCTCACCTGAGAAGGCTTGTTCAGCCATCAGGGTCAGAGTCCCACTGGCCTGTGGTCCTCAACAGTCTCCACCATGCAGGGAGGATTCTGAGGGGCTGCAGACAGCCAAGGGGCCACAGGACTCTCCCCAGTTCTTAGGAGTCAGGACAGGCCAGATGAGACAGTAGGAAGCTCTAAACCTGGGCCCCGGCTCCAAAGGAAGTCCCCAAAGCCAGAGGACACACCCAACTCCAGAGGAAACTGAACCTGGCCAACCCCCACCCTACCCCATTTGTGCCCACGCCCTGTCCAGGCTTCCCAGCCCTGCACACAATCGAGCCTCTGGTCAAAGCCCAGTGCTTCTGCAGCTCTGGGAGGTTGGCTTTGTGCCACAGAGGGAGGTCACCAAAAGCCCCTCAGAGCAAGCAGTGCAGAGACTTACTTTCCTCAAAGTGTTTCCTTCTGTACCAAAAATGTCGTGGGGTTTCCCTCTTCCTTAATATCAATGTTTCCTCCAGCCGAACAAGTATGTTAAAGACATTCTCTGTGCCAGGAAGACCTGGGTTCAGGTGCAACTTATCTAGGCAAATCACTTCGTCCTCCCTAAATCAGTCAGCAGGTGTTGGTTGATCAAAACTTACCGGTTCTGGGCTCTGTCCTCGGTGCTGGGACAGAAAGACAAAAGACCCTCCAGACTCAAGATTTGTATTGGCAACCGCGATGTCCTCACCACAGTCCCTACACCAAGACAACTGCAAGTCTTGATCAAAAAGCTAAGTCTCTATGCTCATGCTCGCACTGTGTTGGGGATCAGGAGGTGAAAGTGGGGAGACCTTGAGTTCTTCAGGAAGGTCACAGCTCGAGTGCTAATAAGTATCTTCCTGATAAGTGGAGAAGGAGGCAGAAAGCAGCAATCACAGCACTGGGAGAAGTTTCCCATCAGAGGCAGTGGCTGAGCTGAGCCAGAAGGAGCCAGGCATTCTAAGAGATCAGAAGGGAAGGCATTCCAAGCAGGAGGCTCAGCCCATGCAAGGGCTCAGACGATGGACTGAATGCCAAGTTCAGGAGCAGTCTGAAGACTAGGCTGCCTTAAACTCCATGGAGTAAAAGTAATAGGCATTAAGCCTGGAAATTAAGTTGGTGACCGGTTGTGAGGGGCTTTGTCTCAGCTCCAGAATGAATTCTGATGTACTCTAGAAAGTTCTGTCCCCAGGAGTGTCCCTGCAGAATCCTAGAAAGGCAGATCTGGGTGAAAGGAAAAGCCTGGCTTCAAAGCCCGCCTGTGCCATAGTCTCTTCAGTTGTACAATCAGGATAATGTTACCCCCAGACGTCAGAGGGGAGTTTGAGGAAAGGGTTTTACAGCCAATTGCAGCAGAGACATGAGCAGTGTGGCCACTAATAAAATCACCTCCCTCTTCTATGCCAGTTTCCTCACATTTAAAATGGGCATAAAACCTGCAAGGTGGTTCTCTGTGCATCTTGAGTCTGTTGTGAGCCTCGGATGATACGCTGTGTGTGAAAGTGCTTTGACCCAGAGAGTCTGACATCTTGGAGGGGGGCAAGGCGGGGAGGGAGAAAAGACTGGAACCCAAAATCTTACCCAAAATGAATGTTAACAAAGAAAGTGCTTTTTAAATTGTGACCGTGTTGTTCCTTGCTGCTGTTGTGGCGTTTCCACGGCCCCCTTCAGGAACTCCCCTCGGTGAGGGGAGAGAAGAAGGGTCTCTGGCCTCTTCAAGGCTTGGTGACAGGTGCTCAAGCTCTGGCCATTCCTCCTAAGTTGGGAAGGCTGACCCAGGACCAGTCTCACTTAGGGGAGGAGGCAAATAACCGGATTAGGGCTTGAATTTTTCAGCCACAAGTCATAAAGGGGTAGAATCTGGCCTGGGGTATATTGAGAAAAGACTATTCTTTGGACTCCAAAAGCCGGATGGAGTTCCCCGTGAACAGAAATGTCAGAAGAGGCATTCTATAGGCTGTCCACCAGAAGGCACTAGACCCTCTCCTATGCTGCTCGGCCCAGCCCTTATGGCACCACCTCGCTGACCAAGTCCCGGCTCTATCAAATACTAACTGGGAGACTAGGGTTCCACGAGTCTATTTCCTGCTTTGTAAGATGGAGATAAGCCGGCCTGCACTTCCTGGCTCACACCCTTTTGATGAAGACCAAATTCAGTCGCATAGATTCTTTATAGAAACCAGATTCAAATCCTGTCTCTGCCACTGTGTGACCTTGGACAAATCACTTAACCTCTGGAAGTCTCAGTTTAAGTTAGGGCTCTGGGTGAGATGACTGCAGGGGTCCCTGGCATGGTCACATGATCGTGAGGATGTCCAGGGCTGTATTGGGAAGAGCGCTGGTGCCAGACAGGGGTGCCTACCCATTGTGTGACTGTGGGCAAACCATCACCCCCCTCTGACCCTCACTTTTCTCATCCGGACTGTGGAGATGCAGATCTTCACACTGGCACCTTCCCAAAAAGCTGTTGGGGGGAGCGTGCCTTTTAAGGTGTGAGTTAGAGCCTGGCCATCATCATTAGCGTCCTTGTCCCTCTCCTTTATTTTCCTATCCTTGGATGAGGGCATCAGACAAATCTGATGTCACATTCCAGCCACTTGATCATGCCTTTCTAGGTATTCAGTGAGTGCTAAATATTTGCACCCTGCAGTGCTGTGTTGGCCAGTGTCTATGGTTTCTTTGCAATACCTCAGTTGGTCATTAGGTCCAGACTCCTTAGGCATCGGACCTTCCTATAATTTCTGGTGATGATAGACTGCGCCATCTCTGTGACCAGCCTCCCCATGTCTGTAAACAAATCCTCCTTCCTCAGCCGTTGTCCAGTGGTTCTCTGGCAGCATGGGATGGGATTCATACGGATGTTGCCTGTGGCGACTTTGGGTTCTGCTCTTGGATCTTGGTCCTTTCTTAGACTCCACCAGAGTGACGTCGTAGCTGGAGATCGTGGGCGACGGTTTTGTCCGTGATCAGTCTAGTTCCTCAAAGCTTTGGATTGATTTCTCAAAAACAGTTTGGGGTCTGAGATTGTGACATAGGGGTTTGTGGGCTAGCCTTCTCCTTCTCCTCCTCATTATCATCACTGCAGAATAATTGTGGCATTTGTTCTTTTCCTCTCACTGGGTAGAATTTGAGTAGAGATGATCTTTGGACAAGTTATTGTGTCCATTCTCCCCAACACCTCCACATCCAGCACCATCTTGCACCCAGTGGCACTTAGGAAATCAAAGGAAATATTGAATAGAGCCCTTTGTAAACCTTCCATGTTGGGTGAGCTGGAGCTGTTATTGTTATGTGATGGATGGATGGGTGGGTAGACATGATAATGGATAGATGGATGATGGATAGATGAATTGGTTGAAAGACAGATAGGTAAAGGGAATAAATGTATGGACAAGTAGATGAACAATGTACGCATAAATGGATACTCAAGTGATGGATGGATGGATGACTTGATAAATGATAGATGGATGGATAAGTGAAGGATTGTATGAACACTCGAGGGCAGCTAGAGCAGTGCACAGAGCGCTGGGCCTAGAGTCAGAAAGATTCATCTTTCTGAGTTCAAATCTGGCCTCAGACGAGCAAATCGCTTACCCCTGTTTGCATCAGTTTCCTTTTCTGTAAAATGAGCCAGAGAAGGAAATGGCAAAACTACTCTAGAATCTTTGCCGAGAAAACCCCAAAGGGGGTTATGAAGAGTCAGACAGGACTGAAAGGACCAAACAACAGCAACATAGGTGGATGGATAGACAGATAGACCATGGACAAATGGACATGGATAAGTGGATGAACAATAGATAGACGGACATATAAATAGGCAAGTAATGGGCAGGTGAATAGATGCAGTGGGCGATGGATAAGTAGATGCTGAGATGAACTATTGATGGATGGATGGATGGATGGATGGATGGATGGATGGATGGATGGAAGGAAGGAAGGATGGATGATGGATCTGATTGTCTTAGACTGTTGTATTGCTGAGAACAACTGTCATTTACAGATCTCCTGTCTAGTACAGATTACTGTACGATGTTGCTATTACTCTGTATAATGTTCTCCTGGTTCTGCTCACTTCACTTTGTATCAGTTCATCTAAGTCTTTCCAGGTTTTTCTGAAATCACCCCGCTCATCATTTTTTGTAGCACAATAATATTCCATTAGAATCCTATACAACAATCATTCTCCCATTGATGGACATCCCCTAGATTTCTAATTCTTTGTCATCACAAAAAGTGCTCTTTTTGTACAAATAGGTCCTTTCCGCCTTTTTAAATCTCTTTGGGACACAGACCTGGCTGTGTCGAAGGGTGCCGCCTTTGGGGCACAGCTCCAAATTGCTCTCCAGAATGGTTGGGTGGCTATATGAATAATAGATAGATGGACGGATAGATGAATGATCAGGGATGGATGAGTGATCAGGGATGGATGAGTGATCAGGGATGGATGGATGGATGGGGCGGGGGGGGGGGGGGGGGAGCGGTCGGTTCCCAGGAAAACCACAGATTGCCGCTAGAGGCCAGCACTGGCCTGTAAATTGTCAGAGCCTCCAGATTAACAGGTCAGGACTGTGCTCCATCCCCAGTCACCAGCTCAGAGAGTCGAGGTGGGGACTCTCCCCTTCCTGACTTCTGCCCTGGCAGGCAGCGGGCACAGACTCAGAATTGCCGGGACTCTTTGTTGCTGGAGTTTGGGGTGGGAGAGGGACAAGGGAGGGGAAGAGGAGATGAGTCCCAACCTGGGAGAGTGAAGCCACCTGGACTGCTGGTGAGACCTTGAGCCTTGGGCTAACTCCAGGTGGGGTAATGGGAGGCCTCAAATCCCAGATGGGGCCCAGGGGACTCAGGCTTGAGTCTTGGCTCTGATGATACCAAACGAGCCTTTCCTTTGGGCCTCAGCTTCCCCATTCACAAAATGCAAGGATATTACCAACAGCCCTAAGGATCACCCCAGGAAGCAGTTCCCCATCACTACAGATTTTCCAGCCGAGGGGGAATCTTGTATGTGGTGTTGTCCAGGGGAGTCTCGTTGGACCAGCAGCCTCTGAAGGCCCACTGGGTTTGGAGTTGACTCCACATTGGCCCCCAGGCCTTGGGAGGCTGTCTAGCTCATTTCCTCAGCCCTGGGCCCAGACAGAACCTGGTTTCCCTTCATCGATGGAGCAACAAAGGTGCTTTCCTCCCCCTCTCAATGAGGGGCTTGGATTAGGTCACCTCAGAGGTCAAAGGGTCATGGGAGGGTAGGTGAACCTTAAAGCTAGAAGGAGCCAAGCCCTTCTTGTCTGGAGGAAGAAACTAAGCTTGACTTGACCAAGATCTCCAAGGTAGTCAGGGCCAGAGCTGGGATTTCTGTTGAATTCTCTGGGTGTATAAAGCACCTGCTCTGTGCCAGACACTGAACCCAGGATTTCCTCCCCAGGCTCTCTACCTCCAAAGCTCCCTCCCTTCGTCCCCCCTTCCAGCTCTGCCTCCTGGTGCAGTTTCTGGCTGGGCATGGCTAGCCTGACTTAAGTCTGCCCTCCGGGCCGTGCAGGAGCACACTGGCCCCTGATGCCTCCTTGCAGGATGGTCTCTGGCCTAGGCACACTGTGACCTTGGCTTTTCTCACATGCTCAGCTGAACTGCTCCTCTTTGCCCTGCCCGCACCCTGTTCCATCAGGCCAGATACACTGATGTCAGAGGGAAGGTGTCCTCCTGCCCACTCGGCATTTTTCCCAGCTGAGCTGAATGTCCCCTTGACCCCCACGAGCAGCCTAGATCCCTGCTCCAGCCCAGTGTGGAGGAGGCACGCCATTTCCTCTTGGCTGGGAGATGGAGTGGGGGGGGGGGGGGCCTGGGAAGGCAGTTTTCTGGTTGTCCCAGCTTTCTCCCACAGGGACTTTGCTCAGTAGGCCCAGAGTACAGGGAGCCATGGGACTTTGTCCCAAGCTCTGGGTCCCTGCTTCCCACCCTGGACCCTGAGTCATGTGCCTGGGGACAGTCTCTGCCCTGTAGTCAGAAAATGGTTGCTGTGTGGCCTGGGAGCCCCTTCTCTCTAGTAGGGAGGGAGGGAGGGAGGGAAGGAGGGAGGGGCAGTAGCCAGGAGCTAAAGCTCCTGCCCCAGGCCCTGCCCTCAGGGGCTTTAGAACCCCTCCCCACCAGCTTCCCACTGGGTAGACTTGCTATTGGAACATCTCCCAAGCTCATGCCCAACCAAAGCACTGTCCCCAGGATGGAGCAGGTCTTTTCCACACCAGTTGTGAAGCAGAGGTTAGACAGGGTTAGAGGGAGGCTATTGACAGGCTGGCTGAAAGGAGCCTGGCTAGGGACCCCTGCCCTGGGGGTCAAAGCCCCCCAGAAAGGCAAGTGCCAATGCAATGGAGGGCAGTGGAGGCCAGGGCAAGGAGGGCTGGGCGTGTGATAGGGGGTCTGGGTTCGGCCCCTAGTCTACTGTAGCCTTCCTGTGGGACTGGAACAAGTCCCTTCCCCTCTCCGGGCCTCAGCTTCCACCTTTGTCCAAGTGACCGTCAGCGTCCCTCCCCCTTCTCCACTGCCCTTATCCCGGAGAGGCCTTTCTGGAGGTGACTGGAGGACTGGAGAGCACACTCAGGCCTCAGTGAGACAGGCTGAGGTCAGGGAATGGGCAACTGCTCCTCTTGGATGCAGACAGTTTTCTCGGATGACATTTTCAAAGTCACTGTTCAGCCCCCAGGAAATCCAGTCTCCACTCTGCCCCCCCCCTCCCCACGCCCACACACAAACACACAAACACACACACTCATACACAGATACACACACACACACACACACACACACACTCACACACACACTCTCAGACACTCTGGCTTCACGTCAGCTTAGAGGAAGACCCGAGGGGGCAGAATGAGACTGAGCCCCAGAGACCTGGATCCTGGGGGTGTCTTCCCTCTCGGGGCCTTCTCTGTCTTTGCCAGCTGGGGCTACCACTGCCCAGTTTGGCACTGACTGAAGGACAGCAGGCCCAGAAAAATCACAGAATCTATTAGGACTCTCCACTAGAAGCCAAGGAGCCTCTCTGCCTCTGACCAGCTCTGGGCCTCAGTTTTTCCCTACGAAATGGAGCCAACACTCTTTGTCTCACCTCCCTCATGGGGGTGTTAGGAGAAAAACTCTGCCAACCCTAACAAGCACTGAACTGGCCGTGATGGAGATGAACTGAGGTCACCCGAGTTGGCCGGCCTAGCCCTGTCCTGTTGGACTTTCTAGGCCTCTCAGAGAGGAAGTGACCCTTGGCCAGCTGAGGCAGGTGGTGCTGGCAATAGGAGGGGCCCAGTTTTCTGCTCCTCCCCCCAGAAAAGGCTGATTAGCAAGACCATGAGAAAAGCCTGCTCCATTCATAAAATGCCCAGGTGCCCTTTCATTCATGCCTGTGGGGAATGGGGATGGCTGGGTGAGTCACGGTCAATGGGTGAGCAGGCTGTGCCAGCCTCGCCAGCCTTGCCTTTCACCTAGCCAAGCCCAGCTGTTCACCAGCCTCCTCATTTTCCCACTTCTGGGCCTTTACCCTTAACCTAAAATGGCACCAGCTCCTCCTCCTCACAGACTCTTCTGAGTCCCACTGCACCACCCCCTCGGTGCCTTGTCATGGCAGAGAATGGGCCTGCATCGAGGATTGGACCTCAGGGGCAAGTTGGGAGCTGATAGGAGCCCCGGGTCTCCTAAGGCCTCTCTTCCTTTACTAGGGGAGGAATCCACTCCTAGGGACCTCAGCTTCCCCATGTGTCAAATGGAAGCAGTGGAGGTTGGGTGAGACAGCTTCTAAAACCCAGTCTGCTTCAGGATGGCAGGTACTCCATAAACATGGTTGGATGAATGCATGTGACTGAATGTGCCTTGCAAAGAACCAGCCTCCTGGCCACAGAAAGAACCTCAGAGACCAAAGGCCAACTGGGCACCTGAACTGTAATACTCCTTTTCCTAGTGGCCGGTCAGTCTTTGTCTGGAGACTATGGAGGCATCCACTGAGGAGAAGCCCACCACTCCCCAAGGTAGCCCCTTCCATGCCAGGATAGCAATATCCTCTCCCATCTTCCCCAATGTCAGGTCTTTGGGACCGGCCAGCCTCAGTGGATCAGTCTGTCCTCAGGGGCCAAGCTAGAGAAGTCAGCCCTCTTCCTTGGAACAGGCCTTCAGGCTTTTTTAATTTTTGGAGGGGGGCCGGCAGGGCGACTGGGGCCAAGTGACTTGCCCAAGATCACACGGCTAGTAAATGATGAGTGTCTAAGGCCAGATTTGAACTCAGGCCCTCCTGACTCCGGGGGGCCACCCAGCTGCCCCCCTTCACGCATTTAAAGAGCTGCCATGACACCTTCTCCTCCCACACCAGGCAAGGGCACAGTGTCAAGGCCCTCCCCCATCCCAGCTGCCCCATTCTGTGCACTCTCCATCTTGGCTGGCATTTCTAGGGCGCTCCAAGGTTGGCAAAGGGCTGTTCAAGTATTTTCTGACTTGATCCCGACAGTGCCCCTAGAGGAGGCATGGTTATTCATTTTACAGTGGAGGGAAGTTGAGTCAGACAGAGGGTAGAGTGACTTGCTAGTGTCTGGGGCTGATTTTGAACTCAGGTCTCTAGGCATCATGCACTTCCTAGCTAACCCTCCCTAATACCCTTCCTAAATGGGGGTACCCTGGACTGAACCCAGGGTTCCACAGGGCAGTCTGACCAGGGCAGAGGGGCTTATATGTCTGGAAAGTCTCTTCCTAGAGGTTCCTTCCCTCACTCTCAATGACTTCCAAGGGCAGGGTCTCTGACCCATTTTACAGCCAGAACCACTGAGGTGCAAGGAAGAAAGCAGACCTGGGCCCCATCCCATAGCCAGTCCATGGCTATGTTAAGACTGGAACTTGGGTTTCTGGTTCCCAAGTCAGAACAGAAGTTCCCAGGAGTTGTGGTGCTTGGGCACACCTGGCCAGGAGCAGTACCTGTCATTCCAGCCAGGCTGGAAAAGCCAACCACAGCCATGGCCTTGAGGCACCAGGCTTCCGGTCTGGGCAAACAGAGCAGGTGAGCTCACATCAAGGGACGACCCAGACCTTCACCCCCTGTCCAGTGCCTTCCCAGACGGGACCCTGGCTGCAGTGTGGAGGGATTGCTGACTTGGCTCAGTCTCTCCTTCCCTCCCCCCTCTCCCTGCTCCCCAGGGTGCAGAAGGACTAAGGGAGGGGAAAGGGAGGTGGCGGCAGTTCTTCCCCAACCTCAGTCCCCACCCCCCACCTCCACAAGACTGGGGTGAATTACAAAACAGGGCAAAGAGCAGGGTGCGTTTAGAGGATGAGAGTCCTCCAGGCCACAGAGGGTCCAACTGCTTCCTCACAATCCCCCTGGATGGCATTTAATAAGTTTTTTTTTCATCGACTTGTTTATTTACTTTTAGTTTACAAGATTGGTTCCACAATCCCTTGAGTTTCAAATTTTCTCTCCTCCCTCCCCCCCTCCATGGCAGCAAGCAATCAAGCATAGGATCTGCAAATACTTTTACATTGTACTATAGTCTGGTTGTTTAGAAGGGTTGTATCCAATGGAATGAACAGTGGGGAAAAAAGAAAGAAAACCAAACATGAAAAAGAACAATGCCATGTGTTGCTTCAGTCTCCATTTAAACTCTGGTCTTTCTGGATCTTTCTCTAGATGTAGACTCTCCTTCCATCCTGAGACTTGTAGAGTTGTCTTATAACTGTGCGTTGCTGAGCAGAGTCCAATTTATCAAGGTTGGTCATCACACATACGTCACTGTGTACAAAGGTTTCCTGGTTCTGCTCTTCTCACTCAGCATCAGTCTGTCTAAGCCTCTCCAGATAAATATGAAGCCCATCTCCTCCCCACTTCTTATAGCACAATATTATTCCATCACATTCATATACCACAACTTGTTCAGCCATTCCACAATTCATGGGCATCCCCTTAATTTCCAGTTTTTTGCCACTACAAAGAGAGCTGCAATAAATATTTTTTATATATGGGTTTTCCTCCCACTTCTATGATCTCTTTAAAATACAACCCCAGAAATGGTATTACTGGGTCAAAGGGTATGCAATTATTTATAGCCCTTTGGGGATAGTTCCAGATTACCCTCCAGAATGGTTGTATCAGTTCACAGCTCCACCAACAATGCATTAGAGTTCCAGTTTCTCCACATCCTCTCCAGCACTTGTCGTTTTCCTGTTTTGTCATCTTAGCCAATCTGATAGGTGAGATGTGGTACCTCAGAGTTGTTCTGATTTGCATTTCTCTAATCAATAGTGATTTAGAGTATTTTCATATGTTTATAGATATCTTTAATTTCTATCTCTGAAAACTACCTGTTCATATCCTTGGCCTATTTATCAACTGGGGAATGACTTGTATTCTTATAGATTTTACTTAATTCCCTGTATATTTTAGAAATGAGGCCTTTATCAGAGACACTGGTTGTAAATATTCTTTCCCAATTTCTGACTTTCCTCTTAATCTTGATTACATTGGCTTTGTTTGTACAGAAACATTTCAATTTAATGTAATCGAGATTATCCATGTTGCATTTTATAATGCTCTACAACACTTCTTTGGTCATAAAATCTTCCCTGCTCCATAAATCTGACAGGTAAACTATTCCTTGCTTCCCCAGATTACTTTACCGTATCAGCCTTTATACCTAGGTTGTGCACAGCCTTAGATATTGGTCTGTGCCCAGTTTCTGCCATGCTATATTCCAGTTTTCCCTGCCGTTTTTGTAAAACAGCGAGGTCTTCATTTAATAAGTTCTATGGTCCCATCTTACAACTAGGGAAACTGAGGCTTGGAGAAATGAGGAAATGGCCAGAGCCAGGTCTCCTGATTCCAAGCCCAGCAAATTCCCACCACTCCAGACACCTCCTTTCAAGCAGGTCTAAAGATTCCTCCCAAGTCCTCAGCGCAAAGCCATTTCCTCCAAGCCCAGCCTCCGGGCCAGGCAGAGGTGGGGGCACCAGGCCAGAACACAGACGTTGAGCAGAGCCACAGACCTCAGATGGAGCTCAGCCTCCCGGGGAGCTTGAACCCACGCAGCTCTCAGGCCCCTGCCCACGAACTGTAGCCTCAGGACCCTTCCCCCCACCAAAGCTGGGGCCTAAGCCGGTAGGATTTGAACACTTGTCTCCAGGCCAACCCACATCCGAGCTTGTCCCAACTTGTCCCCGAGGACCGAGGAGGGGGCAGCTCAGTCCTCAGGAATGTGGGCGCCCTGAACCTGTCCACCTTCTCCACGGTGACCGTCCATCGTGAGGGGGCCAACGAGACAAGTAGCAG
>CM053601.1:193299782-193319146 GCA_028646575.1 Pseudocheirus occidentalis | reverse complement strand
GGCGCTCCTGCTGCCTCCGCCCTCAGTGGGGCCATGAGAGGCACAGCGAGTTGGGCAGGTCCGCACCCAGGGAGACTCGAGGACGGGGGGTTGGGGAGGTGGGAGCTGGGGTTAGGACCAGGTGGGCAGGCAAGGAGGCCGGAGCGGGGCCAGGGCAAATCCAGCTCGCTTCACGGCTTTGCCTGGGGCTGGCTGGTCCTGGGCCCAGTGCAGGGATGGAGAGGGGACCGAGCCCTCTACCTTCTGTCCGAGGGAGGCCAGCAGGTGATCCTGGCTCGGTGCGGGTCACCGGACTCCTGGCTTTGTTTCCTCCGCCATTGCCTCCTACCAGCATCCCTACGGCCTGCGCTGGCCCGTCAGCCCCAGGAATGAGCGGATCTCCTGGTCCCAAGTAAGGGGAGAGCAGACTCGCCAAAGGATTCTGAGAATTGTAGGCTCACCTAAGAGATAGTTTAGTCCCATTTCACAGATGAAGAAACTGAGGTTCAGAGATGCTGGGGCTGATTTGCCCACCACAAAACAGACGGTTAGGGGAAGTTAGAACTCAAACTCGGGTCCTCTCCCTTCCCAGACATCCCTCTTTCTGTCTCCCCTTGAAGTGTAAGGGAAAGCCAAGAGCTCTGAATTGGAGGTCCTGGGTGTGAATCACGCTCAGGGCCTTTCTAGCCAGATGAGGACACTGGGGGCCCCAGAGGACAGGGGGCCTGCCCTGAAGATGGGTCTTCGTCTTCCTCCTTGTTGTGGTCGTCCTCCTCCTCCTCCTCCTCCTCCTCCTCACATAGTCCGTCTGAAAGTCTCCCCAGTGCAATCTGCAACCTGACTTAGTTTACCTATTACAGACTACTTGAGAAGGTTGCTCCTTCCGTGACAGGTGCGACTCTGCTTCTTTGTACGGCATTAAAGGCGGCATCTGTGATGGTGGTGGCCTTCGAGGAAGGTTGTCATCATCATTCAGTTATGTCTCTGACCCTGGGGCCACCGGTTTTCTTGGCAAAGATCCCAGTGGCTCACCATTTCTGTCTCCAGTGGACTGAGGCCAACAGGGCTAAGTGACTGGCTCAGGGTGGTCCAGCTAGTGAGTGTCTAAGGTCAGATTTGAACTCTGGTCTGCCTGACTGGGCCAGGCGCTAGCAGCCTCCTAAGAGGGGTGCACAAGATTGCTGCGTGGCAAAGACCCGCCATTCTGCCGTAGCTCTTCCTGAGAAGCTGTGGCAGAAGCTTCCTGCCTGACTGACTTCTTCAAAGTCTGAATCTCTGCTTGAGCACCATCATAAATGCTACGGTTTCCCTCCATCACCCCTGCCTTGTGGTAAACAGACATTGGCAGCAAGTTACCCACTAGTGAACTCAGGAAGGACATATTTGCCCCATAACAGGAGGCCCTTAATAAATGCTTCTAGGAGTCAGCTGGGTGGGCTCATCTCTCGTGTCTTGGTCCCATTTGCTCACGGTTCCCCATGTCTGGACTTTGACTCGCAAGGCCTTGTGCTGGACTTTCCCTGTCTGCCTCAGGCCCCCGGGGCAGCTGCTCTCCCTGCCGGCATCACCAGCCCCTGCTCTGCTAAGAGGTCTCAGGGCTGGTTCCTGGCCCCTGGCAGTCCCTCTGCTTGGGGACCTGGGTATGCACAGGGATGGGGGCCCGGGCGCAGTGATGGTGGGGCAGAGGGAAGAAAGAGCATTGCAGAGGCTGTGGACCCCTGCCCATCACTGACAGCCACAGAGCTCAGCAGGCTTGCAAAGTCCTGCCCCTGGTCACCTTTGAACCTCACTGCACTCAGAGGGACTTAAGGCAACATTCCCTCCTTTTTACAACAGAGGGAGCTTGGCCCAGCTGGGTCAAGTGACCAACCTCGCAGTCACTAGTTGCTCAAGGCCTTGCAGACTCCAGGCCCATTACCCCACGCTGCCTCTCACCTCCCAGTCTAGTGCAGGTGGAAGGGTCAGAGCCCAGGGGCCGGGGCTAGAAGAGAAGAGTCCCTTCTGCTCTGTGACACCCCAATGGAAGCATCAGGAGGCCAGCTCAGCTCCTTGAGTTGTCAAGGTAGCCCCTGGGTAGGCACAGAGGGGACTAAGAGTCTGGGGCTCTGGATCCAACCTGGGGTGGGATTGGGGTGGGGGCAGAGAGAATAGGGGGTGGGGAGACCAGCCTGTAGGAAGGAGAAGTCAGGACAGGCTTCCTGGAGTAGGCCCCTCTTCCCTCCTCTTTCTTGGGGCAGGGGAGAAGCTCTCTTGAAGAAAACAAAATAGATTTTGTTCTGTCTCTTTACCTACCCCAGGGAATGGCAAATTACACACCCCAGGTCCCTTTCAACCCAGGAGCTAAAACTGCTTTGTGAGGGTTAATTAACTCGGCTTCTCAACACCCTGGGTGGCCATTCATGTTTCCTTTTATGGACTGGCAAACTGAGGCTCTAGAGGAGGGGCACTCTCACCTGGCCTTCTTCTCAGCCAGGAGCTCTAGGGAGGTCTGAGGCCAAGTTCTTTCCCACTAGACACGTGATCTGGAGAAATCTAGAACCTGTCATCTGAACTGAAATGAATCTAAGAGGCCACCCTATCCAGCCCCCATCTATGGATGGGTAAACTGAGGCCCAGATTGGGGAAGAGACATTCCCAAACACAAACACCATCCCTCTGGTCCCTAACTCTGATCCCTGGCTCAGAGTCCCTTCCACACCAACCTCCAGCTCCAGAACCTAGAGTACTGGCGGCGCTGGGCTGGACAGAACCCTTGAAGCCACCCACCCTGGCTTCCCCATCTAGTCTCTGGCCAGGCCCAAAGAGCAGTCCAGAGTTCTGCCCACCCACCCAGCTGTTCCAAGAAAATCTTCTCTCCCTTCTCTCTGACAAAGAACACAGCTCTCTCGCCCTGCCGTCATCTCCTAGGTGAGGCAGGCAAGGATGATTCATGCATACTAGAACTGAATGTGTCCTCAGAGGTCACTAAACCCCCTCCACAACACTTGTTACTGGTAGTATCCAGTATCCAGCTTCATTTGGATACCTCCAAGGATGGGGAACTTACCACCTTACAAAGCACACTTTGGGACACCATTAGGGATGTTCCAGGGCCTCCTGTTCCTGATGTCTGATCTGACTGTTTCCCAGTGGATGAAGTTCGCTCCCCAGGCCTGTTCCGTCCTCTTGCTGTGTTAGGTACCATGCCCAAATGTTCTCCAACCCTCCTCAGTATCAGTGATATGAGTCCTAAGGGAGGCTGCGCAAGCGGTCAGCCTCAGGGACTTGCACCTGGCAAAGGGCTAGTCAGGCAAGAAGCATTTCATTAAGAGCCTACATGTGCCAGGCACCATACTGAGCTCTGGGGATGCCAGAAGAGGCCAAAGGTAGTCCCTGCCCTCAAGGAGCTCACAGCCCAGTGGGGAGAGACATTGCACAAATGCATATATGCAAGGGAACTAGAGAGAGGTTGAGCAGGAAACCATTCCAGGAGGAAGGCCCTGGAACTGAGAGGGCTGAGGAAGCTTCCTGGAGGAGGTGGGCTTTTTGTTGGGTTGTAGAGGAAGCAGGAGAGGTCAGTGGTCAGAGAGGAGGAAGGATGGCCAGAGCCAAGAGATGGGGGGCTAGTTTCTGGGGTGCCAGGAGGCCAGGGCGCCAGATGTAAGAGGACATGGGGAGGGTAAGGAGACTGGAGAGGTGGGAAGGGCAGGTCACAGGGAGCTTTGAAGGTATTTGCTCCTGGAGGTGACAGGGAACCATGGGAGGTTATTGAGTATGGGAGTCAGGAGCGGGTAGACCCCTAGAGGGAAAGAAGGGGGAACCTGGGCAGTTTCAGGGTCATCCCAGCAGGCGCTGGGATGGTCTCAATGCCTTGCTCCTGTTAGTGTCCAGATACCCCAGGCCCAGACCAGATTTTCAGGATAGGTTCATTGGGGACACAGGAGACAGCTAAGGTGGGCTCTTCTCCCTTTGGAGGATAGAGGGTGGTCACTGTGCCAGGCCTCTGCCAGCAGACGGTGAGAAAACAGAAGGCCCTCCAGTCTCTACTCTCAAGGGGAGATAAGGCAAAGAACAGATCAGAGGGTGCTAGATAGCCAGGATGAAGCCGGCCCTGTTCCGGGGCCCAGTCTCTGCAGGAAGGAGCTCTTCCTTCCCAGATTATGGGTGGCTGCCCTCGGTTTCTGTCTGCCCCACACACACAGACTGTCCATAGTGCTAGCCATGGCCACCCAGTCATCTTGGGCCTGTTGGCTTTGAAATGAAGGCTGGGCATGACTTTTTCTGGACACTGAAGGAGCCAGGAAATAGGAAAAGTCTGGGTTCAAATTCCTGCCCGGGTGACCTTGGCAGACCTGGGCCTCAGAGGCTGGGCCTTCCCACGTCTAAAGCTTCTTGTCTATGATCCTGGGTGCCCCCTTTGGGAAAGTCACTCCGTGAAAGGAGGAGGTTGGACCAGATGACTTCAGGGGAGAATAAGGCAGGGAGTGCCAGAGGAGAGCAGCCAATGAGAGCGACAGGCATCAGGGAAGGTGAAAATGTGCCCTTGTGCCAGAGAGAAATCAGGGAAGGCTTCAAGGTGAGAGTGGCCCTCAGGGCCAGACATGAAGGTGGTCTTTCAGCCACCTAGGTTAGGAGAGGAAGGCACAGAGCCCCTCAGGACACATGCTGGGAAGGGCTAGAGCTGAGGTGAGGAACCAGGAGGGCACCAGGTGAGACAGGGAGAGTCAGCCAAAGTAAGCCTGCAATGCTGGGTGGAGCCCGATTCTCGCAGTCCCAAATGCCAGGCTGAAGAGTCAGGACTTCAGTCGGTGGGTAGCAGGGCCCCTGCAGATGCTGTTGCTGTTGTATCATGGCTGCGATATGGTCCCAGCCCCTCTGGATCCAGCCTCAGCGTTGATGGCCTCAGATGTACTTATGCAGCCTCTCACCTCTGGGTGCCTCCTGGACTGGGTGCCCTGTAGCATCTCAGACTCAGCACATCCCAAATTGAACCCCTTCTCCCCCACATCCCAATGCCCCCACTCCCTGGTCACTTCTGAGGGCTCCCCCACCTTCCCCATTGCCCAGCTGTCACCCTCGACCCCATGGCTTTCTATCCTCCCGGCCTATCTCCTCTGACATGGCCACAGCCCTGGGGGACACGGATAGGGACATCTCGGGGAGACTGATTGCTCTAGCAGAGGATTTGAACTGCCTCCTTCCTGGGCCCCAGATGGGCAGAGTCATTGGGCTAGGAGATGACTTGTCCCCTTTATAGCCCAGTGTCAGCTGTGGAATTCTCCCTCCCCTCCCAGAAAAACCCTTCCTTGTACATTGCTAGTCACAGATGGCACAAAGTCTGCTTGAGCTCCCGCTGACCTTTCTACCCACGGCATGTCAAAGAGCCCGGGGCCTGCCTGCTCTCCGTCAGTCTTGCCCTCCAGCAGGGAAGCATCAGATGATCCATGACTCCAGACTTCCTATGTAGACCCTATCTAGTCCCCTACTAACCCATACCCCTTAGAGATGGCAACCTCCCTCTCTTCGGGGCATGGAAGGGCAGACCTGCCCAGAGGCAGAGGCTGGGCCTGGAAGACCACTCCTCAGAGCAGCAGCATTCCTGCCCTCCACAGGGCCTTAGAAGAGGACCTGGTGAGGTGCCCCTTGCCAGCCCCCTCACCTCTCTTAAAATGTTTGTGCCCAGTGAGCCATGCCCTGCATGGGGAGCCCTGGTGGCCTGGTTCAGTCCTTCACTCGCTGGGTGACCTTGGCCCAGTCAATGCCCTTCCCTAACCTTGGCTGCCCATCTGCTCAATGGAGCAACACTAAGCCCTGCTCTGCCTTCCTCAGAGGCCTGGGTAAGAGTCCAGGGCAACGCATGTGGGCGCATTACTGGGGCAGGTTAGGACGGGTCTCTTTGGATGGAAGATGATTCCGTTTCCTCCACATATCCCCACACATGCCTATGGCAGTGCCCCGAGACCATCTCAAGCTTGGGACCATTGACTGACAGCCCCCTCTGTCGTCCCTCACTGAGGATCCGCAGCCCACGCTCTGGGAAGGACATCTGAGGCTGGCCTGTCCACCCTCCCTGGTGAGGCCCCGGGCCAGTCCCCGCTAGTGCAGGGGCACTCACTCCATCTCCTCAGTCTTACAGAAATAACGGCTCTCGTCCCTTTGGGAGGGCACCTCCTCCCACGCCAGCCTCTGAGTTAGGGTTACTGTCCAGCCCTTCGGTCCCCTCTGCCAGGGGAAGGGGCCAGCTGTCTGAACCATGGCCGGCTGCTGCCTTTGGCCCCAGAGCTCGGGGTCAGAGCAACCTTCTCCTTGGGTCTAAGGTGTCATCTGTACTTTCTGGGGGTGGTCAGACCCAGGCCCCCTACACACATATGTGCATGCACACACAGGCACACACTCACACATATATACACATGCACACACATACACATTCACATACATACATTCACACACATACATGTACACACATACACATCCACACACGTCGATACTCATGTGTGCCTTTACATGTATGCGCATATGTTCACACACATGCATGCACACATGCACGTGCGTGCACACACATTCAAGTGTGCCTGCATTCACACACATGCCCATGTGTTCATACATGCACGTGCACATGCAGTTCACATATGCACCCACACGTTTGCACCCTCGGTCATGTGTGTGCACGTGCACATGTGCACATTCACACAGATACTCACACATGCGTGCGCACATGTTCATACATGCACACGCATACCCACACCACTTCCCTGTCCTGGCCTCACCTCTTCCTCTCAGCTGACCCCTCCTTCAGCACCCACTCATCATCCCCACCCCAGACCTCAAGGTCCTTGGCTGTAGGCGGAGGAGGGGGCTGCCCCCTTGGGGAAGCCCAGGCTAAGTCAGGAGAGATCTGCCCAGGGCCTGTCACAAAGCTGACTGGCCCAAGCCATGTGGACAGGATGGGGTCACAGACATGCTTAGAGAAGCCTTCAAAGGAGGGTGAAGGAAGCCAGGGTGAAGGCCGGCAGGGATCCGGGACCTAGAAGGGGGGGGAGAGAGAAAAGAAGTGAGCTGAGGGGGCATGGGGGGATGGAAGGCTGGGGGGGGTGTTGCTGGGGCTCAGGGTCAGCAGGCTGGAGGACCCAGCTTCCTCATGACAGTAACAACAGTGGACATTGAGGAAGGTCACAAAAGCGTGTGGCAGAACAGGCCTCTCATCTTCTCTCCAGGCCCTGGGACAGAAGCACCCCTTATGCTTCCCATTTTATAGAGAAGAGAACAAAGGGCCCCCCAACTCCCCAGGTCTGGCCAGATGCGTGACTGTGAGCTGAGTCCTTCCCACAAGGGGCAGCCGAACCTTCCTGGAGCCGAGTGGGGGCCTAGGAAACATGGGCAGATGAGGTGGGGGGTCCCGCCCAGGGTGCTGGGCCCTCCCTCCAAATAAATCCCTCCCTGCAATCCCATCTGTCAAAGTGGCACTTTGCCCAGCCCACTGCCCAAATATTTACTGCCTGGTCAAAGGCTCAGGGCAGAGCTGGGCACCGGATGATTCAGAAGCAGCGGGCCTTTGAGGCAGGAGGCACCCGGCCCGACCTCAGCAGCAGCCCTCCCTCTGCTCACAAGCTGCCCGGCCCGACTCTATCAGTGCCTGTCTCCAAGGCCTGGGTGTGGAGGGGGCAATCTCGCAGGAGAACAGATGGGAAAAGGGACCCTGGTCCCACCCCCATTCCTCTGGAAGGTGAGGATTCTCCCCCATCCCCCCAAAGAAAATTGCTCCACGCAGCAAACCCAGTGGGCGTGGCCAAAGGCAGGTGTAGAAAGAGAGCCGGAGGCAGGAGGGATCTGGCTTCAGATCCTGCCTCGGGCGCTTCTGTCTGAGACTCAGTTTTCTCATCTGTAAAATGGAGCTACCGCTGCCTGGCCTCACAAAGCCTCCTTCTAGCCCTCCCTCCCCATGTTTTGGTGCGGTCACTCTCCTGCTCCAAAAGCTCCCAGGGCTCTTTCTTGCCCCCAGGATAAATTGGAGCTCTTCTGCTAGGCCTTCAAAGCCCTCTATGGGGTGGCTCCCCTTGCCCCCACCCCACCCAACGCTCCAGGCTTTTGTCGCCTCCTTCGCACAAAGGCATCTTCCTGCCTTTGTCAGGCTGCCCCCACACCAGGAATGGGCTCCCTTTTAGAAGCATTAACTTGCTTTACTTAAAAAGTTATTCATTTATTTCCTTAATTTATGGAATAAAACAAGCATTTCCATAACACAGTACCATAAAAAGATGAGTGAACATGAAGCTGCAAGGCAACCAGGCCCAGCTTCCTCTTTCTTTCAAATATGCAGCAAAATTAGGTCAATTCCCTTCAATTTTTTCTCTTCCCTTTCTCCCCCAGAGATGGAGAATACGAGACAAAAATGGGGAGGGGGCGCATGTATGTGTGTGTGAGTACGTGTGTGAGAGTATGTGCATTGTGTGTGAGTGTGTGTATGTATGTATGTGTGTGACTGTGTATGTGTTAGTGTATGTGCGTAACTGTGTGAGTGTATATATGTGTGTATGTGTGTGACTATGTGTATGTGTATGTGTGTGAGTATATATATGTGTGTGTTTATATGTGTGTGGCTGTGTGCAGTGAGTGTGTGAGCGTGTGTATGTGAGTGTATGTGTGTGTTAGTGTAAGTATGTGTGTATGTGTGTATATATGTGTATATGCGTGTGTATATGTGTGTGACTGTGCAGTATATGAGTGTATATATGTGGGTTAGTGTGTGTGTATTATGTGACTGTGTGTATGTATGTGTGTATATGTGTGTGAGTGTATATATGTGTGTATGTGTGAATGTATGCATGTATGTGTGTGAGTATATGTGTATATGTGTGAGTGTGTGTATGTATATGTGAGTGTGTATGAGTATGTGTGTGTGTGCCGCATTATTGGCTCCAGGCCTCCAGTCCTGCCCAGGGCCCTTGACTTTCCCAGAAACAATGGCTTTCCCAGAACCAATGTAGGTAGAAGGCCCAGAGAGCAGGAAAAACCCCCTCCCACAATCCCATGCAGTGGGCCTGGCTTTCTGGGTGGAGAGGATGATGCAAGCTGGTGGCACTGTCAGATATTTCCAAAGTCCTCAAGTAGGGACATTCCCCTTGGGGGGGCAGGGAAGGTGGGGGTAGAAAGAGCCCTGTGCTGGGAATCAGGATCCCTGGCATCTGCCCCTACCTCTGGGGCTTAGTTTCCCTCTCTGTGAATTGAGGAGGCAGAGAGCCTTTCCTGCTCTCAAGGGAGAGGGTTGAAAGCCTAGGTTGATCCCCCCTGGAGCTGAGCCCTCCTTTCCCATCCTAAACTTTGTTTACTGATATGGATCAGCTTCCACGGGCCCTGAGGACCCTAAAAGGGATCCCAGTGACTTCACTGTCTCTGTGAGCTCTTTCTAAGGGGCTGAGCCCTGGGGCATGCTGGGGCTTGGGCTGCCCATGGGCCACTGAGCCCTGGAACCTGCCTGTCCCTGGGCCTGCCCTTCGCCCTACTCCTACCCCACAGCCTTATCAGCAGTTAGGGCAGAGTCAGGGATCAAGGACCATCCCTAGGAGGAGAAGGGTTTTACCGTCCCACTGCTCTGCCATTGGTGGGATGGAAGGAAGGGAATGGGGAGTACCAGGGTGCCAGGATGAGGAGGGATGGACCACAAGCTTAGTCAGACCCCTCAGGTAAGGCTCAGCCCCTAGTTTCATCAGAAAAAGAATCTGGGGGTCTTAGTGGGCTGTGAGCTCAGTACACATTGGCAGGGCTGTCGAGGAGCAGCTCGGCTTCCAGGAATGAGGATGTGACAGTGGCCCTGACCCCTGTCATGGCCAGACCTCACCTCTAGACCGGTGCTCACGCCACAGATGGGAAGGACATGATTGTCCAGAAGAGGGTCTGGAGACCTGGTCATGGAGGAACTGCTGAGCATGTTCACTTAGAGGAAGATTTAGGGGAGACCCAGTTGTGCCCTTTCAGTATCTGCAGGCTTGTCATGCAACAGAGGGATTCCTTGGTCTTGTTCACTGGGCACAAGAGGGCAGAATGTGGAGCCATCAGGGGGAGCGGTCTAGGGGGAGCAGAGAGGATGACCGAGGGCTCTCCTACAAACCACATTGAGGACTGTCCCACCCATTTAAAGGATAAGGACACTGAGCCCCAAGTGCCTCAATCAGTGGTCAGGGCCCTGTGGGGCAGGGGATGAAGGAAACACGGAGGGGGAGAGGCCAGAGCCTCTGCCAGAAACCTCTGGCTCTAACGTCCCAGGGACCTTCACTTGGCCTGGGCTGGGCCTGTGAGAGCCCCCCACAGACCCTGTTAGAATGCCCAGAGGGTCTCCTGCGCGGAGGGTGGCCCCATAGCTGGCTCCATTTCCCCTCCTCTTCCCTCCCTCCATCCCCAGGATCCTTGCTCTGCTCCACTCTCCCACTGTGGACTCCACCACCACCCCAGCCCCAGCTGAACTTCCTTGTTTCTGCTGAGAGGTGCAGGTTCAGAACCTGGGCACCATCCTCCGCCATCACTCACCACCCCCATCCAATCAGCCACCACATGCTTTCCTCAGCCCTTCAGTCCCCACCCAGCTGTGCCTCACCCCTCCCCGCCAGGCCTACATCCCCTCGGGTCTGGACTTGGGCTAAGTGTCTCCGCAGCCTTAGGGGCAGGATCCCCGGAGTTGCCAAGGGGCAGCGCAGGGGTGCCCACCTCATCTCCACTCATCTCCGCCCAGCCCCATCGGCCCTCAGATAGAGCACAGACACCAAGGCGTCATGGAAGTCAGACAAGATGGAGGTTGTGAGGCATCTTCCCAGCCTGGCCTGCAAAACGAAGCCTAGAAGTGGGGGTGGGGAGAGGCAAGCCCCAAGTGTAGACATGGCAATGTAGAGACAGATAAGACCCTGGACACTCTCAGCCCCCCCGGAGGTGAAGGAAGTGGCCCGAGATGACATCAGAGCCAAAGCTCGAACCCAGGAGCTCAACCTTGGGCATCTTCCTTCCCGGCCCCCTTGAGGCCCAATCGGATCTTTGGGCATCTGGGTCCCAGAGGGTGGGAGTAGTGGTATTGTGCCATTTTTCTGCTCAGCTGCCCATTATCAGAGTTAAAGCTGGCCATGAAATCCAATTCGCTCATTCTGCAGAGAACAGAAGGAAGCTGAGGCCCAGAGAAGACCAGTAACTTACCCAGGGTCATGTAGCCAGTCTATGGCTGAGTGCCCACAAGTGAAGGCCAGCCAGACAGCAGCTGGGCCTTGGGGGAGGTCGGTGGCGGTGGGTCTGTCACTTGAGGAGCCTGCTACCAGTTGCTGGAGCTGGGGGTGGCCCTGGGGGTGGCACCAGGGCAGCTGTGGCAGCTTCTGCTTGGCAGGGGCACACCTGTCTGGACCACCTGTCTCCACCTGGCCTCCTCCCATTGCAGGGATTAAAGCCCTGGGGTCTCCGTCTCAGTCAGCAGACAAGGGCAGCTGTGTGGGCCACCCAGGAGGGCAAGTACATTCCTGGGGCCCCTGGCTCCTTGGCTGTTCCTCCTGCAATGAAACTGGACTGACTGCTAAGCACCTACTGTGTCCAAAGCCCAGGCAATCAGAGCCCAGCTCCCATTCCACCTCCTCCTGGCCCCTGGCCCCTGCCCCCAAACCCTCCCATTGCCCCATAGTGACCAGCTTCCTCCAGCCACCTCCAGCCACCTCCAGCCTCCTCTGGCCTCCCACAGGCCTTGGTCTGTCTCCCCGTGCCCTTGTCGTCCAGTGTCCTGAAAGAGAGGGCATGTGTATCCTCTGATGGGGGGGGTCTGTACGCAGCAGGTGCTTAATGAAAGATCTGTGAAGGGATCAATGAATGGGTTCCGCTCTCCTAGGCTTATCTCCAAGTGGCCCATTCCTCTGAACAGAAGCATTAATTAGGCATATTATGGTATGCTCTTAACTGAACTAGAGTAGAGATTGGAGCCAGCCTCCTGGGAAATTGAGAGTCCAGGCATTCCTAGGGACATGAACTGGGCTGCTGTGCAGAAGGGGGCTCTGCCTTGTTCCTCCTGGCCCTGGGGCCCAAACCAGGTGCAGAGAGACCAGGAGGGAGCTTCCTCACCGGAAAGTCATTCCAGTGTGAGGGGGCTTCTGGACCAGGGCTCGGCTGGGACTCTGGGTGGGGGTTCTGAGGAGGGGGGGTGCTGTAAGGGCTGTCTCTTCCTCATGCAGTGGAGCTTCCTGGTTGTTCTCTGAGGGGTGGGCAGCTTGGCTGAGGGGTGGCTGTCCTCCTTTCCTCTGGCTACAGGAGGCAAAGATGAGCTGGACAATGAGAAGGGGCCCAAACCATCCAGAGGCCCAGGGTATCAGGCTCTTGTCTGAGGCATGCAGGGAGCTTTTGTCTGAGGCAGGCAGGGAGCTCTTGTCTGAGGCAGGCAGGGAGCTCTTGTCTGAGGCAGGCAGGGAGCTCGTGCCTGCACTGTGCTGACCAATAAGATACCAAGGAAAGTAAAAGACCATCCTTAGCCTCAGGGAGCTTGCAGTCTGAAGGGCAGTAACACTCAGGCGCCATGTGAAGACAAGCTACAGACAATTCACTGAGGGTGATCTCAGAGGAAGACTTAGGGAAGGTGTCTGGCAGAAGGTGGGGTTTCTGCTGAGATCTGAAGGGAGCCAGAGAAACCAGGAGGTGGAGATGAGGAAGGAGAGTATGCCAGGCATGAGGCACAGCTAGTGCAAATGCCCAGAGTCTGGAGATGGGAGCTCATGGAGCTAGGTAATGGGTAGTACCATGGCATGGTGGGAAGGGCTCTGAATCTGGAGTCAGAGGGCCTGAGTTCCAATTCCTGTCCTGCAATGTACTAGCTGGGTGACTCAGCGAGTCACTCATGCTCAGAAGGCCTATAACTTGCATTTCCACAGTCTATCACAAGAGCTCTGGGAAGGAAAGAGAGCAAATATCATTGTACCTATTTGATAGAGTGGGACATCAAGGCACAGGCAGGGCAAATGATTTGCCCAAGGAAACATCACTTGTAAGAGGCAGAACCAGGGCTTGAACCCAAGACTCCAAAGTCAGTGTTCTATCCTTTACACTAGCCTGTGCACCATTCCAGTAGCTAGTGAGGCCCCAACGGCTCTCCTGACTGACCTGAGGCACTGTCTATGGACGGGTCAGGCCCCAAGAGCTCTCCTGACTGATCTGAGGTACTTTCTATGGACCGGTCAGGCCCCAAGAGCTCTCCTGACTGACCTGAGGCACTGTCTATGGACTGGTCAGGCCCCAAGAACTCTCCTGACTCTCTTGAGGTACTGTCTATGGACCTGAGGCACTGTCTATGGATGGGTCAGGCCCCAAGAGCTCTTCTGACTGACCTGAGGCACTGTCTATGGACGGATCAGGCCCCAAGAGCTCTCCTGCCCATCCTGGAGCATCATCTGTCTGAGGAACCTGGCATCTGCTCCCTAGGACAAAAGACAAAGAATGGAGCCTGTGCCTCCTGCTGCTGGGGGCAGATCTCTTCTGGGAGATGTCACAGAAAGGTCACTGGTGACCAAATACAGGTTCCTCCCTGACTTTTTCCTGTCCAGAGCCTCCCTGACTGACAGGCTGGGCAGGAAGGCAGCTCCCAGAGTACTGGTCCAACCATGCTGGGGCAGACTGTCCTTGGGGTAATTTTTAATTAAATGATTCATTCACTTGGAAAAATGCTTCCTTGAGGAGTGAAAACCCCAGGTGTCATTGTCAAGCTGGAATCATCTACCTCTGAAGGAGCTGGTGTCACTGGAGAAGGGGAAAGGTGGAAGAAGACTGGAGGGGGGGACATGAAGGGCTCTGGAGACCAAACAGAAGGAAGATGTTTGTATTGGACTTTAGGGGGGTGACATGGCCAGTCTTGAGCTTTAGGAAAACCCCTTTGGTGGCCAAGTGGAGGGTGGGTTGGAGTGGGGAGAGACTGAGGCAGACAGAGCCCCAGCAGGTGTGGAGAAAATGTTTATTATCTATCCTTTATTAATATTGTTTGAATTGGCTTTATGTGGCTAGAAAGTTGCATAACCCCAAAGCTCACAGCAGACATTGGGCTGCTCTAGGAGGCTCCAGGGAAGCTGATGGTCAGCTAATGGAATATTTGGCTCCCACGGGGGATTGTTGGGGGTCCTCCCAAAGCCAGAATTCTGAATTCCTTTGACTTACCTGCTCATACACGCCTCAAACTGCCCTTGTCTCCAAGCCGACGTTCTGCTTCCATGAGGCCAATCAGCCGTGTCCTCATCCTTGTCTGAACACTATGTCGCCTCACAAGGACTTGTGGAGGGAGCCAGCCTCCTTCCTGGCTCTCTTCTTTGCCAAAGGACCAAACACATTTCATTCTAGGACGCTTTCAGATGTGGGAGCTCATTCTCTCTGCTAGTCCAGGTGCAAGGTGCTGACAGCCTGTGCTGCTGGTAGCAGCATCAGAAGAGTGAAGGGGTACATTCAGAAGATGTGACAGAGGGACAAACAGCAAGTCTTGGCCATGATTATATAGGGATGGAAAAAGACAGGGAGGAGGCCAGGACGGGGAGGCACAACTGGGTTTGGGCCACAGTGAGTTGTGGGCCGTCTGCCGGCCGTTTGGTTCAGGACTTCTGGGAGGCCACTGGAGAGGCAAGAGGAGAGTGTGGGGCAGGAAGGGTAGGTTTGAGAATCATCAGCATTGAAATGGTCCATAAATCCATGGCAGCTCCCCCATGAGGTCGTCTAGAGGGAGAAAAGCACCCTGGACAGAGCCTGAGGGCCACCTGTGGTGTGATCTGGAGGAGGGGCCAGCAAAGGAGACTGAGAAGGAATGGGCAGAGAGGGAGGAGGAGAGCCAGAGGAGAGGGAGAGAGGAAAGGATCCAGGAGAGTGACCCACAGTGTCATGGGCTGCAGAGGACTACAGAGGCCTGAAGAATGGGGACTGAGAAAAAGCCCCGGGCTGAGGCGGAGGGATCATTAGTGACTTCTGAGAAAGCAGCTTTGTGGAATGATAAGGCCAGAAGCCAGACTGGAAGGGGTTAAAGAGTGAGAGGCGAGAAAGTGGGGGTGCTTTTACTGGAGCTTCCCCACAAAGGGCAGAAGATCAGATGGGGAGCAGGCTCAAGGGAGAGGTTTGTTAGATGGGGCAGACATGATCGTGTCTGTAGGCAGGAGGGAAGCAGCCAGTGACAGGGAAAGACTGAGGGTCCAAAACGGGCCAGAGGAGCAGCTTCAGTCCTAATGGGGACCCCCTGGGGGGGATCCAAAGCCCAGGGGTGTGAGGATTTGAAGAGGGGTTTCTCTCACCCACTCTCCCCCAGGAAGGACGCTGGGTCTGGAGGCAGGTTCCCAGCTGCAAGGCCTCAGGAAAGGCCTTCTCTCTCTGCTTCAGTCCCCATTTCTGTCAAACCAGCAGGTCAGACTGAAGGTTCTCTCCATTTCTTTCCGCCCTGGTCTTAAGACCACAATAGACCAGGCTGCTTTGGGGGAGAGGGAGGGAGCTGTCTATCCCTAAAAGTGTCCTAAGACTGCTCTCTATGAGCACCTGTCAAAAGGATTTCTGCAAGGCGTGGGAGGATGAATGGGGAGCCTCTGGGGTCGAGCCCCTCTCCTGCCTGGCCCGGGGAGTCTAAATGCCAAGACTTCCGGAGCTGGGGCCCCTGATGACGAAGGGCCTCAGGAATGTGGAGCAGCTGCCCCCAACCCCATCTGTAATGGATCTGCCGCTTCCGGCCTGCCCCCTACCCCGCCCCCATGCTGCAGCTGGCAAGAGTGTTTCATTCATCCATGGAGATATGGGGGAGCAGGCCCATCTGGCCCAGCCTGCAGCCCCACCAAGGGTTCTCTACTGAGTGCCCAGGAGCCACTGCCTGGAGAAGCCCCGACCTTGGTCCCCTCTTCCACCCAGGCTGAGAAGGGAGATCTGAGAAGGCCTCTGTGGAAGGCCTATGTGGGCCAGCAGCCAACCTGGGCCCATTCTGCAGGTGCAGCCTCATCCCCAACCCCCAGCCTTCCATGACCTTGGGTCGCATTGAGCTCTGGGCCTCCTTCTCAGGTCCAGAACATGGGACCTGTCCGCCTGGACACTGACTGACCAGTGGTCTTAGATGCTCTGACTGAGCCACGGAGCTGAACCATCTCCCCAGTCAAACTGTGAACTTCCAGAGAGGAGAGCCACCTCCCCTCCTCCTGGCCCCCAGGGCCACACAGAACCCAAAGCTGGCTCACTGGCCCCCATTCATCAGTTCCCTAAGTACCGGGAAAGAACAAACTGGGCAAGCTCCCTGCTCGGGGCAGTGGCTTCCCCATCTGTAAAAAGCAGAGGGGGATTGAACTCAACCATCTTTAAAAAGGTCCTCCCCCAGCTCTGACCATCATTCCCTGGTCTGTGTTCTAAGGCTGCTTCCTCCATCTCTCCATCTCTCCACCCACACACACACATACACCTGCACACACACGCCTGCACACACACACACACACACACACACACCTGCACACACACGCGCGCACACACACACACACACACACACACACATGCACACTCCCTCCCCAGCTTTGATCTTCATTCCCTGGTCTGGGTTCTAAGGCTACTTCCTCCATCTCTCCATCTCTCCACACACCCCCCCACACACACACCTGCACACACACTCATGCACACACACACACACACACACAAACACACACACACTCCCTCCCCAGCTCTGACTTTCTCCATTTCTGAATCTGGAAGTTCATTGACTTTCCAGAATCAGTGCCCTGGTCTAGCTCTCAGGCTCAGGGAATGCTTCCTACACAGGGAGTGGGGGAAGGTGCTGTCCCCTCCCCCCACCTGCATTGCTGGTCTGGGGTCCATCCAGGCCCTGCCCCAGGCAGAGGGCTTCAGAAATAGAAAATGTGCCTTGCACACATTTCCCTGAAGAATCCCACCTGAAACTTGGCCCCCAGCACCCCAAGGTTCTCCTTCTCAGTCCCTTCCTGACCCAACAAGGCCTAGGGGGCCCCCAATTTATTGACTGGGGCAGATGATGAAGAGACCAAACTAGGCCTGCCCTGGAGTGAGAGAGGATGAACACAGTCTTCTTCTCAGGCCCCTGCCCTGCCACCCCCACCCCCACCCCCAAATTTCCCTGGAACTGTCTGTCCACCCATTCAACAGGCAGGATTAGGACTTTACCCTGAAGACCCAGGTGGACTGAATGTCTCCCATCTGGGCTTATTGGGCCCATTCATCAGATGGGCATGCTGAGCCCCGCCCTCCCCCAGGGCTAGCTGGGCTGGAGTTAGCCAGACTGGACAGAGAGAGAGAGAAAGAGAGAGAGAGAGAGAGAGAGAGAGAGAGAGAGAGAGAGAGAGAGAGAGAAAACCTGCTGCAAAAAACCTTTGGGGAGTCCTGGGCTCCCAGAGTGGCTCAAGGCCAGTCAGACCTTCCACAACCTAAGAGCTCTTGAAAGTGCACAGGGCTAGTTTCTCCATTTTACAGAAAGGGAGACTGAGGCACAGAGGGGCCAAAGCCACTCATCCAGGGTCACACAGCTAATAAACAGCGGAAGCTGGATTTAGATCCAGCATTGACAGTGACATCAGTAAGGAAGCATCTGTCCAGCACGTTGAGGTTTGCCAAACACTTTACAAATCTTCCTAGTCTTGTCCCCACAATGACCCTGAGAGGCGGCTTATGCTGCGAGTGCTGAGGAGGGTACTGCCTTCCAGGAAGTCTTCCAGGCTTTGGACAGTTTTAAGGAGGGAAAAGATTTTCTGATTGCTGGGGCCCATGGGCAGCAGGTCATGAGAGGAGGTAAGGGCAGGGAGCCTCTCAGGGTCTTTGCCCTCCCGGGCCTGGCCAGCCCAGGGGAGTCCCTGGAGCCTCTGACTCCACCGGCCGCTCTCTGGCGCTAGACAAGCTGCCCAGTGGTCTCTCTTTGGAAAGCCAGCAAATAAAATGGGTGCTGTCCCACCATGTGTCTCTCTTCCCCTGATGCTCCCTCCTCTGCTCAGTGTCCCCTGCCCTCATGCCTGCAGGCCTGTTTGAAGCCTCCCAGCACACACTAGCTGCAGAAAACTCAGTGGCACCCACCCTCCCCCTTCCTGGCCCTCAGTCTCCTAATCTGTCTAACTCAGTCCTAGGACAGCCTCTGGTTATGGCTGGGAAGCTGGTATGGACTCATCCCGCAGCCCAGGCCCTCTCCAGGCCACTGGGAGGTTTGCTGGGAAGAGTCTTAAGTCCTGAGACTGACTCCTGCCTTGGCCCCCAAGTGGCTCTCGTGGCTCTCTGGGGCTCTATCTGTACAATGCCCAGGCTGGACTTAGCCAATTCTGAGGCTACTTCCAGCACATTTATTGCGACTAAGGGGAGGCCCCAGGATGGAGTGGAAGCTTGCTCTAGTGAGGGTTTGGGGGTGGGGGAGGGAGGAGGGGTTTGCCTGGCCTCCCCCAGCTGATGAGCGACATTTGGATCTTGGTTCTACGACAATGAGTCCAGGCCCCACATTTTGTGGATTTTACAGCCTGAGGTTGAAAGGAGGAGCAGAGCCTGTGTGGCCAGAGGGACCTTGGAGGCCAAGATCCAACCACTCCCTTTGCTTGAGCAGTTGGCAACACTAAGGCCTCTGCCTTCTGACCAGGCGTGGCCTGGCTTCCAGCATCCCTCCCTCTGACCCCCCCCCCCCCACATCATTGCCCAGGGCCAAAGGCCCACAGTAGCATCCTTAGAGGAATCTGAGCAGGCTGAATGGGGCCTTTGTAGGCCAGGCTTCCAAGGAGTAGTGAGTCACAGCCCAAAAATTCTGCAGCCTCAGCAAGGCCACTCAGGGAGCTGTGATTCAGCCAGACAGAAGCAATAGGCTGGCCTGTCCTGTTGGGGGAGGTGAAGGGGAAAAGGGATGGGGAGAGAAGAGAAGGGGTGAGGAGAGAGAGGAGGAGGAATGGAGGAGAGAGAAGGAGGGATGGGGAGAGAGAAAAGGAGGGATGGAGGAAGCAGAAGAGTAGGTACATCCCGTTTCTTGTGCTTGGATTGAAGCTTTTAGATATTCTCTTCTCCTACCTGTCTTTCTTTACACAGATGCTGTGTTTATAAACACACACATACACACACACACACACACACACACACACACACACACACACACACACACACACACACACACACCAGGCGCTCAGGCAGCTTTCCAGGGTGATCTGAGTTCAAATACAGCTTAGACACTTACTACCTGAATGACACTGGGCAAGTCACTTAACCTCTGTTCCCCTCAATTTCCTCAACTATATATGAGGACTATAAAGGCACCTCCCTGCCAGGGGCACCTCCCTCGAGGGGTATTTGTGAGAATCAAATTATGGAATGTCTGTAAAGCCCTTGGAACATAGTAGGTGCCCTGAATAATTATTCCCTTCACTCCCGGGCGCCCACACTGGGGTCTTGCTGCCGCCTATGAGAAGCCTTCCCTGATGTCT
>CM053601.1:193274023-193299282 GCA_028646575.1 Pseudocheirus occidentalis | reverse complement strand
AGAGAGAGAGAGAGAGGGAGAGAGAGAGAGAGAAAGTGCATGTGTGAGGGTGGGTATCTGTGAGTGTGTGTGTGGTGTGTGTGCATGTGTGAGTATGTGAGTTGTGGTGTGTGTGTCAGTGTGAGTTTGAGTGTGTGCGTATGTGTGTGCATGTGTGAATGTGTATATGTGTGTGCATGTACGTGTGTGAGTTTGTGGTACATTACTATGTGTGAGTATGTGGATGTATGACTGTGTGTGTCAGTGTGAGTGTGTGTGGTGTGTGCATGTGTGTGCATATGTGAGTGTGGGGGGGTTTGAGTGTGTGTGTATGTGTGAATGTGTGTGAGTGAGTGAAAATATGTGTGTGTGGTGTGTGAGTGTGAGTGTGTGGTGAGTACGGTGTGGGTGTGAGTGTGTGTGCATGCATGCGTGAGTGTGTGAGTATGAGTGTGAGTAGGTATGGGTGTGTGGGAGTGTGTCTGTGTGTTGTTCCCAAGACCAAGCTGGCTTCCCTCTGCTTCACTGCCTGACCCACCCAGCAGGAACATTCCCCTCCATTCATAGACCAGTCCATCCCCATCAAAGGGCCCAGGGGACTTAGACTGACATCCCCTCCTTCACAAGCCACTCGGTGTCTCAGTCACAAATGGTCTCTAGATAGGGTATCTGACAAACTCTGGGCTGGGCACGGCTTTGTACCAGAGCTGTAACTAAGGTGAGGACATCAGAGCTTGGCCCCATGACGCCAAAATTTAGAAGATGCTGGGGGCATCTGCATTTTTTCAGCAAACAGAAATAGTTGTACTTAGCAGGAATGTTGTTATGACAAGATGCTCGAAGGAGCCCAGTCCCTCCCCCACAGTCCAGATTCAGGTCCTCCTGACTCCAGGGCCAGTGCTCTATTCGCTGCACCCCCCACCCCCCACCCCAGGTGCTACTCTTATACCTATTTCATAGATGAGAAAACAGAGGCCCAACTTCATTAAAGTAGGACCTAAAAAGGTCCACTAAGATCCCATGATCTTAGAGATGGAAGGAACCTTGGAGATCCCTTTTGTGGAAGAGGAGATGGAGGGTCAGGGTGGCTCCGTGGCACGCCCAAAGCCAGCCAGGCAGGTGGGGGGAAGGGCTCAGTCATTGCTCATTCTTCTCTCATCCAGTGGACAAGAAAGTAAAACACTCTTTAAAAATCTTCTTGAGCCCTGACTTTTTGCCCCAGGGGGCAGGCGGAGCCACCTTCTCCTTTGTCTGGGCTGGGCTGGTAATATCTGTACCTGGCTGGCTTCTTACTTCCTTGAAGCCCTGGGCAGATGCCCGGGGGCTTCTCCCCTCTGGGCCCTGGGCAGATGCAAGGGGGAGGGGGTGGGAGTGGGGGGCTTCTCTCCTGTGGGCCTCAGTCTCTCCACTGTGGCTCTCCCTCCATCTCCTCTGCTAGAGGGCTGTCCCAGCGACTCTGAATAGGACAAAGGGGGTCCAGGGTCCAGAGCCTGGTGGGAGAGGCCCCTCCACATGGTCTGCTACCAGGGGACTGGTCAAACTAGAGCCAGGCCGGTTGACGAGGAGGGAAGCAGCGATGAGTGAATAACCGGCAGCCCTAGAAGCCCATTGACCAAGCGGTAAAGGGGCTGAGATCAGTGGCAGAAATGCCTCCCCCACTCAGGAAGTGCCCACATTACAAAGCTGGCCAAGGAAAGACTTTGGGAATTGCTGACGGTCCCAGTCCAGGAGTTGGGCTGCCTGGGTCCGGCTAGCTCCTGGCTCACTCACCTTCCCTTGTCTCCCCAGGCACACCCCCAGCAGCCAGTGTGTTTGATTTGAAGGAAATCACTCGCCTGCTGGGCCTGCCCGGGGTCTGGCCTGTTTTCTTCATCAAGGTCCTTTCTGGCTTTCCTTCAGGTGAGTCCCAACCTGGTCAGCAGAGCCAGGGGCCAGGTTTCCTCATCTTCTGGCTAAAGAGAGAAGCAGGGGGGCAGAAGACAAGGGGGGACGAGGGCCCCCGGCTAAAGCCCACTCTGCATCGGGTGGGGGGCCGGAGGCTCTGAGCCCTGCCGCCTCCCACACCCACCGCCATGCCCTGTCAGGGCCATTCCCCAACACAGACCCTCTCACTGAGAGCCTCACGCCCACCTCAGGGGCCCTGCCCAAGGACCCCGGCTCCACCTTCTGCAGACAGCTTAGGCTGGGGAGGCCAAGCGTCCTCCCTCAGACCTCCCTGGAGGGCCTGGACGTGGTGTTGGGTCTGCCTTCCAAGGCCCTGGCACTGATGCTTTCCTGCCATGTGGCCTTGGAGAAGTCACTTTTTCTCTGGGCCTCCATTTCTTCATCTGAAGGACAGATATGATAGGATTCGCATGTCCTTTGTGCCAGGACTGTGCTCAGATGGTGTCTTCTTCTTCTTCTTTTTTTTTTTTTGAGAAAATCAGGGTGAAGTGACTTGCCCAGAGTCACACAGACAGTAAACTCCAAGGCTGGATTTGAACTCGGGCCCTTCTGACTGCAGGACTGCTCTGTCCTCTGCAGTGCTACCCAGTTACCCCTTGAAGCAGCAGAGAGATGAACATTTTGGCAAAGGTCTCCCAGGCAGGACCCCTGATGCCAGCTCCAGTTTCTGGGGGTGTAAAGGTTTCCATACTGCTGCCCTACCAACAACCCACCGGGGCTGTAGGGATTATCCTCACCTTTGTAAATTCGGGAATTAGCGATTTACCCAGGGGGCAAGCGTGTCATTCCCAGGCTGCTTTTCTCTGGTCTGCAGGGAAGGTGCTGGGCCCAGCCATGTGCTCACTGCCCCTGGGCTCACTGTGAGCACCGGGTCAGGCAGCAGGCAGGTCTCGGGGAACAACCCGGAGGTGGGGAGGGGAGACCAGGCTGGTGCTACAGGGTTTCTCCATCCCTGGCCTTCCTTGAAGGACAAACTGCCTGGCACCTAGCTAGGCAGAGCACCCCAGGCAGCTAGAAGACAGCCTCAATCTGCTTGGGTCATGGGCTCCCTTACCCACCTCCCTCCATCAGGTGAAATCCCTTAAAGCCAAAAGCAACCAGAAACTGAGAAGCGGGCACTGCCCACATGATGGGGCCTCAGTACCAGTGCCCCCCATCTGCCCAGCGTGGCTAGAGTTGGGAGCTGGGGCTTGCTGTTCCCTGGCCTCCCCCACTCCTCTCTTCACTCTTCCCTATGTCCCTTGGCCCACTTTCCAGGTTGATGCTCATCTCCCGTCCCAAGCTGCCCCAGAGAGCAGGGTAGTGGGGCTGAGCCAATGACGGGCCCCAGACTGCAGAGAGGCCCCCACAGGGGAGAGTGTCCAGACCCCCTGAGCTGTGGTCCGGCTACCCCCCAGCCCACAAGGAGGCTGGGCTCCCAGCACTTCAGAGGCTGAAGACGGCTTTCACCCACACGATTCTGGGATGATCTGTGTGCAGGACAGTGTGTGTTTTGAAGGGGGGGCCTGGACCTCAGCTCTGCCGCTCACTGCTGCATCACCTTGGAAAGCTCATCTACCTGCTCTGTGCCTCAGGGTCCTCACCTATAAGATGTTGGGGTTGAACTAGGTGGCCTCTTGGGCCCCTTCCAGCTTCAGATCTGAGCTCCCAAGATACTACCTGGGCACCAGGAGGCTGGGCCGGCAGGACTCTGGTCCTGCTCTTTTGGGGACCTCACATCTGGGCTTTTTAGCACTTCTCCAGAGCATGAAAGGAGGCTCCTTGCAGGAGCCTGCACCAGGGGCAAAGTCCCCTTGAAATAACTCAAGGCCTCAACTCAAGCTGGGCAGGTCCTTTGTGAAGCCTCTAGCTGTCTGTGCATATGTGCATGTTTTGTGTGACTGTGTGTCACTATGTATGCACATATGTGAGTGCAGCATGTGGTATGTGTGCTCCCAGGTGTGCATTGTGTGACTATGTGTGCATGTGTGACTGTGTGTGTATGTGTGTGTGCCCTGAGCACAGGTTCACAAGAGGGCAGCAGGAAGGGCTTCGGGATAATTTAAGAATGACTGGCAGGGAAGGGAGAGGCTGCTCCTGTGGACCAGGGGAGGGTCTTGATGGTCAGGGTACACAGGGCTGTCTCAGGTCAGAGGGTCTGGGCAGAGCAGGAGTGCTGACCGGGCCAGACTGTGGCTGGACGTTAGGAGACCTCCCTTTTACCACTGCAGCTTTCTCCAGGTGGCCCCAGTTGCCTCGGGAGCTGGGAGGGGGGGGGTGCGCCAAGAGCCAGACTCCTCCTGCTCAGGGCTGGTGTGAACGCTCCCGGCGAGGAAGTGGCTCTGGCTTCTGCCCCACAGCTGCCATTGTGGGATGGATCTTGGGCAAGCCCTTTTGCCACCTGGGTCACAGGTTTTTTCCCCCTGGAAAAGGGGGCAATGATAAAGCTGCACTGCAGAGAGGCAGGGCCTTGGCACTGTCCTTGGTCCTGGCTCCCTCCCCCAGCCTCCCTCCCAGCTCAGCTCCTCACTGGCCTCCCTCCCCCCCTCCCCAGGGATCTTTATGGTCATGTTCTCCATCATCAACATGAATTTCTTCGAGCTGGATGTTGCACAAGCCGGGTACCTCATGTCCTACTTCGGGGTTCTCCAGATGGTAAGTGTCACAGGTGTCCTGTGGGCACCAGGGCCAGCCACAATCCCTCCTCCAACACTGGGAAAGGGGTGGGGAGGGGGGAGGAGAGCCAGGTCACAGCTGAGAGGCACCTTAGAACATACACAGGTGTGGCTTGTCAGAACAGGAAGGGCCTTTAGAACCAGAGTCTGGGAGCTAGGTTGTCCTTACAAAGCAGCCAGTCCAAACTGCTGCTGACTGTCCACGGGCTCAGGATCAGAGACCCTGCTTGACATAGCAGGGGGGGTGGGGGCGCAGAAGGGAGGCCAAGCTCCTCTTGGGTGCCCCCTCTGGTGGTCAGAGGAGGCTGGCAGCAGGGCCTAGCAAGCTCCTCACTGAGCTCCTCACTGAGCACCCTGGGCCTTCTGGAGCAGCAGAAGCCAGTCTGGGCACAGCCAAGTCAATTTTCATCACATAGCTTTCCCATCAGGGAGCTTTGTGCAGCTGGTGTGTGGGAGCATCTTTAAGACAGAAGGTGGCCAAACCATCACTAGCTGTTAGAGGTTCTTCCCCACCCACCAGCTCTCTCCAGCTCCCAGCCTGGGTTGAGGGGAGACCCCCCCCCAGCACCAGGGGCTTGGGGGGCAGGGGAGACCCTCCAGCACCAGGGGCTTGGGGGAGAAGGATCTTCAGGAGGGGGTTCCCTAAGGAGACAGACTTTCAGGGAGTGCAAACACCCACATCTGAAAAGTGACTTGGCATTGAGAACCAGGAAGGATGGCAAGGCTAGTTCCTCATGCCTGCAGCCCAGGCCTTGATCCCCACTCAGTGAGCTTGGCCTCTGTCCTGTGGCCCACATAGGCTCCTGAGCCCATGGCCCTGGCTGCTACCATCTAACAGCAGGGATGCCCAGACTGGGATTTCAAGCTGAAATGAATCTGGGAAACCCTCTTGGGTTCCCATCCTCCTCCAATAAAAACGTGCAGAGGAAAAGAACAAAACTCAATGGACCTAAGTGGTGCCTGGTTACTGCAGGAGTAGAAGCCAGGCCCGCTGAGTCCTAAAGCAGCCCTCTCCCCTGCAGCTCTCCCCCCAATCTCTACGGCTGCCTCCCCACCCTGGTTATGGTTCTCAGGACATAGCCTAGGATGGGGCTCCAAATGGAAGACAATGAGCTTCCCCAATCTAACCAGGGAGGGGCTGATTCCTGTTTCACAGAGTAGAAAGTGAAGCTTTTCCAGAGCCAGCTTTCACACCCAGCTCTCCTGATCAGAGCACTGCCCTGCTCCAGCCTAGGTGGGCTGACATGCAGGAAAGGTTGAAGATGGTTCCATGCTGAGTGGAACCAGAGCTCTGAGCCCCCCAGTCCTAGGGAGTGAGCACCCCACGGGCCCTGGCATGCCTGGCAGCCACCCACCCATTCCTACAGAGACCAAAGGCAGCCGGAAGCACAGCCCACACCAGATGCTGTTGGGAAAACGGCCGGGGCAGCTGCTCTGGAGCAGAGCACCTTCCCGGGGTGGGGGAAGGGGAGCTCAGCACACACAGATGTCCCCATTGAAGAAGCCAGGCTTATTTGTCTGCGGAAGTAGAGCCTGAGCCGGGTGGGCCTGCCTTCCCTACAACGCCCAGCCACTGTTTACATTCGATAAGCTTTTATTGAGAAGCCTGATCCTTGACAAACAGCTACACTCAGGGCTGGGGGAGAGGGCCAGGGCTTTTTCACACGGTCCCCAAAGCTGGCCAGAAGTAGACTGCCTTCTTCCCAGGCAAGGTAGTGAGCTCCCTGACTCTGAAGAGATCCAGGCTGGTGCCAGATGACAAGAGGGTTACGGGATTAGGTCAGAGGTTGGATGATGTCTGTGTGTGGGAGTCTCAGGCTCTCTCTCAAGCTGCCCAACCAAGAGGCTGATCCATGGTGTCAGAGGTGGAGCACATCAGCGTCTGCTCTGCCAGACGTCACTGGTCACTGGGCCCTTTCCTAGGATCATCTCCCTACAAGGAGATTTGGGTCAGAATCCCTGGCTCCCCACTTGACCCTGGAGCTCCAGGCAGGCTGGGAAAGCAGAGGAGTCCAAATTTAGACAGACTCAAAGCTTAGAGATCATTAGACCCAACCACTTCATTTGACAGAAGGGGAAACCGAGACCCAGACAACAGGGAGTGACATGGCAAAATCACACAGTCCTCTGACTCCAACTATGGGCTCCTGTCCCACACTCTCCCATGGGTAATCTGTTCTGTCTCCACCCTGGTGAAGAGTCTCTGGTTCAGCCTTGCCAAAGGGCCTGAGCCTGAGGCTGTGGGGATGGCCTTCCATCACTAGGCACTGGTGACATCCTGGGCCAGAGGGCTGAGGGGGATGCCTGGGGACAAAAGGAGGCAGAAAGGGATGCCAAGCCTTGTGGGAAGTCTGGGCTGTACATCGCAGCCAAACAGCGAGACCCAAGAACAGGAACGTGGGCTCATTGAGAGCTGCCAGGCACAGCTCTACACGTGCCCATAGGGGAACCCAGGCCAGTTGAAACATCATTCTGAGAAAATAGAACCAGAGAAACATGGCAGAGGGGGCTTGACGGACTCCTCCTGACTCTGAGGCCACACCATCCACGTGCCATCCTAAGCCCTGGTGCATCTGTCAAATGGATTCCCAGGTCGGGCAGAAGGCTTAGCATTTGATTCATCAGACACTTACTGAACATTAACCAAGGTCAAGGCCCCTGCCCGGGCCCTGAGGAAGCTCCCCACGGACAAGCTGAGAAAGCACCTGGACAAGTACAGTGAGGAAGACACAGTGTGAGGGGAGGGGCCCCAAAAGAGGTCTGGAAACCTGAAGAAGGGAGGGCCCACTTGGGACTGAGGAACTGTGGTCATACTTCCCAAGGAGACAGAGTCTTCCAGCAGGGCCGCAGCCCAGTCCTGCCCCAGACAGACTGCTAGGCTGGACGGCAGGAGGACCAGCATTCAAAGCCTGCCTCAGGTGCTGGGCTATTAACTGTGTGATCTTGGGCAAGTCACTTACTCTCTTGTTGCCTCTAGATAAGGAGGATAATAAGAGCATCTACCTCCCAAGGTTGTCAGAATTGTATGAGACATAGATAGGTACAGACACACATACATATTTGTAGATAGACACATGCCTAGATAAGGTTGATACATAGATCCTCGTCCCAGCAGGGGCCTTCTTTTTCCAAGCCCGTGCCATGCTGGTGTATTCAGACTCTTACCTGCCTTTGCTCCCCTGTTCCACAAGTGCCTTTTTAAGATTTCAGTGGGCTGGTTGGTGAGCTCCCAGTGTGTCCACATCATCCATGTCCCTCTCTTTATACACTTTCTCTTTTTCCTGCTCTGGGGGATTTTTCTCTGTACCTTTAGAGTTTCTTTCTTGAGAGCATAGTGTGTCTCCTGTTCCTTTAGCATTTGGGATCCTACCTACCCTGACTTGGAACCCTTTGAAATCCACTCCCCCAGAGTTGAGGGTCCCTGTCAGACTCTGCCCTTCTCCTTTCCAAGTCCCTCACAAATGCCCAGAGGAAGTAGTCACTAGCCTCCAGTCTCCATCTTTTCACCCCAGAAACTAGCTCTAGCTTTTTGGAAAGAGAAAGCTCCAGCAGATCATTGACCTCATAACTGTATCATGCCTCTGTGTAAGGCCTCTGGTCTCTTTCCTGAACTCTGCTTTCATTTCTTTCTTCCTTCAAAGTATTCTAGAGAAACAGGTTGATAACTAGCTGAAAGAGACAGCAGGTTCAAGGGAGAGTTCCTCAGGTGGGGCTGGAGAAATTGGACCCTGGTTATAGGCAGAGCCAGGAAAGGTGGAGAGATCCCAAGTCCTAGAGAGAGAGGAAGGTGTCTGGTGGATCTGACTACATGACCCTTGATGGTCCTTTCCAATCCCAGTGGCCGAAATAGAAAATCTGCCTGGCCTAGTGGACTGAGTGCTTGACTTGGAATCGGGAAGAATCTGGGTTCAAATCCAGACCCAGACCAAGTCATTTAACTGGTCTCAGACTGTCTCCTCATCTGTAAAATGGGGATAATTATAGCACCTCCCTCCCAAGGCAGTTATGAGGCTCAGATAAGATCATGGATAATATAAATGTCTTCAGTAGTAGCTGTCTTGTGTCTGACACTCTGAATTACCAAGGTTGTATAATTTCCAAAGTACATACAGTAAGAGTGGGGTGATGGGAAGGATACCACCCTAGGAGTCAAGACACCTGGTTTCTCAGGTTGGTTCGATGTATGACCTTGGGCAAGTCCCTTCACAGCTAACATGAGCCCACATAGTAAGCCAAGGTCCCTACAAGTCTGGAAGAGGCATCAGAAGCCACCTGGTCAAACCCAGACCTAAGCAAGAGATTTCCTGCCCACCAATCCCAGCAAGTAATAACTCTCCCCCCCCCCATCTCCCTGAGCCATCTCTCAAGGCATCCCCTTCCACCTTGGGTTCGTTGTTGGGAAGCTTTTTTTCTTGTATCAAGTATAAACCTTCATCTTTAGAACCCTTCTCCTCATCACCCTGGCTACTGGCTCTGCCCCCTGCAGTCAAGGGCATAGAAACAAGGCTAATCCCTCTTCCAGGTGATGTCTCTATGGATGTGGCAGGACAGCCTTGGTGTGCTCCCAAGTCTTCTCGCTCTCAGCTCAAAATGCCCTGTTTCCTCTATTGATTTCCCTGCCCTCAAGGACCACCCAGTCTGGGTAGGGAGGTGGTCAGGCCTCTGAGGTGCCCCTTGTGCTGATCCTTCTCTGTGCTCTCCCATGTCAGAAACCTCCATGACCTTGTCCTTCTGCCCCCAGCAAATCTCAACAGGTCAGAGCACTGGACTATAGCAAAAGAGATGAAATTCAATGTGGACAAATGTAAAGTATGCCACCTGGGTGTAAAGAATCAATGTTTAAGTAGAAGACAGAGTAGACAAGGCGCATACAAGGAAAAAAGGAAGGAAGGAAGGAAGGAAGGAAGGAAGGAAGGAAGGAAGGAAGGAAGGAAAGAAAGAAGGGAGAGAGGGAGGGAAGGAGAGAGGAAGGGAGGAAGGAAGGAAGGAAAAGAAGGAAGGGAACAAGCATTTATTAAGCATCAACTATGTGCCTACTACACTGTGCTAGGAGCTTTACAAATATGATTTCATTTGGTCCTCTCAACAACCTTGAGCTGTAGGTACTATCTACAATTGAGGAGACTGAGGCAGACCAAGGTTAAGTGGCTGCCCAGGCTCACACAGCTCATAAGTTTCTGAGGGCGGATTTGAACTTACGTCTCTGTGTTCATTTTGGGTCCTACAGATAAAGAAGGACATTAATGAACTAGAAAGTGTCTATATAAAGGCAAAAGGGGCTGAGGTGGTTTGCTTGGACAAAAGAAGGACTGATCAGGAGGTCTGATACTTGATTTATATTTCAGATATTTATATCTGAAGTATCTGTAGCTAGAAGGGAAGGAGGGGCCTTTGTCTTGTTTAACCCCTGAAGGCAGAGCCCTGAGGGGAGATTCAGAGAGAAGGATTCAGCTTAGAAATAAGGAAATGGCTCCTGACCATGAGGGTTGCCCCACAGGAGGTATGTCACCAGTCCCTGGAGGGCTCTAGACAGAAGCTGGATCAGTTTCAGTAGGGGGGGGCTAGGGCCCCCAGCTCCTCCCAGATGAGAGTTTTGGGAAGCCATGAGCTGCCAGAGAGCAAGGTTGGCCCCCAAACACAAGGTCTGGCCCTAGGAAGCACTAGATAAGTTTTGGGTATTGAACTGAAAGGATTTGGTGAGTGCCAGTGGCAGACAGTGGAGACCAAGTGCCCTGGGAGTGAAACCAAAAACAGGCCCCAGAGAAAGGAGAAAGGGATGCTGGTGGAAGGGGATTGGGCACCTGTTAGGAGGTGTGTTGGGGATGATTTGAGTTTGGCCTTGACTGGAGCTCAGAATTGGGAGAGGAGCCAGGGGAAGACACTTCAGGTGCAGAGTGAACAGACAGGAAGAATGTACGGGTGTGTCTGACAGTGGCTGAGTTGAGTCAGAGTCTCAGAATGCCAGCCTCTCCCAGCTGCCCCACGGTGACATAATTCAAGGGAATCAGAGATGCTCTCAGCACCTACAGAATCCTCAGAGGTTGACTCAGGAGGGAAAGTCCCCAAGGATGGCTGAGCCCCCTCCAGGCCTCTGCTGGCTCTGGGATCTCCTCCATGTAGGCAGACCTTCTGCAGGCACAAGTGTTACCCCCTCAAGCCAAAGCCACTCTCATCCCTTTCCTCCTATGAATCCCCCACAGGAGGCCCACCCACTACCCTGCAGGCTTCCATGTGTCCACTACTCACTGAGCAAAGGTCTCATGTTTAGAATGAATGTTTCTAGAGGATCTGAAACCACAGCAAGTTAATTTGAGGGGGCTTCCTTTAAGCCTCTTAACAGGAAAGAAGGAAGAAATGGAGGTATCCTCCGAGGAGTGAGACAGGACACAGGACACTTCTATGACTGGAAAAAGGGTGTGCAGAGAGTCATGAGCCCCAGGCTGCCCAAGAGGCTGGTCACTTCTCTATTAATAGGAAGGGGAGGGAGGGTCCTCAGGGCGTAGGACAGGCACCAAAGGACTTTGGCTCAGTCAGGTACAGCAGCCATAGAGATCCCAGGAGGAAGCAAGCTTGTATTGAATCCTGGAGGCAATAGGGAGCCAGCCCCTGGAGCTCTTGAGCCAGGGAGTGACATGATCAGGTCTGTGCTTTAGGAAGACCAGTATCACTGTAGAGTGGAGGACAGAGTGGAGAGGGGAAGCAAGTTAAGAGGCTGCTTGGACAGTCCAGGTGAGAGGTGATGAGTGTAGACACTGAACTGGCATCTCAGAAAGTTAACCTACTTCCCTTTGTCACTGTGGCCTGTGTAGATAGCCAGGGTATTGTCCCTGTGTCCCTCATACAAAGGATCTCCTTCCTCTCCCTGTGCTTCTGCTGCTGCTGGGTCTGGGCCTGCATTTAGCCAGCCTTAACTCTCATAACTCAGGTTACATCCTCCTTACAGACTGGGCCCTGAGCTGGAGCCAGTGCTTACAGTTGGAAACCTGAGCCCCCTGGGAGGAAACAGCTCTGACCTGGAAAACAGGACCAACCCTAGCAGTTTTGCCACTCTCCAGCCTCTCAAGGCCTTCCCTTGAGACCTAGGCCAGAGCCTAATCTATTCATTTCAACAGGCGTTTATTAGACACCTAGTGCATGCTAGATGCCCTGAGCCAAAATGGCTTTCAGGGTCTCTCCATCACTTAGAGAATAAACATAAGAATATTTAAGGACAGAGGAAGCACTAACAACCAGAAGGATCTGGAAAGATTTGAGGGGAGGGGCAGGCTGAGGTAGGTAGCAGCTGAGCTGAGCCTGGAAGGAAGCTAAAGATTCTCAGAGGCAGAGGTGAGGAGTGAGGGCATTCCCACCAGAAGCTATTACAAGAGTCGAGGTGTGAGGTGATGAAGTTCTGCACTAGGGTACAGGCAGTGTGAGAGGAGAAAAGGGGGATATCGGGGAGGTATTACAGAGATGAAAAGGACCAGAGATACTGCAGAGGTGAAGTGAAAAAGAGATGCTACAGAGGTGAAATGAACCAGAAATGGCACAAAGGTGAAACAGACCAGAGCCACTATAGAAGTGAAATCAACCAGAGATGCTGTAGAGGCCAAACCAACCAGAGATGCAGCAAAAGTGAAATCAATCAGAGCCACTATAGAAGTGAAATCAACCAGAGATGCTGTAGAGGCCAAACCAACCAGAGATGCAGCAAAAATGAAATCAATCAGAGCCACTATAGAAGTGAAATCAACCAGAGATGCTGTAGAGGCCAAGCCAACCAGAGATGCAGCAAAAGTGAAATCAACCAGAGATGCTGTGGAAGTGAAATTGACCAGAGATGCTGCAGACATGAAATCAGCCAAAGTCACTATAGAGGTGAAATCAACCAGAGATGCTGTGGAAGTGAAATTGACAGGCCTTGGCAACAGGCTGGATATGGAGGGGAAGTTTTAGGGTGAAAGATATGAGTTCCATTTCATACATGCTGAGTTTAAGGTGTCTACTGGACATTTAGTTTGAGATGTCTAAAAGGCAGCTGGAGATCTGAGATTGGAGGTCAGCAGAGAGTTTGGGGCAGGAAAGGTAGATTTGAGAAACATCAGCATAGAGATGGAAGGTAATTAAGTCCATGGAAGCTGATGAGATCACCCAGTGATATAGTATAGAGGGAGAAGAGCAAAGGGCAGCACTCTGCGGGACACCTACAATTAGAAAATATTCCCTGATGAGGATCCAGCAAAAGATTTACATAGAAAATTACAAGGGTTACCCCAAAATTACCCCAAAAGAAAAACCTTGCAAATTCACCTTATAGAAGAAGGAACTGAGGCCTGGAGATACCCAGGAACTTGGCCATAGTCAGTCATAGTCATGAAGAGTAAGCAGCAGAACTTAGGCTCAAACTTAGGCCTCATCCTCAAGGACAAGTGCTTTCTTTACCAAACTATTGCTTCTAAATTTCTCATTTTAGAAAGGAGGATATTGAGACCCTAGAGGAAGCAAGAGACTTGACCAAGGTCATAGATGGAACCAGAACCATACTTCCAGAGGTTTATCATTGTTCTATGAAGCCTTTGGGGTCTGCAATTGAAGCTGCTCTCAGTCCCCACCTGGGAATGGGGAGCAGAGAGAGTTAGGTACCTTAGCATGGGCCTTGGTGGCCTTCTCAGGAGAGAGCAAAGACCCACAGAAGCAGAATGGCAGAACTAGGAAGGGTCTCATTGTACCTCTGGGACATCCAATGGGAAGCAACAGGGTCAGGGTCATAGGATGAGTGAGATGCAGGGCCCAGATCCAAACCCAGCCTCTAGTCAGGTCAGAGAAAAATGAGGCCATGGAGGCTCCCTTATCTGGAGGTGGGTGAGTTTCAGGTGTGGGCTCTCCTCAGGCCAAGACAGATTTGAAACCGTTACTTACCCCACTAGGAACAGGCATGGGAAAGCGAACTCCCACTTTAATTCAGACCTTGAGACACACATGAAAAGCTAGTCCCTCCCTGCCCCGCTGGGCCACAACACTGGTTTTATAGCAGAAGCTGCTGAGTCACCATGTCTCAACCAGGCGAGGCCTTTTGGGCCCTCTCCATCCTCAGCCAGGAGAAAAAAAGCTGCCATGTCCCTCCTTTGGGAAATGTCCAGCAATCTGCTGGGATGACTTACCCAGTGGTATCTGTCCTGCTCCTCCTCCTGGTCACCTGAAATATCACTGGTCATTTCTAAGGAGTTAATTTATTGCTGGCCACTGGCTCCTAGCTCCTCTTTGAAAATGCGCATGCTTCTGACAGAAGTCAGATCTGAAGCTATCAGTCCTTGGCACCTTAGTGGCAACAAGAAGGTGACCACTTGAGTTCTCATCCATTTATAATCGTAACTAAACTGTATGAAACATTTTATTTTTTTTAATTTAATTTCAATTTTTTTTTAAATTACATGTAAAAACAATTTTTACTGTTTGGTTTTTTTAAATTTTGAGTTCCAAATTTTCTCACTCCTTTCCTCCCCTCACCCTCAATGAAAAGGCAGGCAATTTGACAAAAGTTATACATGTGCAGTCATGCAAAACATATTTCCACATTCATCATTTTGTGAAAGAAAACACGGGCTAAAAAAACCAACCTAAGAAAAATAAAGGGTAAAAAGCAGTCTGCTTCAGTCTGTAGTCAGACTCCACAGTTCTTTCTCTGGAGGTGGCTAGCACTTTATTTCATGAGTCCTTAGGAATTGTCTTGGATCATTGTATCACTAAGAAGGGCTGAGTCATTCACAGCTGATCTTTGTTACAATGTTGCTGTTACTGTGTATGGTGTTCTCCTGGTTCTGCTCGGCTCACTTTGCATCAGTTCACATAAGTCATTCACAGCTGATCTTTGTTACAATGTTGCTGTTACTGTGTACGGTGTTCTCCTGGTTCTGCTCGGCTCACTTTGCATCAGTTCGTGTCTGCCTTTTTTACGGGACATTTTAAACCCAGTACTTTGGTTTGTCTATGACGTGGTCCTTGAGACAGTCCTGGGAGGGACTAAGAACCAAGATCAAGTGACACGCCTGGTTACACAGTTGGCAAGGGTAGGAGGCTGACTATAGGTCCAGCATTGTCGCCACTACCCCTAGACCATCTGCCTCCATTCTCTCCAAGGTGGAAGAGGATGGCTGGATGACACAGAGGGGTTGGGGCAGAGGACAGAACTGAACTCAAATCCTGCCTGAGACACTTACCAGCTAGGTGACTCTGGACAAGTCATTTAACCCTCTTGTGTATGGTTCTTCATCTGTAAAAATGAAGACAATAAGAGCACCCGCCTTACAGGATTTCTGTGAGGATCAAAGAGGTAACACTCTGTAGACCTTTACTTACAATGGAAATGCTGGCTCTTTTCATGAATGAACTTCCTGTTTTCATGTAGCCCTGCCCACCTCCAATTTTTGCCCAGAAGGACATTTATTCTTTGCAGAGAAGAGTGGGGAAACTTAGATCTTTGGGGGAAAAGGCCCTCCGTGGCTCTTAGGGAGACAAGGTTCCTCGGTGCCCAGAAAGGTGACCTTGGCATCTTAGTAGCTGCCTAGCTCAGGGTATTAGACTGTCCGTGACTGATCCAAATCTACTTTCCTTAGGTGCTCCAAGGTCTGGTTGTTGGGCAGCTGACCAAGTGGTACTCCGAGGCCGCCTTGCTCCGGGCCAGCATCTTTGTCTTCAGCTCTGTGGGCCTGGCTATGGTGAGACTTCATCATTCACTGGTTCCCTCCATCCCGTGCACTCATCCTTGCCCTGTGCTCCTCCTTGGTCATTCATCCATTCACTTAGGCAGTTACTCATCTGCTCACTCATTCATTATTTTACCCATTCATTCATTCACATTCTCATTCACTTATTCACTCACTTATTGCCTTGTTTCCTGATTCATTCATCTGGCATTTTCTCTGTAGTCATAAATGCATAAATTTGCATTTAGGAGAATATAAAGCACTCAGAACCTCATCGACTTCTAGGATTCAGAGCTGGAAGGGATCCAGTGGATGCCTAGACCAGTCCCTCCCTCTAGACAGGCAGAAATGGAGGAGGCCCAGGAAGGTTGAAGGGACAGGCCCAGGGCCCCACAGCTAGTTAGTGGTGGAGTTGATGTCCAGCTTTGGCTTAACAGATGTTAGCCCTGAAGGGCATCCTTGAGATGGTCCAGTTTAAGCACTCATTTTGTAGATCTGAGGGACACAGAGTCAAGAGCAGAACTGGGTCCTCCTGGCCTACCCACAGCACCACCCCTCCTTTGGTTACTGCCAAGATCAGGAGCAGGAGGCCATGTTGGAGAGTTCATGTCTTACTTGCTGTGGCCTTCAAGGGGAATGACAGGAGGCTCCCTCTCAGCAATGACTTTTACCCACCTGGTGGGAAGGGTCCTGTTTGGTCTGACAAGAGTCCAAGACCAGGGGCAGGGCCTCCCTGGGGGACACAGAGCCAACAGCCCTGACATTGGGCATGGTCACCCACAGGCCTGGCCAGGCTGGATCTCTGCAGCATCTTCTCCTTTGTCCCTGCCTAGAAGCAGTAAAGGCTGTGAGAGCCAAGATGAAGTGAAAGCTAGGAGAGAGGTCAGCCTGTCAGGGCAGGTCAGCCTGTCAGGGCAAAGGAGGAAGTGGTTTCTGATCACTGCCCATCTCTCTCTTCATGCCAGCCTCCTCACCCCAACCTACCCCTCTAGTACCCTCCCCGGGGGAAGCTGCACAGCATCTGCCTTCCTCCTAGCCCAACCCCAAATAGATGCATGCCCTTAGCCAGGTCAACTGGTCAGCTCTTCCAGTCTCCTCAGGAAGTAGCCCCCATTGAGTCCACTCAGCTATGTACTACATACACATACTTGCACACACTCATACACACTCACACTCACTCTTATACACCCATACTCATACACGTACTGTTACACACACACTCTCATACACACACACTCATACATACACATACTCATACACACACATTCTCTCACACACACTCACACGCACTCTCATACACCCATACTCATACACACACACACTCATATACTCATACACATTCACATTGTTACATACACATTCTCTTACATACACATTCTCTCATTACATACATATTTTATACACACACTCATACACTGTTAGATACATACCCTCATACACACATACTCATACACACATATTTTATATGCAGACTCACACAGTTGCACACACATTCTCTCACACACGTGTTCATACACATACTCATGCTATTACACACACTCTTGTATATACACACATTCTCACAGTCATACTGTTACACACATGTTTGTACACATATACTATTCTACACACTCTCATATATACACACATACACTCACACTGTTACACACACATTCTCAAGTTCATGCACACACATACTAACACACAATGCTCAGCATCATACACTTAGTTGGGGCTGGACCACGGCCCCCTAAGCTGAGGAGCCCCTCACCGGACCTGGGAGGTTCCTGGTGGTCTCTGAGAGGTTCTTCCATCCCACAGACCCTCATGACCAACGTCTTCCACTTCTGCCTCATCGCCCCTGGATTTGTGTTCAGTCTCTGCATCATGAGCATTGTCACGGACAGCATGCTGACCAAGTCAGTGCCTCCCTCAGACACAGGTAAGAGGCGGCAGGTCGGTGGCCCCCACAGGCACAGTCCTAGTTCCCAGCACAGGGCAAGGGCCCTGTGGGTGTGTAGGAGAGGCTGACGCAGGCTTGCCAGCCTCATGAGTGCCCTGGGAACCTGCTGGCTCCCAGGGCCACCCCACAGCAGAACCCAGTTTGTCTGGTGCCCTACATTCTCCAGGATCCCCCTTTCCTACCATCTACCACTCCTGCCCAGATAAACTTCTCAGTGTAAAAGAAGGGGCAAGGCTGGGCTGAAGAAGACTCAACTGATAAGCAGAGAGAGATCTCCCATTCTCTCCTTGGAGAGAGGCAGCCAGCCAGGCAGCTTCAGGGAGGAGAGCATCCTCACTGGGAGGCCAGCCTGCCTTGTGGGCAGAGGCCAGCCTGGGGAGACTTGGAATGCTGCATCCAGAGCCTGGATGAGGGGTGGAGTCAAAGTAGTGTCTTGGGATAATCAGTATGGTACTAAAGGCAGAGAGAATAATTAGGCACCTTTTGTATTAGTCTATGGCTGGCCAGTAGATGGTGAGGGCTGGGGCCCAAGTGGTAGAAGGGAGGGGGAAGAACTTTCTCTCCTCTTTCCATCCCCATTCCCCAAGAGGCAAGGGAGTTCAGTAGCTGGAGCCACTCTGGGCCTGCATGGGCCTCTGGGGCCTCAGCTTGCCCCTCTGACCAATGGGACAAAAGTTGTTAGCCCTGCCTGCAGGGGAGGCTCCACTCCACCCCATCCCATCTCTTCCAATCCCCCCTGCATGGCTGCGGAGAATCCTGGGACATTCCCTTCTAGGTGAGGGGCAGCCTGAGGAGAGGCCAGCCCCAGCCTCGGAGTCTGCTGCCCTCCAGCTCTCACCATCTTCACCCACCTGTTTGGTCAACAAGCATTAATTAGTCCTTACTGTTTGAATAGACCCTTTCTAGCCAGTGGAGCTGGTGAAGAGCTGAGATCAGACCTGTCCCATCTCTGACCTATGGAGCTTGTAGCCTCATTGAGGGAGTAAGGCACAAACTTGGGGGACTGGGTGCAAAACCCAGAATGATCCACAGGTCAGAGAGGGGCCCGCACCAAACTGTGTGAGGGCCTGGGCAAAGATTATCTCCCACAAGTATTTCCAGAGAAGGGAGCATTTGAACTGGCTAGTAAAGGTTTAGTGGGAGTTCAGTAGGCTAAGAGGGGAAGGAAGGGAGTTCCTGGTGTTGGGCATAGCCTGAGCAAAGACCTGGAAGTGGGCAAGCTTGGAGAGTATTCAGGAACAGGCCTTTGTCCAGTTTGACTGGCCCATAGAGGTGAGTGATATGATATAAGGCAAGATGGTTCTAAGTCGGGAACTTTCTTTAGGAGGTCTCGGGGAGCCCCTGAAGATGGGGGGCCTGCTTATTAAGGATTGCCATTCAGGTCCAGGACGGACCAGAGAGGGATTCAGGACTCTGCAGTCTTTCACACACGTGTCTCTTGCAGTCTGTACCTCACTGTGCACACAGTAGGTGCTCAGGCAGTGGCATCAAATGCCTGCCCAAGCAGTCCATAATCAGGCAAAGGTTTACAAGGCCTGGGACAATGGGAATGAGTGAGAAAGGCCCTGAGGACTGAGGGAGCAGCAGGTGTTGTATCCTAGAAGGCACCTGGACAGAGAGAGAGAGGCTTAGGCCACAGGTGGGCTGGTTTGAAGGCTCTCTCTCCCTGGTGCAGCCAGGCCCAACAAAGAGATGGCTGTGCTCCTCCTAACTTCTCCAGAATTCCAGGTCACCTGGAAAGCTGAGATCCCTGCTGGGCTCCCCAGGGTCCGGCCCCCAGGAAATCGTTCTGGGGCAGAAGGGTAGGATGGACGGGGGGGGGGACGGGACACTGTCACAGAGTCAGGCCACAGCTCAAAGGCTCTTTGTGAGAAGCCAGAAGACAGCTTCCTGTCTGCAAAGGCGCCAGCCTCTTTCATCCCTCCCCCGAGGGGAGAAGGATGGAATCCTGGGCAGGATCCTCCTTCCTTCCTGCTGGGGCTGAGCAGCTTGTTAAGGGGCTTGAGCCCCAGAAGCAGCCAGCCTCTCTGCTTGCTGGCTGTGAGACCTTGGGTCTGTCCCTTCCCTCGAAGAGCCTCAGCATCCTCATCTCAAAAACCGAGTGATTGGTTGAAGTGGTCACCAAGGTTCCTTCCCGTTATCCCTTGACTCCTAGAGCTTACTAAGACCATGGGCATGGGAGATAGGCAGAGGGCAGCCTGGTCTGGGGCTTGAGAGGGTGGGCAAGGGCAGCATCTGGGAGCTATGAGTCAGCCCTCTGCCCCATCTGCAGATGGCACCACCAAGCACTGCCTCTTTGCCCTGTGTGCCTAGCTCTGTGCTTAGCCACTCCAGTGGTAATGGGGAAGGAGCAGACTTGGTCCCATCAGCCTCCAAGGAATTCAGTCACAGAGAATATAGGGTTTTCCTCTGGAGGCAGAGAGAGCTCATCCCCACAGGGCTGGAATGAGCCATGAGGCCAGAGGAAGGACGTTCTGCCATGGGAAGATGAGTGTGGGCGGGGCAGAGCAGAGGAGGCTTCAGGTTGGAGGTAAGACTTCTGTCAGACCTCAGAGGACTGAAGGATGAGTAGGCTATGGAGAGGGGAGGGCATGTGAGGGGGAAGAGCATCGTTAGCCTTGGTGTGGAGACAGGCAGAGAGCCAGGAGCCTGAGTCAAAGACTAGACTTGGTCCCGTGGGCATTTAGGGGCATCGAGGGAGAGAGGGAAGGCCTCAAAGAGAGCACCTGGGGGAAGCGGGTGAGGAGCAGCAGGGGAAGGCTGGGGCCCTGCCCCACATGGGTCCACTGCCCTTTCCCTGCAGAAAGAATCAGCTGCCAGGTTCCCAGAGCTGGGGCCCTGGCCCTTGGAACTTGCAGACATGCAGATTGGCTCCTGCTAATTGCTCTCAGGATCTGGAACAGCAGCTGTCTGCAGGCGGTGTGGGCGTCTTCCTGGGAGAAAGGCAGCTATTAAAATACCTGCCACCAATTTCTGATCCTGGGTGGCTCTCTGGCAGCCAGGGCAGGGCCACTGTGCCCACAGCCCAGGCTTGCAGGAAGTGGGCCCTGCCCAGGGCCAGGCTTCTCCCCCACTTATTCCAGGCAGCCCTGAGGAGCCCCCAAGGCACTGCAGTGGCATCTGAGAGTGACTAGGACTCAGGGACAAGAAGCCCTGCCTGGCCCAAAGTCAATAAAGCCAGGCAGCCTGGGAGAGATGCCCAGCCCTGCAGTGTGACTGCCAAGTCCAGCCCCTTCATTTTACAGATGAGGAAACTCAGACTCAGAGATGAAAGGCGAGGTAAAGATCAGTGGTGGCTCAGGCCTGCAATGCTGGTCTTCCAAGCCCAGGACTCTTCCTGTTGGCCCAGGCTGCCCCCATCCCCTCGGCCCCAGGACCCCAGAGTCAGTGTGTCTCTGACTCTGCCTCTGGTCTGCAGAGGCCTAGCCATCCCCTTTCTCCACATGGTCTCTTGGCTCTGCCCCCATCACTGGGTGACCAGGGCCTCTCTGGTTTCTGTGGAGAGAAGGGAGGAGTCCAATCTCTGAAATCTGGCCCCTGTCCAGGAGGAATACCTTCCTCCTCATCCTTCAAGGCTCCATTTAGTTGTCTCCTCTGGGAAGTCAGACGGGATTTCTCCTTCCTCAAATACTCTCTGATCTCTATTCCTAGTCAATGCCAGAAGTATGTATTAAGTACCTACTGCATACAAGGCCCCTTGTTAGGGGGCATTAATACAAAGACAAAACAATCCCCCTCCTTGTGCCCATCCTCCTCTGCAACGACATTCTTTGTGTCCAAGTGGTGATTTCACACACACACACACACACACACACACACACACACACACACTTTAAAACCAGAGCAGGGTGGGTTTCTCATTTTGTGTCCCCAGGGCTGAGGACAGCAGGAATTATTCACTGAAGTGAATTGGTCAAAGAGAGGACAGAACCATCACCTGCCAAGGGGCCAGGGCCTTTCCCTCACCACCTTTCACCCCCTCCTGCCACAAGAAGCCCAGAGTGAATGAGTTCTGCAGGACATGCTGGGAAGGCCTGAACCAAGCCTGGCCTGCAGCGCTGGCTGGGGACACTCATCCCTCCCAGTCATCTGCGTCCCCTCCATGTACCTCTCCTACAATATTGGGGTGGCTGCCTCTGGGATTTGGGGTACGTATCTGTGCCCCAACAATCAGAGATCAGCTGTTTACCCAGCCCCACCCCTTGGGTCTCAGAAGTGGCTTGGGTGTTCTCCACCACCACCACCCAGTGAGGGTTTGGACTACAACCAGTCCCCAAGATGAGATGGTTGTCATGTCCTGGTCTGGGCTAGAAAAGACTCCAGGGCTCACCTAGTCCTACAGGTGAGCAGATGATTCTCCAGAGAAGGAAAGGCACTGACCCAAGGTCACACAGCCAGTAAAGATAAGACCCTAAATGCAAACCCAATTCCTATAACTCCAAGGCTCTCCCTTCCTCCATTGGCTTCCTACCTTCGGAAGGGAGCTCCCCACTCCCCACAAACCACTGATCCTCTGAGCATACAAGAAGAACTAATGTTTGACCTCTGGCTGATGTCCAACAGGATCCTAAAGCGTGGCCTGTTCAGGTCTTACTGACAGAAGCTGGGCCCATCCCTTGGGGTAACCAGAGGAAAGAAAGGTTCCATCAGCCTTGAAGGGCTAGGAATTTTGGGGTTTTTCCCTATGGTACAGTAAGTTCCCGGAGGACAGGGGCTGCAGGTCCCATCTAGGTCCCAGGGCCCTATGCCCAGAAGGCCCAGGGCAGATACACATTCACTGAGGCTGATGCTGACAGCCCTGCCTGAAGCTTGAGCTAGAGAGGAGGGTCAATGTGACCCATGGAGGGCCACGGAAGCTGGCTTCTGAGATGGTGCAGTGGGCTGATTCGAAGGCCCCAGCAGCCCCCATGGCTCTATGTTCCAGCAGCAATCTGTGTCCTGCTGCCGAGGAGCCCTGTCCCACGTAGCAGCAAGCACCCTCGCATGACCAGGATGGCTGCTAGCACAGGTTCTCAGATCTGCTTTTCTAAAGGAAAGTAGCTTAAAAAGGGCTGACAGTCTTACCTTAATCAATCAAACATGTATCATTTACCTAGTTCAGGGGGAAAAGTCAGCACCCAGAACTTCAGAGAAGACAAACAGAAGTTATAAGAGAAAATAACAAAATTTAACAGACGGGGCTTCCAGCCGTCTGATTGTCACATCCATACCTAGTTAGTCACCAGAGAGAGAAGCACCAACATCTGGGTTTTCAAAATCAGGGGGCTCAAGGGCTGTCCAGAGTCTCCTCTGGCCAAATCACACAACTCTTCCCAAAGCGAGCCCCAGAGCAAAACCTCACATCAGGGTGTATAAGCCTTCTCCTGGGTCAGAGAACAGCACAACCTTCGAAACCCACTTGGCTACAACCTAGCAAAAGTTGTGCATTCTGGAAAAACAAGCCTCTACCACAGGCTCCATGTGAGCACATGTAGCCTATTAGGGGGCACGGTATATTTTAAAAACAGGAAAGGTCCTCAAATTCATGTAGGCCTATTAAGGGGCAGAGAAGATCTTCAAATTCCTACTACCATTACACCCCAATGGGCCAAGCCCAGCATGTAGCCTCCCTGGCCCAGGACACTTCAGCCAGTCCCTGACAGTAGCTAATACCACCTTCCTGCAAAGCCTCAGGAGAGCAGAAAGTGACCTTGTCTCTCGAAGGTTCTGACAAGGGAGCCCAGCCTCTGCGCAGTCCTCCCCGCTGGGCAAGCTTTGAGCAGGAGTCTGGGGACAGACTCCAGAAAGTGAGCAAACATTTATCAGGCCACTCCTGGGTTTGGTATTCTGGGAATGCAGTGAGAGAAAGGGTAGAGCCCCTGGCTTCAGCAAGCTTATAGTCTAATGGAAATCATGAGTAATGGAAAGGGGCGTTCGAGTCTGTGAGTCGAGGCATAGGGAACAGAGCTCTGTACCCGGAGTCAGGAAGACCTGAGCTTGAACCCCACCCCCCACACTCTCTGAGCCTCAGCTTCCCCAGCTATAAAATGGAAATAAAACCAGCACCCAGTCCAATAGATGTTTAATACTAAATGTTTGTTGATTGACCCTGCTGCTTTACAAGCCTGCATTTGCACAATATGTTGGCTGTGACAGTGAGGAAGAGTGGCAGCAGGCCAGGCCCAGGAGCTTGCCATAGCCTGCAGGGGATGGGTGGCCGCTGAGCAGGCTGTGACAGGTCAGACCCATCCAGGACAGAGGGGAGTGGGGGGAGTATGAGCAGGGGCTCAGAGCTACCATAGTCCAGGGGAACAGGCCCAAGAGCTTACATTAGGATGTCTGTTGTCCAGGGACCAGTCTAGCTGAGGATGGAGCATAAAAAGCTGAGGCCGAGGTGCAAAAGGACTGGATGTGGCAGGGGGCACTGGTGCCAAGGCCCTAGTGGAGGGAAGATGCCCAGGAGGGTCAGACAAGCCAGGGCCTGCAGCCTCCAGACACTGGCCCAGTCCTGACCTCCAGCCTGGAGGGGAGCTCCTGGGGCATCCCAGGTTGTGATGCCTCCTTCCTGCCAAGGACTTCCCAGAAAGCTCAGGCACTCTCCCTCTAGGGAAGAGAGCATACCTTCTGCTGGAGACAGTGTGCTGGCTCTCTGCTCCAGTGACATCTTTCTTGGCCAGCAAGTACCAGAATAATTGCTCCTCACAAAACGGGCTGAGTCCCATCGTCAGGCATCTCGGTCCCTGTTTCCCTGGCACACTGTGCTCCAGGAGCTGGGGGCAGCAGGAAGCCCCTGTGGCTTGGCACCTTGGCACCTGGTGTAGCCAAGGCCTGGCTGCTGGGCCTGTCCCGAGAGTGGGCTTTGTCCTTAGCCCACTGCCTCTTGCCAAGCACCTGCCGCAGCATCTCCTGGGAGGTCCATTGATGCCTGTGATGATTATTCTTGTCTTAGAAAAGAAGCTGGTAGAAAAGAATTGACTTACTCAGGGTCACCGGGTCTGTCCAGGGCCCTTCCTGACTCTGGGTTCAGCCCAGAGGCCATTTGCCCCCTAGCTTGTCTGGGCTCCCTTCCCTGCCTCTTTGCCAGAGCTGACATCTAGGATCTGGGAGTCAATCAATGAACAAGTATTTAAGGGGCAGCCAGGTGGCACAATGACTAGAGCATGGGCCCTGGAGTCAGGAGGACCTGAGTTCAAATTTGACCTCAGACACATAACACTTACTAGCTGTGTGACCTTGGGCAAGTCACTTGACCCCCCATTGCCTTGTTCATCCCCCTCAAAAACCAAACAAGTATTTATTACACACAGACTAGATGACTATAATATAGGACTATATTACCTCATTTAATTCTGATCGCAGCCCTGGGAAACTAATGCTATCATCATCCCCATTGAATAGATGGGTAAACTGAGGCAGGTGACACTAGTACATGTCCAAAGCCAGAGGTCCCATCTGCACTCCAGTTCCCGTCGGCCATTATCGGGGCCCCAGCGCCCAAAGGAACAGCTCTCGGAGAGCTCTCAGTCTGAAGTGAGGGCAGAGGAAAACAGGGAAGGAAATACTGGAGCCCCCAGAGTGGTGTGGGGGCAACCCAGGCAGACTGCACTGGGGAGACGGGGCTTGAGGATGAAACAGGGTGGAGCCGATCTCTCCCATGTGCCTCCACCCAGGGGGCAGAAGGTGGAGTCCTGAGGGGGGGGCACTTCCTGCTCATCCCTCCTTCTGGGACCTTAGAAAGGCAACTTTCCCCGGCTCTGACACTCGGTTTCTTCCCCTGTAGATCGAGGGGTTTGGATTAACTGTTCTCTAAGGTTCTGCCCAGCTCTGACCTGGAGATCCTGGAGCTCCCCACTGGAGAACAAAGCCATGGGAGGGAGGGTCAGGGCACCTGTCTTCGTTCCCCCCCGCCCCCGCCCGTCGTCTCCCCCTCCCCCCTCCTCCCTAAGCCCCTTCTCCCCCCCACCCCCGTCCCTGACCCGCTGTCCCTGACCAATGCTCTCTCTCCATTGTCCTCCTGTCCCCCCTCGCCCCGCCCACCCGCTGCCCCTCGTCTTCCCCTCACCTCCCACACTCCCCCCC
>CM053601.1:193250306-193273523 GCA_028646575.1 Pseudocheirus occidentalis | reverse complement strand
TTCTCCCCCCCACCCCCGTCCCTGACCCGCTGTCCCTGACCAATGCTCTCTCTCCATTGTCCTCCTGTCCCCCCTCGCCCCGCCCACCCGCTGCCCCTCGTCTTCCCCTCACCTCCCACACTCCCCCCCCCCCCGCCCCCGGCGCCCCTAACCGATGCTCTCTCTCTGGGCCGCAGGTGCCATGTTAGGTATCTGCGCCTCTGTCCATCCGCTGACTCGGACCATCGGCCCCACCATCGGCGGGCTCCTGTACGAGAGGTTTGGAGTCCCTGCCTTCGGCCTCCTGCAATTCGCTATCAACTTATTCCTGTTCCTGTATCTGTGCAAGAAGAACGTTCCCCAGAAAGCCCAGAAAGCCCCGTGATCTCTGCCCCACAGATGAGCTCGCTGCCCTCCCCCCCCATCCTGGTAATAAATGCCTTGGGCCCGACTCCTAGTCCTGGGTTTCTTCCTCCTCCACCGTCCTGCTGAGGCAAGGTTTCTTGGAGCTTCCTCCCTGCCGAGCCTGGCCCTGGGGCGGCCTAAACTGACAGGCCCAGGATACTGCAGGTCACAGGCTGGAAAGGCTTGAAGGGCCCATCCTCATGGTCAGTGAGCCCAGGAGGCTGGCCCAACCAGAGTACTGAGAACTTTATTCTGTCTCCACACACTGGTAAAGCTCCTACTGTGTGCTTTGCCTTTGCCCTCAAGAAGGTTCTAGTCTATTGGAGGGCGGAGGGACATGTAGGGAACAAGGTAGAGTCTGAGGGGTACAAGGAGACAAGGAAGCGCCTGAGTCAGGCTCTGGGGTTGGTATGGAATTCACTTCAAAGTAGGGGGGACTGTGTGGACAAAGGCATGGAGGTGGGAAAGGGCAGGTCAAGAACAGGAAACAAGAGCAGTGCAGCTTGACCAGAATGTGGAGAACATGAAGGGAAAGGTGAGATAAGTCTGGATGGGTGGATCTAAAGCAAACAATTGGAGACATTGAGTGCCAGGACCAGGAGGTTCTACTTTCATTGTCAGGCAGTATTGGGAGCAGCCATGGAAGTCTTTGGAATCAGGAGCAGGACAGTTAGAACATGGGGGGGGGGGGAGAGACAAGGAGGAGGGAGTGGAAGCAAAGGCCAGTTAAGAGGCTGGGGAAGATGAGAAGGGGAGGGAGGGGAGGGGAGAAAGGGGAGGGGAGGGGCTGAATGGGAGAGCCCCTGAAAGAGAACAGAATTACCCAGAGAAGGCACACCAACCCAGCCTGCTCCCAGTATGAGGCCCCACTTGAAGAAACCCAACAGTGCCCTCCTCATCCTGTATTTGCTGTCAGAATGCTAGCCCCAGAAAGGAGGAAAGGAGAGTTGCTGAGCATTTATCAAGCACCTGCTGTATATGCCTGGCACCATGCCAGAGGTGGCACAGGTCTCCTGACTGCCCCCATGACATTCCCCTAACCATTCCCCCTCCCACTTCCCCTTAGACCTGGATAAATAAGGGCTTAAGTCTAGTGGGAGCAGATGGGGATGCTACAGGACCGAGCCAGGCCCAGGGCCTAAAGGTAAACTGAGTCCCAGCCACATTGGTCCCAGATGAATTCAGGGGCCATTTGACCCAGCAGAGGAAACTGAGACCAAGTACCTTGGCCAAGGGCACACAAGTGGTGTCAGAGCAGGCATCTGAACTCACAAGCTCAGGCTTTGTAGCCAGTGCTCTGCCCTGGAGTTTGGAGGTCTGAGAAATGGAGTGGTGTCTGGGAGCTAGTGCTCACAATAGGGACTGGAGATCTGGCACCATTTGCTTTTCCTTCTCTTGGACTCTAGCTGAGATGGGTTGTGTGGGCCCCACTGGGGAGGAGCCTGTACCGTTCACAGCTTCCTACACAAAAGGCTTCATTGGGCCTGGGGCCAAGAGTGAAAAGTTTCCCCAAGGAAGGGACTGTTTTTCCAAAGTAGGCTCAAGGGTGTGGTAACTGAGAGCTGTGGATTGGCCAGATGGCACCTCCAGCGTATGGTGCCAGCCAAGCAGTGCTGAGAGAGTATTACTTAAGGCCCTGACTGCCCACCCCACTCAAGCCACAGAATGCTTCCCAGCCCCTACCCAGGGCTCTCACCCCAAACCACCTCCCCACCTCCACCAGGTAGATGCATTTCCTTGTGCTGTGCCCTGATCCAGCTCAGTGTAGAGATGACCAAGCCCTCCAGGGTCACTAGAAGGCCAGCAATCCTTACCCCCAGGGAGAAGCCTGAGTCCCCAACCAAGGGTCGTGAGGAGAGCTTTCTTCCAGTTCCTGAAGCTGCCAATGGACCTTCCCTGCTCCAGGAGGTCTTCCTTCCCTCATTGCCCCCTGCTGTGTGTACAATGCAGGGGTCTGAGACTTCCTCCGTAGATAACTATGTGAGGTAAGATGAAGGTCCAGAAAGATAGGATGCCAGACTGGCATCTGCCAATGCCATCTGTAAGGGAGGGGCAGCAGGTGAGAGTTCAGAGGCTGGTCCGGGTGCCTGGGCTAAGAGCAAAGAACTGGGGGAAGGGCTTGTCTGTGGAGGGCTTAAACCACTCCCTGGGGTTTCCGATGAGAATCTTGACACTTGTGCACCCAGCCCCAGCTACCTCGGAAGGCCCTGCCCCAACCTCCCCCTTCCAGTGCTTGAGCATCGGTGGACTTCCAAGAACTGCCCTTCTTTTAGTCATGACTCAGTTCTCCCCAGAAATGTCTCTAGGCAGGGCAGACTCTGAGGCTTCCCAAACCTAGGAAAGGTAGGCTGCAGGAGAGGGGGAAGGGGGCAGTGGACCTCCTAATGTCCAGTCCATGCTTGGGAAGTGGGTCCCCTTCCGTGCTCAGGCTTTGGGGAGCAGAGGTGTGGAAGGGATGTCTGAGGCTCCCACAGGGAGACACTATAAAGAGGTTGCATCTGCCTACTGAGAGGGACACAGGAAATAGGTGTCCCCAGAATCAAGTCACCAGGGCCTCTTCCCTGGGCCTTCCTGGCCATCTGAGGAAAGAAATCAGACACCAAGGGAGAAAGTCTGTGGTTGAGGAGGGGCTGAAGAAGCCTGCGCTCATGCTGCCAAGTTTCAGCCTTCCTGTCTACCATGGCACCATGGCAGTGAGGAAACCAGCCCATTTCCAGCTCCTTCCCCCAGGGCTAGGAGATCTCTTCCAAGGCAGTGACAACACCCCGTCCCAAGAGCACCAGTTACGGGTGTAGAAGAGGGTCCCTCCGTTTGCCCATGGCTGCCTCACCTTCCTTTCATACCTTGGAATCGTGTTAACTCTCCTGATCCCTCCCTGTCCAGAGTATGCCCCTGGACAGCATCAAGAGGTCCTGCCTCCCCCTGCCCACCTGGGGCCAGCTCCCAGCAGCTAGCTAGGAGCACAGGCAAAGGAACTAGGCTGGGAGTAAGGAGCCCTGGGTTCTCAGCCACTGACTCAGCTGTGTGACCTTAGCTTAGTCTCACCTGCCCTGGGAGGTTTCTGCTCTTTAAAAGGCAGGAAGTAAATGAGCAAAGGCCCTCCAGATCTCGGCGCTTCGATCTCTGATTTCACCACTGCTGACTCTTCCAGTTCCAAGAACAGGAATTCTTGAAAGGAGACATTTTACTCTTAGAGGCAGAAGCCCGGGGGCAAATCATTCCACCCGGAAATGGGGGGGCAAGGTCACACAATGGGTAACCCAGGTCCTGGAGTCCCCCAAAGGTCCTTGTGCTGCCCTGGTAGCCCCATCTCAGCACCCCTAGGAAGTTAAACTGTGGCTCAAACCTCCCACCCCCGGGCATCCCCCATCTGCTGCCTCTAACCCTCCAAATCCCAAAGTCTGGTCGAAAACGAACCTCACTGCACCACAGCATGGAATAAAAAAGTGAACATTTCAAGTAATTTATTTGGAATGAACACATTATGAAAGCAATATTAAGACAGAATGTTGAAGCCAACTAGCCACTGAAATAAATACAAATTTATAGATACTACAAATAACTTAAGCTCTGTCCGCCCCCCCGGAGCGGATCACCAGTCTTCACAACTCATAAATAGGCGGCCAGGTTTCGGCAGGCTCCAGGAAGGGGCAGCTGCCTCCCAAACTCTGGAGGGAAAGTCTTTGGCTCCTTTCCCGCCCCCCCCAAAGCCTGGAGCCAGGCAGAGTCCAGGACCCCTGGGCGCATCTTGGGGCGGGGCTCTCCCTGCCGGCAGGGAGAATCTGGCTCTCAGCTTCAGCACCTCTTCCTTCACGGGCCCTCCAGCGGCCCTTCCAGTGCAAGACAAGGTCCCCATCAAGGTCCAGCAAGAAGGCTCTAAGAAAGAGAAAAGAAAAGAAGAAACCGGTCAGTGCTAAGGCGGGGCGGGGCGAGGCGGGGGAGGGGGGGGAGCAGCTTCCTTCCGGTCTAATGATAGGACGGATCCGTAGGGCACCACTTGGAGATAACTGGAGCGCAAAGTACTGCTCCTCCCAGACTAGGGCGGAGGGCTCGGCCAGCGCTACGGAGCCCTAGTTAAGACCTCGGAGCCAGCTTCTCTAACCTGTTGGCCCGCCTACACGGCGGAAAACCCCGAGGGGCTCCCAGACCACTCCCTCCCCGGGTAGGTCCAGGAACTTAGAGCAGTGAGGCCAGGCCCAGAGGTCTCCAAGTACCCTGATCTGTCCGAGGCCAATGAGGCCATATATCATCCCCAATACTAGGGACGCGGTCCCTCCAATCCCGGGAATATACGCCCCCTATGATTTTCTAGAATAATCTTCGCTCGTCCCACGAAGCACATGGAGAGACGTAGATGGGGGGGGGGGGGTGAAAGTTGTCCTGGAGGCAGGTGAGAAAGCTTTGGGGATCCCGGTCGGAAGAGCCAGTGGAGGAAGGAAGCTGGCTTTGGGAGTGAACCCGAATCCCTCGTGGATAGGGACCATATGGTACCCCTGGGCCTGTTTCCCTAAGGGAAGCATGGGCCTCGCCTTCCCGTCATTCACACACCCCCCCCCATCGATCCCAGTCGCGTCCTCCCACTCCAAAGTCAGAACAGCAGGGAGTCAGGAGATGGGAATTTGGGCTAGACCCAGAAAGCTGCTGCGCGGGGCCCACGCTCCTTCCCTAGACCCTCCCGCCCCGAGTGTGAGCCGTTGGAGACCCGGCCCCCAGCTCGGACTCCGGGGCGACGCAGCTGGGAAGGGGAAGGCAAGAATGCCTCAGTGTCAGTGCGCCCGTTCCCCCACCTGCCTCACCTGGGCCTCTCTCAATCAATCGGGTCGGATGAGCCGACGCGGCGGCGGCTCAAGGCGCGCGGGCCAGCTGGCGCTCCGGCGACCCCACCTGCTCCCGCTCCCGCTCCCGCTCCAGCTCCTGCCGGCTCCGGAAATCTTCAATGGCGCGTTGGTTCTGGAAGTCAATGAGCGCCATGGTGATGGAAGCGTTCCAGCAGCTCTCGTCTGGGCACCGGAAGTCGATCTCCTTGAGGTCTCTGGTGACTATGGTGAAGTAGACATGTTTGGCCGTGCGCTCCACACAGTCCACCTTGAGGATGGAGTGGAAGCGCAGCTCCTTCGGACGCGCACCTCTCCGGGCTGCCGCGGGGCCGTCGGGGAACAGGCTCAGGCGGTCCGTGCTCAGCACCACAAGCTTCTTCTTCCATAGCTGGAAGAGGCTGTCGCTGCGCTTCTCCAGCTCGCCCTCGCGGAGCACGGCTCCCGGGACCTTCATGGTTCCCGACCCAGCTGACTCCAGCCCGTCAGACCCCCGGGTGGACAGACTGTGGCGCCCGCGACGGCACAGACACAGAGAGGGAGACAGGGCGCAGCGCCCGGAAGGAGCAGCCGGCAGATGGGATGGCGAGGCTCCTAGGCGCGCTGCGCTGCGGGAGCGGTGGGAGAGAATCCGCTCTCAGGCTGGGATGACGCTGGCACTGAGGCCGCCGGCCTCGAGCTGCTGCTTTATCTTAGGGTTGCTTCCTCCCGCCCCAAAGCCCGCCCACCTGCTCCGCCCTTTGCCTTTCGGCCAGCCCAGGCCAACCCGGTGCCTTCCAAGTGCGCCGCGGACACCGGCCGGCGCCCCGCCCCAGGCCGGCCCCTTTGGCTTTCCGGGACTCCAGATTACCCCCGCCCGCTCCCCTGTCCCATCTGTCACTCACCCTCGCCTTCCTTCCCTCCCCGTCCACCAGTCTCCAGCCCACAGCCCTCAACACCCACTGTCCCCACTTGCCCTTCCCCTTGGGTCCCTATTCCTTGTCACCCTCCTCCCTTTCTCCCTCTTATCCTTCCTTCCTTCTTTCCTTCCTCTCTCCCTCCCTTTTCTTTTTCTTTTTCTTTCTTCTTTTTTCCTCTACCCAGCCTCATTCACCTTTGCTCCCCTCCCCCGCTCCCTGTGACCTCTCTTCCCCAGCCTTCCTCCCAGTCTGCCAATGTCAGAGGCGTGGACGCTGCCCAGGAATGCGGCTCCTGCCTCACCAACCCAGCCCAGGCGTGACTCATCTCCCTCTTCCCATCCCTTGAGCCCTGAGCCTCGAGCCCCAAGCTCAACCATACTTTCCCTGGGAAGAAAGAACTTCCGCCCCATCCAATCCCTTGCTGGGCTGACCTCGGGGTTCCTGGGCAGCGGGAGGATCGTGCCAACCATCCTCTACAGCCTCCTAACTCTGTTTTTACCCAGAAATCCGACCCTACCAACAGACAACCCACGCGGAATTTGATGGGGTTTTCCTGCCTCTCCCCTCCCAGCCTAAACCAAGTCGGCCAGTCCCACTAGAAAGCTTCCCCAGGCTCCATCTTCCTTCAGTCTGCTCCCCCCCACCCCCATTACCATCTAGATGACTGTGTGGTCTTCCTCCACTCCCACTGATTCTGAGCCCTGGGGGGGGGGGAGGGAGGGAAGAAAGAGAGTCAAAGCCTAATATTAGTCTGTCCTCTGCTTAGCACAGTATCCAGTACATAAACAGCCTTAATCAGTTGACTGACTGGCTGACTAGAACAGCCTACCTCCTCCCCTCCAGGATCTCCCTGTCAGGGAGGGTCCCTAACTCACCACCCTGCCTAGTGGAATGTGAAGTCCCAGAGGGCCAGTGGGGACTGCTCCCTTTGGCGCTCCTGATCTGCAGCCCTCAAAGGGTCGGGCACTTACAAAGGGCAGAGTCCTGGGTCGGCCCAGAGGTGGAGAGGCAATGGAGAGGAGACTCTGGCCATGCCCAGGTGTGCCTGCTCTGCGGCACATAAGGGATAGCAGCTGAGCCCCCCCAGGGGAGTCTGAGGAGAGGGCAGCATGGGAGGGTAGAAAGAGCCAAAGGATCTCAGTTCCAGTTTTGCCTCTGTGCTTGCTAGAAGTCACTCCATGGCCCTAGCCTCACTTTTCTCCTCCAGATCTTATCGGTCTATGATCCAGAGACTTGACCAGAGGATAGAGCTCCCTGAGCTAGGTGATTCTGAGGAGGGCAGAGAAGACCTGGACCAGGTGCTGCTAATGGCGAAGGCTGGGAGGACACACCAGCCTGGCCTCCATTGGCCCAGCACACTGGTGGCCAGCTGGCACTGTCCTGGGCCCCAAAGGGGCAGAGCCTAGCTCTGGCAGGTTCTGTCTTTTAGTATTGTTGGGGGCACAAGAGGAAGACCCAGAGTCTGACTTTTGGAGTGTGCCCTTCAGGCATTTGGCAAGGCAGCAGGAGGCAGGAGACAGACCCACAAAGGCCAGGGTCTGAGTCGTGCCTTGGAAATCTAGGCATTGATTTAAGCAATGGGGGATGGGAGGGGGGGGGAAATCATTCATCAAGCCCCTGAGCCCAGCCCTGCGCTAAGCCCCTGGAAATATACACTTTACATATTCAAGCGCCTTCCTCTTCCCTCCTGGGAAGGCAGTGCTCTCATTATCCCCACTCTACAGGTGAGGCACATGTACAGGGTTCTGGATTCCAGCTCCTCTCCCAAGTGTGATATTCCCAGTTCCATGGTGCCTCTCAGTTCTCATGTTCAACAGTCAAAGGTTGATATGTTCTGATATTCCATGTTCTAAGGCCCCTCCCAGCTCTGAGGTCTCTGAAGTCCCTTCCTGGCTCTGATACTCGGTGCTACATTCTAAGGTTCCTCCCAGTTCTGACATTCTGTGTTTTAAGGTTTCCTACAGTTCCAGTATTCCCTGTGCTACATTGTAAGGCTCGTCCTGGTTCCGATATTCTGTGTTCTAAATTCTGACATGCTTATGGTCTCTGAGGTTCTAGGTTCCATGAGCTCTTCTGGCTTTGACATTCTAGATTTCAGAGTCTATCCATGATCTTCTTTGCGCTGCACTTTTCTCAGTCTCAGGTGTATCCCCTCCATCAGCCTCCCTGGATTTGTCCTGGAGAAGAGACGGCGGATGTGTCACCAGCCGTGGAGCTTGGGTCCTGAGCTGGGCCCTTGGGCTCTCATCCTCTGGGACTCACCAGGAAGAGAGAGGGAGGGGGAGGGAATGCTCATGCCAGCAATGACACCTTCCACTTCTGAATGGCTTTTCCACCCAGCAGCCCCAGGACATGGTACCTAAAGGGTTATTATCTCCATTTCAGTGATATGACCCAGAGAAAGGATGGGAAATTGCTTGTGATCAGAGTTAGTCAGGGGCCAAGCCATTATTCAGGCTCCAGAATCTTGACCTCAAAGTCAGTGGGTGCTCTTCCCCCTCCCTCCCTAACTCCCAGACAGCTAGACAGTGATAAGGGCCACCAGAAGAAAGGGCCACGAAAACGCTGTTGGGAGGGACAAAAGACCTGGCCATGGGTGCCATGGGTGAGTGCTCAGAGCTGGCTGAAAGAAAGAAGGAGCCGGTGAAGGAGTGAGTGAGTGAGTGAATCCTTGGACTGAAGGAGGAAGGACCGTAGGGTACTGATGGCAGATGCCATTCGCCTGGCATAAGCCCTGGCAGCCTGGTTACACCACGATTCTACACTCAAGCGCCCCTGGGCTTTGGTGTTTCCCTGTCTGAGAGAGAAGGGGACTGGACTCAACCGTCTGGGAGCTGGCTTCAGCCCTTTTCCCCACAAAGCAGCAGAGTTTCCCCAGCAAGAGAAAACTGATTCTGATGCCTGTGACCCTGAAACCTTTTCCCAAACCCCCAAAAGACAGAGTTCAAAGGTCCCTCAGGCCATGGAATGAAGGAGCAGGGAGCAGTCTTAGAACAGAGATGATCTTGTCCCGTTTTTTTCCTCCCTCTCCAAATTTACAGAGTAGGAAGCTGAGGCCCAGAAAGGAAGATGAGAGAGAACACTCACATGACCAGTCCTCTTAGGGAAGCAGTGCTGTAAGACCCTGCCCCGGTACCAGTGTTCTTTACAAAGCCTGACGACCCTCAGAGACAGGGACTGTATGGGCATGAATATCCCCATTTTATAGATCAGAATGTGGGTGCCCTCAGAGCCCCGCCCCGGGCTTCCTGGATAGGGCATCCCGTTGGCTCCTTCCCACGCCTGGACTTCATGGATTTGCTGTTTTCCCTCCTCATTCCCGCTTTCAGAGGCAGCCCTAGTCCCAAAGCCTTTGAAACCAAGCCCTTCCTGCCTCCTGGGCCCCTCCAGAGACAAGAAGCAGTCGAGGGCACCGGGAGGGGAAGGAACAATGGTGGTCTGTCTGTTGGCTGCTGACGCCTCCCTCTGTCTGAGAGGAGTGCAGCCATTTCAACAAAGGCTCTTTCCTGGGCTGGCCCAGGATAGCCCATCTCCCACCCACGGAGGCCCTCCCGGGGACACAGGATGGGAATTCAGTCATGGATGCAGATGTGACTAACAGTGTCTGCTCCAGGCCCTCTGGCTACAGTGTTGAAAGTGAGATTCTCCTCAAGTTCTTTCCAGATTCAGGCCAGCCCATAGTTGCTACTGCCCAAGCAGGCCCTGCCAGGCTCAGAAGCCCATTGGTTGGACTGGGTCTAAGATGCTAACCCAGAAAAGCAAGTAAAGAAGTTGTAAGTGTGGCCCCTCCCTCTTCAGAAGGCTCTGCTGCTCTCCCAGGGGACCATTCAGGCAAGATGTCCAAGCGTGCATACACACACACACACACACACACACACACACACACACACACACCATCTGATTCAGCTGCTAAACCCTCCAAACTTTCAGGAGGTCTCCACTTGGCAAAGAAGAAAACTTACACTGTTCACTGGCCATTATTCTTGAATTTGGGTGTGCATGGGGAAAGGGAGCCAGGCACTGGAAAGCCAGTGGGAACCTGAGACAGGAGTAAGCCCCTGATTGCTGTTTCATGGTGGAGGCTGCCCAAGCAGCCTCTGAAATGCCCAAGCCAAAGATCTGCTGTGCCTGGCCATTAACAGAGGGGAACAGGAGCTTGATATTCTGACTGTGGAGGGCCCGGGATTTCTGTGGCTGCAAATTCTCCCTGCCCATCTCCATTGGAGTGGGAATGCTTGCTGCCCTTAACCAGGATGGCCCATGGACAGCTCCAAATGGAGCTACGACCCAATTCTCCAATTCCTAAAATGGCAGTACTATGTCTAGTGATGGTGGGGAGAGAGGAAGGGGGCACACTTCCACCTCCCTGCCCTCAGATAGGCAGAGGAGAGGGGGGGGGAGTGCCAGGCCATCAGTGCCTGTCCAGGGTGTCCTGCATGGGAATTCTCCCTTAGGGTGGGCAGATCAGACCCTGGTCACAGAAAGCAGCTGCACCCTTCCCCATACCCCAACAATGGGGCCTTACAGAAAGAAGCTCTTGGTTTCCTTTCTTTCCAGCCTGACTGGATTTGGGCAAGGGCTGGATGTCCAGCCTGGGACACTGCCCCTCGGGCTTCCCTGCCTTCCTCCCTAGGCCTTCCTTTGGTCTCGGTGCCCCAAGGATCCTTGATCACTTCCTATGCTTTGAGCTGTCCATGGTGGCAGGGTCCAGTTGGGGGGGGGGTGCAGCTGTACACACCTGTGGACATTCTGAGGTGTGTTGGGGGCATGTGTAGCCTGATACAAAGGTGAGAGGATGGAGGATCTGGGCTGAAGCCACCTCCGTTGCTTCCCTGCTCTCTCTAGACTCCCCAGTTTCTTCCTTTGAAAAATGATCAGACTCAAGGGCCTTTGAGGGGTCCTGCCAGCTCTGGCCCTCAGACCCCCTGTGCCAGTTCCTCCAACCTCCAGAGCCAGCTCTACCCAGCCCTACTCCCCTCCCCGATCCCCCCACCTCACTCCCTTAGCCAGGGAGTTAAGAGACAAGAAATGGGAAGTGGGAAGTGAGGAGATCTGGGAAACGGGTGACCCAGGGCCCTGCCTGATAAGGAGGGGTGGAGTCTCTCTCACAGAAAGGCCTGGAGGCTTCCAGCTGAGGAACATTTCTGCTTAGGGAAGCCTCTCACCTAAAGTTCCTGGGAAAGCAAGTCACCTTGGAGGCAGGAAGGGTTTTCGGTCCTCCCTTGGGCTCGGAGAGGGTCTGGGGGCAGCGCAGAGAAAGGCCTCAGATCTAACCCAATAGAATAGAAGAAGAATGAGTGCAGGAACTACTTCATTTGGGCTTTACCTCCCCAGTGTTGTACAAAAAGTTTTGCATCTACCAGGGCCTAACAAATTCCCAATAAAATGGTCTGGTTGGGAGCCAGCCTGTCAGAGAGCAAGGAGGATCTCCTGGGGGTGTCCTGGCCTCTTTCTGGCCTCCAGCTCAGCCCAGGCCTCAGCCTTCCCCATGCCCTGGAATGTGAGGCGAGGAGGGCATGGAGCACCTGGCTGGTCTATGAACCACATCTCTGGTCAGCCTTCACCTCAGCCTCCTGTCTCCTCTGCCCCCCCCTTACCTAACATCTCACCATGCTGTGCCCTGCTGCCATGGGTGGAACACCCCTCTTCCTGCCTCTTACCTAGGGAGCAGGAATCAAACCAGGGATACCATTGCTATGGAAAAGCTTGTGGCTATCACAGCTCAATGGTTGGGCAAAACCCAGCACTGCTGGGCCTCCAGCTGCCTTCCCTGGGCACCATGCCCCAGGCAGCATTGGGTCCTCATTGTAGAAGGCAGAGGACTGTCTGCCCTCTATCCTTGTGTCCCACGTGCTCAGAAAAGGCACTTGTAAAAGGCTATTGATTGATGATGTATTGGTCCCTCCTTTCTCTGAACAGCTGGGTTCTAATCCTGCCTCACAAGGCACTTCCCTCCACTGGCCTCAGCTTCTTCCTTCCAAAGGACCTGGCCCTGGTGGGGGCTGGACTCTGAGGCCCTCTGTCACTCTAGACTCAGGATTTCATGAGGCACAATTCAGGGCACAATCCAGGAGTTATCTGGGCCTGAATGCTGCTTGCCCCATCAGACTAGGAGCTCTCTGAGGGCAAGGCCTGGCTCCTCCAGCACCTGTGCCTCTCACAGGAGGGAGACCTCACCTAGTGAGCAATCAAGCAAGGGGGTGAGGAGCTGCAAGCGCAGGAGAGGCTGCTGAGCTGGTGCTGAGTGCCTGGGGTAGAACAGCGCCCCTTCTCCAAGCTCCCCTCCAGTGCTCTCTTGACCGGAAGCCTCTGCTCTTGGGCAATGCTGCAGGGGTAGGTCATCCATCAGGGGCCAGGGCTTACTAATGTTTATCCCCAAAGCATCCTCTTGGAGTCACAGCCCCCCTCCCCTTCCCTGCTACGTCATCCTCCCCTTCCTGAGAAGAAGATTGGCTCCATCCCCAGGGTGCCCAGCGCCCTGCTGTTTGCAGGCAGCAGGCTGAACCCTTGTGCAGACTGAGTCAGGCAGATACCATCTTTTAACTCATCATTTTGAGTCATTTCCTTAAAGCTTGCACCTTAGAGTGCCTTACCTAACAAGGCAGATCTTTCGTCACTGCTCCCGCCCCTCCCCCCCTCCCAGGGAAAGTGACTCCTGGTCTGGCTGAATCTCCTGGGGCCCGGGGCTGGGCCGGCGCTGCTTTAGCCTCAGAGGGTGGCCTTTGAGCTGGGGCCTCAGCTTGGGCTTTCTCTCCATGCCCACCCTCCTCTCCAGATCCTAACAGTCTTCTCTGCCTACTCCAGCCTCCCTCATCTCTTCTCTGAGGACCTGTTGGTCTCAGCTCCACACTGGCTTAGTCTTAAGATTTCTGGGAGAAGAAAATCCAGGGGTGGAAAGGGGGATGGGAAGGTCGGAATGTCCTCTTTTCAAGTTTCGGAAGGGCTTGGAGGAAGGATTCAATTCATTCTACATGGCCCCAAGGGGCAGACCAAGGAGAAACAGGAGAGAGGAGCAAGAAGGCCGATTTAGGCTTAGTAGAAGGAAATGCCTCAACCATTGGGAAGTAGTGAGCTCCCCATCACTCCAATCACTGAAGCCTGGATGTTGGGCGTGGTGTGGAAGAGATTGCTGATCAGGCACAAGATGGTACCCCTGGCCTTTAAGGATCTTCTGCCCAAGGATTCTGGGATTCTCCATGATCTTGACATGTTCCCTGGGGGTTTTCTGAAGGCAATGAGAAGGGGGCCAGAAGCCCAAACTCTGGCTTGCTCACAGCTGGCCCTGGCCGAATGCAATGGAAGTTTGCTGTCCAAAGGCCGTTGGATGAACTTCCTATGGGTCAGCAAGAGGGTGGCCCAGGATCTGAAGGGTCGGGAAAACTATGGCTGGTGACTAAGGCCCTGTCATTCTCCAGCAGCAGTGGGAGGGAGCACTCCTCCCACTACCTGAGGAAAGTGAGATGCCCTCAGGGAGGCCTGGCCAGATCCTGTACACGCCTGGTTTCAGGCTCAGCCTTCACTCCCTGCTAATCCTCCCAAGTCCCAGTCCTGGCTAAAGACTTCCAGGGGCAGGGAGGTCTGGGGTCTCCATCTTCCAGCTTCCCTAGGATCAGGAGCCTCTGGAGCCTCAAGAAGAGGAGTCCTGGGTTCCTGTCACCAGCTTATGACCTTGTATGGATCCCAGGACAGAGCAGATGCCCAGAGACCAGGGAGCTGGCCTGACTGCTGAATGGCAGAGAAGAGACGGAAACTATGGCCAACCTGACCCTAATCCAGGATGTCAGCCCATCCAAGCTGGGGCACTGGAGCCAGGTGGGCACCCCAGTTGGCATCTCAGAGGGAAGATAAGGGACAGGGGGGAGGCAGGCACTGGGAAGGACATTGACTGGCTATAAAGCATGCAGAGGAGAGGAATCAGAATGGAGAAGGCTGTCTGGAGGAGCTGGGCATCTTTAAGTAGCCTGGAGAAGATGAAGGGGACACCATTTGGGCAGAACCAAGAGCAGTGGGGAAGGAGGAGTCAGAGAGAGACAGAGGCTAGAGCTAAGGATTGGAATTACCCTGAAGTACCTGAGGCTGCCAGGAAAGGGAGGGAGCTCCTGCTCCCTTCAGGGAGGCCATGGCTGGCTGGCCAGGAAGGGGCCACTACCAGAAATCCCAAATAACAGTTACCTGTGCTCAAGGTAGGGGGAGGAAGAAAGTGGGGGTGTTTTGCTAGTTCAGTTCAATTCAGTTGGTCAGACACTATGCCATGCCATGAAGTGGGAGGGCGCGGTGCCAATGCTGGGGAGGAGCAGGGTCTGAGTAAAACCACCTTGGCTGGCATCACCAGCAGGGCAGAAAGGGCCAGGGAGGGACTAGATGGGTACCATCTGAGTCTGAGATGCTGCTGGAAAGTCTCCCACAATGGAGACAGATCTGAGCTGGGACAGAGACTACAGGGGTGGGAAAGAGAGGAGAACTCCAAGGAAGCTTTCTGGTGGCCTGGAAAGAGTGAGGGCCCAGAAGCCCCCTGCTCCAGCCTGGCTGGGCCCTGGCTGACTGTGGGCCCAAGAGCTCCCCAGGGCCCAGGCAGGGGAAGGACATTTTTACAAACAAGTCGGGGAGAGGCCCTGGCTCTTTCCTTTCAGACTCAGGCAGGACAATCCAGGAGTGACCAGGCAGCGGTGGCCAGGCCCAGCTTCCCCCGCCATGCCCCTGAAAGGCCCTCCTGCTGCAGGAGAAGCCACAGCAGCGGGGAGGCTGATACCTCACCTTATGGAGCTGCCAATTCCCCAGGGTTTATATCATTTAGAGCACACTTTCCCACTCTGGCCAGGTCCCTTCTCCACCCTCTCTCCCTCATCATAACAAGGCCTTTGCTAGCCACTTGGCAGGATGGTCCTAAACATCTGCAGCGGTAGATCCAGGCCAGAAGGGGCCTCCAAAGCCACTTAGAATAAACCCCTCACTTTACAGAGAAGGAGACCAAGGACCACCTAAGATCAAGAGACTCGGCCAAGGCCACACAAGCAGGGAGTGACAGATTCAAACCTAGCTCCTGGGACTCTCACCCCAAGGCTCCACCTCTCAATCAGAAGAGCACTGTTAAAAGGAAAGGCTGCACTTTCTTGGGAAGCTTCCTTAACTTCAGAGTTGGGTCCAGGCCCAGCAGGGTACTAGCTCTGACTTGGCAGTTCCCCTTCCAGCCTGGCTAGGTCCTCAGAGACATGAAGATTCATGGTTTGAGGTCCTTCCCACTCTCTGAGGGCCATTTCAATGTGCACAGGTCCTGGGCTCCCCTGTCTTGGTCCTGGTCACAGCCCTGGGCCATCAGCAGGGTCCATGGCTAAGACCCCAGGGCCCCACAGCCCCAGCAGCTACCATCCAGCAGCAGGGGCAGGGAAGAGGTTTGGGGGGGACCCCACACACACACATCTGAGACTGGTGCTGGAGTAAGCTCTGTCCTGAAGCTCCCTGCATCAGGGCCTCCTCCTGGAAACCCCCTGGGCCAGAGCCAGACCCCTCCTCCAGGAGAGAAGGCTCACAGCACGGCCACCTCCAGCAGCCCTCAGGACCTGAAGACACCCACTACCCAAGCTGAGATGAGCCACCAGGCCTAATTACCCCCCAAAACAAGCAATTTGAATGGAGGAGGCGGAGGGAAGCCAGGGTTCTCACCAATTTCCCTGCCTCATAAAAGGATCTCCTCTGTAATTATTCTTCTGTGGGTGTGAACTGGTTTTCCCTGAGCTTGTCCTCCCCCAGGAAGCCCCTTGGCACAGATGCCCTCCCAGCTTGGTGGGGAGGGGGCTGGAGGCTTCCTAGGTGCAAGCAGGAAGCCAGATCTGAGTAAAGTCCATGGTCCTGGCTCTTTGCATTTGGGCTCAACAAACTCAGCCCCTCTTGCCCACCCCATCATTTTCCCAGGAGGGAGCAGGAAGCGCACACCCCCCCCAGGACTTGACAGCTTTCCCTGAAACTCGGGTCAGTCCAGCAGATGCCCCCCAAGGACAGATGGCCCCCACTTCTCCGTGGTCCCCTGAGGTTTACAGAGTATGATTCCTTCCGAGGCAAATATCAACCAGCCTGTTGGAAGGTAGGGACTCTCTCTGCAAGGGTCTGCTTTCCCAAGATGGGCTGGCCTCTGTCCTTGGTACCAAGGGACACACCTCAAAGCCAGATGCATGGGAAAAGATTTCTGGTAAATGGTGCAAGGCCAGGCTAGAAAGAAAAACTGAAGGAGAAACATCAACCAGACATCCCAGTCCTGCCAGATCGGGTCTGGGCTGAGCTGCACACTGTCCCCCACCTCTCAGAGGCAGCACTGGCCCCTTCATTAAAGGCCCCTTCCTCCCCAGCCCCCTCAACAGAGAGTGTTCGAGAGCCCTGCCAGGGCTAAAAGCCAGGAATGAGGGGAGGGGAGGCGGCTGAGGAAGACGGGCTTGGTGGTAATAACTGGAAAGTGGAATGGGCCGCCCCATGAGGTGGCAGGCAACAGAGGGCTACAGGCAGGTCTGGATGACCCCTTTGTGGATGTGCAGAGAGAAGGCTTGGTCAGGGACAGGCTAGACCTGGTGCCTCTCTCCCTGTGCTCCCATAATGCTTTGTCCCTATCTCCTTTGCCCCATCACATTCCACCTTCTACCCAATATAGTTAGCCACACCATTTAGTCAGTCTGCAAACACTCTCCATTGGAGCAGGATGGTCCTAAACATCTGCAGCTGTGGTAGATCCAGGCCAGAAGGGGCCTCCAAAGCCACTTAGAATAAGCCCCTCATTTACAGAGAAGGAGACCAAGGACCACTAAGGTCAAGAGACTCAGCCAAGGCCACACAAGCAGGGTGTGACAGAGATTCAAACCTAGCTCCTGGGACTCTCATCCCAAGGCTCCACCTCTCAATCAGAAGAGCACTGTTAAAAGGCTGCACTTTCTTGGGAAGCTGCCTTAACTTCAGAGTCTTTCTAATCCTCTCTGAGATCAACTAGGGAGATCCGAGGTCATGGGACTGCCCTGAGGGGCACCAGCTCCATAGCTGCCACGTGGACTTGGAAGGGGAAAAGCTGGGCTCACGTCCACAAGACCCCATGGAAGTCTTTCCCCTTTCTGCTTCTCAGCTTCATCCCACATAAAACAAGGCCACTGGACCAGAAGACACAGTTAAGCCCCCCATCCTCTCTGATCTGGAATCCCTGACCTAAGAACCCTGGACCCAGAGTGAGGAGACGTGGGTGGTAACTGGGCTCTGACACTTCCTAGGTCCTGAGCCTTCATGGTTCCTGATCATAGCCCTCATATCCTGGATGAACCCCCAAACATGGATGCTGCTGTAGTTGGAGGCAGGGACTTGGTTTAGAGATCACAAACAGGGTGGGGATGAATGGCACCTCTCTGGAGGGCACAGGGCCAAGCTGGGTGGTTTCCGTGGGGCCATAGGAGATGGTGAGCAGAGCACAGACCTAGGGAGAAGGGGAGCTGGGGCCCCACACACCCCTGTAGCAAAGCAGGATGATTTGGCATCAGAAAGCCTGAATTCTAATCCTGACTTTGCTGTTTTCAGTCACTTCACCTTCTGGGCCTCAGTTTAGCCATCTATGAAATGAGGAGATCCTAGATTGCTTCCAACTGTCATCAGATTTTTTTTTTTACTGTCTTTTGTATCCTCAGCACTTAGCACAGTGTGCCTGGCATAGTAGGTGCTTAATAAATGCTGATAAATCAATTGATGGACCAAAAGCAGGGAATTTAACACCCATAGACAGGAGCCCATGCCCTGCCCCCATCCCCTCCAAGAGCTCTGCTCTCTTGGATCAGCCCCGGTGACCTCTGAGCGCCTGGTTCCCAGGTCACAGCAGGTAGGATGAGGGCAAATTCTGCTCCAGGCTCAAGCCCGAGGCCAAGGAGAGGCTGGACACAGAGGGAAGAGAGGCCACCTCGCCCAGATGGCAGGGGCAAGGCCAGGACAGGATCAGCACAGGATCCAAGCTACCTAGCTTGGAGGGAGGGATGGTCATATGCTGAGCTGGCAGAAAGTCCCTTTCCCAGTGCTCATCCGTAGTCAGAGCAGCAGCCCTTGTCGGTCAGAGAAATTCGCCCCCCTTCTGCCTTCCATCTGGCCCTCCATGCCTGGCGGTAGCAGCTTAGCACGCAGCTGGCATCCAAGGCCCATCAATGCCTGGTGCAAACAGCAGGAGCCAGTCTGGTAGCTATCTTAGCCCATGCTGAAGACTAAAGAGAGAAGCCTAGATTTGGAAGCAGGGGTTTGAAGGTCAAGCTAGAACCTGACCTGACATCTTGGACCCCCAGCCTTTGCTATTAAGAGGGAAGGCAGGACCCATTGGGGGAAATCAAGGAGGGCTGGTGAGAGAAGGTGACATTTCCCTGAGCCTCTATGACCATGCAGTCCAAGGCACTTCTATCTGGGAATCCCTCTACAATGTACCATCCCACAAATGGTTGGAGAAGATTGGAGGTTGATGGCCAGGTTACCCAGAGAATGTGGCATGCTGAGGGGCCCTAGGAGGCAGAGAATCTGAACAGTGGAGTGACCTCCAGAGGGCATCCCTAGCTCCAGAAGCAGCCTGTGCAGAAATGAAAGAAGGGTGAGGGCAGGCTGACCCTGGAGAGACTAGGGAGCCACTGGAGACTTGTGAACAGGGGAGGGAGGAGGGGGGAAGCAGGAGACCTGTGAGGAGGCTCCTGGGCCACTGGTCAGTGGCCTCTCCCCACACAGCTCCGTTTCTGTCTGTGTATCTATCTCCATTTTTGTTACAAGCACCCTGAAAAGCTCCCGATCCAGGGATGTGGTTCCCTCCCTCTTCTGCCTCTCACCATCATTCAATCTTAATTGTTGGTCACTTTGAGTTGAGCTTTGAGGGATGCATAGGATTCCAGCAGATGACTAGGAAAATAAGGGCATTCCAGAAGGGGGAGCAGCTCAAGCAAAGGCTTGGAGATAGGAAAATGCAGCTCATTTTCACCGATGGTAGAATGTTGGAACTGGAAGTCACTTGGTCCAACCCCACTATCGGGTAGTTAGAGGAAGCCTTTCCTGAGGTCCCAGAGCTAATCAGCCCCAGTGTCCCCACTCTGGGCCAGGCCTAGTCTAGGGCCCCCCCCCCAGGAGCCCTCATCGCTCCAACACTCTCCAGCTTTTGACCCATTTGGCTCATTAATCTTCCAAGGATTCTCTTTTCTTCCTTTGAAATGTCACTTACCTTTCTGTGTACAGCTCCCTGCAAACCTTAAAGCCCGGTAGATATATAGACATAAATAAATAAATGCCCATCATTGTTAAAGGCACCCCCCCCCAGTAGAATGTAAACTCTCTGAGGGCAAGGGATGTTCTCATTTCCCTCTATATCCCCATTACCTAACACATTTCATGGCTCCAGGCACAAAGCAGCCATTTACTAAGGCCTGATGAACTGAACTGAATTGCCTGGAGTAGAAGCAAAGGGAGGGATGGCTTCTGGCCCCCCAGAGCACTCCTTCACCCCTTGGTTAGGCACTGGGGCCAGGCTTATGTACCCCAAAAGCAGGAAGCTGTACCTTCCAGTCCCACCTGAACAAGGGACTCCAAAGGTAGGCTGATGGGGCAGACAGCATAGGCCGCTGTGGCCTGTCAAGGAGTTGGAATCCTGATCCTGTCACCCGGGGCCTGAGCCAGCCCGGCCCTTCCCCCTTTGTCTTAGCATATGCGCAAATTTTAAAAAGCAAATTCCATATGCTTTTATGCAAACCATACGCTCATTAAAATAAGAAATTCAAACTATGGACAATCACATTAAAGAGACATCCTATTAGAGAAATGCAAATTCAGCCCATCAGCCAAGAAGCCAAGAGGCAAAAAGGAGCATTCAGACCTGACCGGTGGAGCCAGCAGCCCATCCACTGAGGCTGGAACCAACAGAACTTACACAGCTTTAAAAATAGCATCTCGTGCAACCCTTATAATGACGTGTCATAGCAGCTGGAAGAGAGGGGACCTTGGGCCAGGGCCCTGTAGCCAGAGTGCCGAGGCTGAGGGAGACACTGGCCAGCCCCCTGCTCTGCCACCTAAGTGCCCGCAAACTGGACGGATGCCGGAAAAGCCAGTGTGTCATCCCTGAGCACACCCCACAAGGATGGCAGAGTCGAAGGGAGAGCCCCCCAAAATATTTCCACTGGCAGTAGCAGCCAGTCAATGAGCATTTTTTAAGCGCTGATTGGGTGCTGGGCACTATTCTAAGTGCTAGTGATTCTTGTGGTCCTTCTCCCGGGAGCTCACGGTCCAGAGCGGGAGAGGACAGGAGCAGGTGGGAAGATCAGACAGCTGGGGGGCGGCAAGGACAGGGAAGGCTTCTCTTGGGGTCTGGGGACAGGAGGGGGATTCCAGGCTTGGAAAATGCCCAGTGGGGACCCAGATGAGTGAGGAGGGCGGTATTCCTGGATCACAGAGTGCACAGCAGAGAGGATGGGTCAGAAGACTTGGGGTTGGGGGACACATTGTAAAAGGCTTTGAATGTCAGAGGATCCTGAAGTAGGGAGCCACTGGAGCTCACTGAGTGAGGGTGGGGGGGGGGGTTGATACGCTCAAACCTAGCCCCAGACACTACCTGGTCAAGTCACTTAACATGTGTCTGTGTCAGATTGCACATGACTCGTGGGGGCGCCAGGAGGAGCCTACAAGAGGGTGTTTGTAACACACTCAGCAACATACCTAGCACAGAGGTCAGTCCAACCCTCTGGGATCCCCCCCGGAGGTTTTCTTGGCAAAGATCGTGGGGTGGTTTGCTGTTTCCTTCTCCAGTACATTCCTGAGACAAATGGGGTGAGGTGACTTGCCCAGGGTCACATAGCTCCGACGTGTCTGAGGCTGGATTTGAACTCAGGAAGGTGAGTGCTCCTGACTCCAGGCCTGAAGCTCTATCCACTGTACCACCTAGGATGTGACGCAGCCTCACACTTTAGGAAGATCCCTTTGGTGGCTGGAGGATGGACTGAAGTGGGGAAAGGCAGAGGCCGGCGCTCCCAATGCCAGGCTTTTGCCATGATAGGAGCTTAACTTTTTATTCCCTTTTCTTCCCTTGGTGGCTGAATGGAAGGAGCCTGGATGGGGCAGAGGTGAGATTGGCAGCTCCCCACCCCACCCTCAGCCACTGCAGTGAGCCAGGTGTAAGGGGACAAGGGTCTGAAAGGGGGTGGCCGCATCAGAGGAAAGGGCGTGTGCCTCTTAGCGGTAATACCGAGTGATCCCCAAAGTGGGGGCCCATCAATTGTGCACTAGGGACCTGAGGGAATGGGACTGTGTAGCGAGAAACAGGGAGTCTCATGCTTCAGAGCCCCCCCCTTCCTATCAATTATGGACAGAGGCAGAATGCTGGGGGTGCCTGAAGACAGTGCAAAGGGCTGCAGAGGAGGGATCAGGGCACACTCGGGGGTCTCTTGGTCCCTCTTTCTAGGGCCCAACAGCACCCATTACATTCGTGGGGCATGACTTGCTTAGACCTTCCAGGGTCCCTCTTGGTTATACAGGCAGGCTCCCATGGGGGTGGGGGGAGTCATCAGGCAGTAACAGTGATACAGAAAGAAAACCATCAATAAGACGTTCATTTTTAAACTATTCACTAGCTCTGAGTCAAACGCAGATTCCAGAGGCACTCCACTGGAGACTTTCTGCCAAGTTAACCCAGAGCCATTAAGGACTGCTCTGTGGGCTCTGCCTTGCTGTGCTACAGCCCCAGCCCATCTCTCTCCTCCTGGAACATAAAAGCATGAAGAGAGTCTTTGCCAAATGGCTCCCTGAATCAGGCGAACCGTTCCTACGCTCTTCTGTTGCTCCAGCCTCATGACTCTGGTTAGGGAAAATGAAATTTGACCCGGCTGGTGATCGCTGCCTCCCTTTCCAAGAGGCCACCAACCACCCCTTTAATGCCTTGACTGTTTCCACTTGTTAAAGTCAGAGTATTATCAGCAGTTGTCAGATTCTGTTTTTCCCTTTGGGGAAAATCCCTCCAGCTGCCCCTCCCTGTCCTGATCACAGCTGCCACATGGTTGGGTCTTTCATTGCCTGAGGATGTCGTTCACCTGGGTCAGGGGACTCCCATCCTCATCTAGGGCCCCCTACCCCATCTCTGCCTGTAGGTGTTTGAATGCCTGCCCCGCTTCCAAGCCTGGCCTGGATGTCCTCTCCTCCATGAAGCCTTCTCTGATCCCTGGCCTGACCACAAGCTCTCCCTAGTCCCCTTACAGTACTCAGTCTGTGTCTGCCTTCAGGCACTTTCCACATTCTTCCTCTGGCTGTTTCGAATGGTCATCTCCAGGAGGAGACATGAGTGTGAGTCAGGGGACTGGGTTCAAAGTGTAGCCTTGCTGCTCCCCCATGTGACCTTGGGTCAGCCCCCTAAGCTTTCTAGGCCTCCACTCCTTCCTATAGAAGGTGACTTAAGGCCCAGTTTCTGTATTCTTTGGTCCCCTCGGCAGCCCACCTGGGAGGTGGCTCCTGCCTCACTGTCCCACTGTTGGCCTTACAGGGAATTGCTTGACTTCTGTTCCTCCTGAGATCACCTGGGTTCTTCCACAAACAGCAGGATTTGGAGAGGGCAGAGCATCTTTAGATCAGGGGAGAGGCCTCTAGTCACACCAACTCACAGGCAGCCGCCTCCTCTGCCTCTGCTTCCCCAGGGAGCCCGAGAGGTGGGGGGGTGGGGGTGGCAGTGCAGAGGGAGGCAGCTGGGCTGGAAGCAGAGTCCAGGGTTCAGCCCTTTCAGGGGCTGGGGAGCATAGCCCCAGTGCTCTAGGGGTGGAGGCAGGGAACCAAAGTCCCCCTTGGGAGCCAGAGGAAGCATGGGAGGCAGAAATCAGCTCAGCCCAGCCCTGCCCTGCCTGGCCCTCCCCTCCCCTCTTCCTGGGGTCCCTGGCTCCAGCCCCCAGCCCTGAGCCCACTTAGCCATTCTGGCACCCCTCTCTCCCAGGCTGTCTGGGCTAAGGCCAAAGGACCTTGGGCAGCAAGCTGAATGGAGCCAGGCTTTCAGCCCTGGCAAGCTGGGAAATCTTAAGTCTCGATCAGCAGCACTGAGAAGGACTCTGGGAACTTGAAGAGCGTCCAACCGCCTCCCTTTACAAAGAGGGAAACTGAGTCAGGCCAAGCCAGAACCG
>CM053601.1:193186069-193250206 GCA_028646575.1 Pseudocheirus occidentalis | reverse complement strand
CCCCCCCCAGGAGGGAGAATGGGCCAGGTCTCTGAAGGCAGGAAACATGGACCCCCTTGTCCTGTGGTCCTTCAAGGCTCCCCACTCAGGGGCCCATGGGAAAGAGCCTTCCTCACCTCAAAAACACCCTGGAGCCTCATGTATGGTGTGAATATGGGGGAGGAAGTCTCCCAGGGCCGGGGAGGCAGTCCTCAGGGGTCTGTGCCCCACACTCAGGCTGAATGGGGCCAGTCCTGGGCCCATCCCATAGACAGTGACCAGAAGGCTCAAAGGCTGGAGGGGCCTTCTTGGGACAGGGGGCTTGCTCAGTGCCTTCCTCTGCCTCTTCCCTTGTGAGCTTGGGCAGTCCGGAAGCCAGGATACTGGGACCTGGTCCCTATCCCCCCTTTCTTCCCCTCCTCCCCTGTCTCCTTTCCTCCTTCCCACCCTCCACCTTCAGACATTCCCAGCACCCTGCTTCCTGACCACAAAATGGAGAAAACTGTGTCTGAGGAGCAGCCAGTGTGGCCTGGCTGGGCCAAAGGCCGTAGCCTCTGTGGGAAGCCTGGGAGGGTGTCGGGACAGGAGAGGGGTGCCCTGGGAGCCCCAGGCACCATACCATGGCTCTGCAGGGAGCCACCTACTTCAGTCACCGGAGCCTGGGTGAGGCAGAGGCCCTAGCCCAGTCTGTTGTCAAGGAGAATCAACATCCGGCCACCTGTGTATACTCAATGATTCACCTGTGTGCAGAAGATGCCAGGCTCCCTCCTGTGCAAAGGCCAAAGGCCAGTGCTGGGGGTGAGAGGGGAAACCAAGCAAGGCAGGGACTGTGCCAGGAACTGCAGCCTGGGGCAACCCCCAGGCAGAGGAGGGTCTGGTTTTAGGAGGGCATTTTCAGGGGAAGGAGGGAGGCCCAGAAGAACAGAAACTGAGTGTGCCCCCACCAAAAAAGCAGACACCTCCCCATGGGGCCCATTTTACAGGGGAGGACACTGAGGCCAGATCTGAGCAGCTGGAGAGGGACATGGAAGAGGGCTCAGTGCCTCAGTCCTTGACGACTCCCACAGGACCTGAGAAAGGCCCCCCAGGATGGCCTGGAGGAGATCTTGGAGTCTGCCACAGATGGGGAATGGGTGTCAGAGCCAGTGTTCAATCTAGGCCCTCGATCTCGAATTCAAATCAATTCATGCAACCCACTGAGGGACTGACTATTAGGGCCTTACTTCTGGGGCTTGAGGGTTCGGGGAAGCATGGTCAAGACCAGCCTTTCCCCAGAGTTCCAGGCCTGCCTTCCCCCAAGGCCCAGCTGCCCTCTAGCCCCAGACTCCTGGCTCCCTCCCAGGCCAAACCTTGTTAGCCCTGTGCCCTCCTTGCCAGCCATTTAGCCAGATGCTGCTCTTTGTTACTGGTCTTGAAGCTGTGGGCAGCTCAATGGGCTTCCTTCTATGCCCTGCCCCCTGCCCCAGCACAAGAGCTGCCTTCCTCAGGGCTCCTCTGCACCCAGGCCAGCCTTCATGTGGCCCCTCTCCCAGCCCCAAGTATCCCCAGGATCAGACAGAAGTCTTCTAGTGACCTTCAAGCCCTTCACAGCCCTGCCTCTTCCTCCCTTTCCAGTCTTTCCCCCCCCTTCACCAAGGGATCCCCCAGGTGCATGCTTAGCAATCACGGAGGCTCCAATCCCCTGGGTTTACATTTGGGGACACAGAGGCTCAGAAAGGAGTCAAGGTTAGGGAAGGAGTTAGTGGGAGACCTTGGGAGGCTCTCTTCCCGACAAGACACAACACCATGCACTGTGTGAGTGTGTGAGTGTGTGTGTGTGTGTGTGTGTGTGTGTGTGTGAGATGTGAGTGGGGGGATGTGAATGTGTGTGTGTGTATCTGTGGGAGTGCACTTGTCTGACTAAGGAGGTTCAGGTTTTGTGTGAATGGAACACTCAGCACTTCAAAAGATCCAATATAGTTTATTTAGAATATAGGCCAGTGGGAAGGAAGTCAGAGACAACAGAGTAAAGGCTTAGGAACAGTAAAACAAGAGCGACTATGATTTATATATACACACACACACATACATATCCCCGATCATCACCAGTTCGAGGAAGCACCAGCACCCAACCACACAAGCTAGGGAATCCCAGGTATGGCCATCAGGGTTCTGCTCGGGAGGGTACCAGGTAGGACATCTCCTCTGTGGGTGAGATTCCAATCTGGGGTCTGGATCTCACAGTTTTAATAGTGCTGAGAACAAAGAGAACTTACTGCCAAGCATCGTGCCTTGTGCGAGGCCGGGGAGGGAGGCCAATCCCTCCAACCCCCCCCCCCCCCAAAGAACAGTGTTTCCTTGGAGTGGCCAGCTCCAGGAGTTGGGCAGTTAACCGTATCTCCTCTCAAGGTCCTGGCCAGGGTCCCAGGAGAAGCGCAGTCCTCATGTTCCCAGGATTTTCTGTTCCAGCACAACTCAGAGTAATAGAAAGGTCCTATTGAGTGGGGCCTGGGTTTGTATGACCTCATTCCTCACAGAGGGGCTTAACTTGCCTCTTCAGTACTGTACAAGTATGTGTGCTGTGAGTATATGTGAGTATTATGTGGGGAGAGTGGGTGTATGTGTGTAAATGTGTGTTTTGTATATGTCTGAATATACGTGTGCATGTGTGCACAGCTTTTAGAAGCCTGAGGACCTCTGAGGCACCAGGCCAGGAGAGCCCTTTTCTGGAATGGGGGGGGGGGGCGCCTTGGGGTGACCAATGGATGTGTGTTCTCCCCGCTGTGCACTGGACCGCCTGTCATTGCTACCTCTCAGAGCTCCTCTCTAAAATGAGGGGTCAGGGAGCCCCTTGCTGGCTCTGGGATTTGTCACTATAAGGATGAGTTGGTCTATATTTAACCACCAGCTCTTTGTGGGGGGGAATGTCAGCATGCCCAGCTGCTAAGTATCTCCACCGTGATCATCTTCTTCATGATTTTCTTAAGTTTAGACAGTCAAACAATGAGCAACGACCAGATCTGTAGTATTTGCTGATTTCCAAGGCTGACACTGAACATTTAACAACTGGCTCTCCAGAGCCTGTTCTAACCATCCCTTAAAAGTGTCTGCTCTTGCTGCCTCTGCCTCCTCTCTTCTCCCTCCTCCCAACCGTCTGCAATGTGGCTCCTGTCGTGTTCTTTCTCAGCAGCTACTGGGGCCTCTTAACCATCCAACCCCATGGGCCTTCTATGGCCCATGCAGAGCTCCCTGGAGCTTCTTGACCCACCCCTCTCCCGGCTCTCCTGCCACTCTGTTCCTTCTGAACCCACAGCCCAACCGCCCCCAACTGTCAGTGATCCCCAAGGTTCTGTCCTGGGCCCTTCCCCCCTCTCTTACTGGCTCCCAGGATGAGGGTAACTATCCTTCCACAGAGACATCTCTGACTGCTCCTGCCTCCCCATCTGCCTCCAGGATGTCTCAACATGAATGTCCCAGAGACATGGCAAGATCAAGGTGGCCTTTCCTTAGCCCTCTTGGCCAAGGCCAATCTAGGCATCGTCCACACTGAATCGTGACCGTTGGATCCTCACTGTACAAAAGGGGAAACTGAGGGCAGCTCCTACATCTCTCACCCTCCTCTGAGCTGCTCCAGCCCGTGAGTCCTTGAGCACCTGGCAGCTGGTGCCCTCTCTCACCTAAGTTGGTTGCCAACAGGTATGGAGGAGGGGGAGGCAAAGCCTTGACCTCAGGGGAAAGTTTCCACCTTACTGGGAGGCTTTGTGAGGCCAGGGGTGGTATGGAAGCTGGAGCCCAGCATCCCTTGCTCTGGCCTGGAGGGGGCCGGTGGGAATGGGCCCTCAGTTCATTTGGAGGAGGGCACAGCCAGACTGGCCCCAGGGCTTCTGGGAACCAGAGGGACCACTGGGCTGGCTCTCCATGCACTTCCTCTCTGCCCCAAGAGAGCCCCCAAAAGGAGTCTCTCCCTTCCCTCCCTGCCTGCTAATGCGTAGCTCGTTTGGGGTGGATTTCATCAGGGTTTGCAAAGGTTTCTCTAAGTCAATTACATGTCTGCACTCCACACACACCCCATTTTACAGATGAGGAAACTGAGGATCTGGGGTTGGCCCAGGTCTTGACGCTGGCTCCAGCCTCCTTAGGGGCTTCCCCTAGAACCCTGGCTTTGCCCCGGGCCAAAGACAAGCAGGAGCCATCGGCCCAGCTCTGAATTTCAGGAGGGCAGATACCTGAGCCCCGGGTGTCCAACGGCTATAGAAGCCCGGCCACTGAAGCACGCGAGGGCAGCGGGCCGGGCCATCGCACCCGCGCTTGGCCGTTCTGCCCGTTGACCTAAGGGTGCCGCTGCGGGCTACGACGGGAAATGTCGGGCACATCAGGTCCCCCCGACTTAGGATGAGGCTGGGAAGGGGTGGGCGCCTGGGACGGCCTCCCCGGGGTCCGGAAAGCAGGGAAGCTCTCCACCCATTTCACAGATGATCAAAGCGAGGCTCGGCAAGAAGCAGCAACTCGCTCAACGTCACACAGCCACAAAGTTCTTTGGAGATGGTCAAAGCCATGTCTGAATGCGCCTCTTCTGCGCCCGCTCCTCCCCCTCCTCCTCCCCGAGCCTCGGGGGGCCAGGCACAGCACACGGGCGGGTGTCTGTTTACGCGGGCACTCCAGTCTGAGAGAGGGGACGGGTACTGACTCGGAAGATCGGTGGGGGGCTCCCTGGAGGAGGAGGCCAGAGGCGGAGGCTAGGGGGCACAGAAGGCGGCGTGGCCTGGGCGGTCAGTGAGGGAGGGAGATATGGAGGCCGGAGACCTGCGGTGGGCATTCTTAAAGGGCCCAGAGTGGCGTCCACACTCTCAGTCCTTCGGATAGTAGTGAGCCCCGGGGGTTGTGGAATCAAACCCGAGGGAAGGACGGACTGCAGCGCGTAGAACCTTGAGGCCAGGGGAAGCCGTGAGCCTCTGCCACCATCCAGGTAGGAGACTGGGAGCCCTGCGGGGGGCGCAGGAAGAGTCTGCAGCGTCGGGAGCTGCTTAGGAAGGGGGCAGCCTGCCCTCCCCTCACCTGCTTTGTCCCCCCCCAAACAGGCCCGAGCCGACCCGACCAGAGCCTATGTCCAAGCTGGGCAAAGGTGGCCTCGGATTCCTGTTTGGAGCTTCGGAGGAGCCGTCAGGAAGCGGCCGAGAGCCCAGCGACAGCTCTGGTCGGCGCCGGCCAGACCCCGAGAGGAAGGAGGAGGCAGTAAAGGGAGTGGGCAGAGGCCAGCCGGGCAGTCCAGAAAAGGAGCTGAGCCGGGCAAAGGCGCGGTGCCAGAAAGCCTGTGGGCTTGCAGCTGGAGAATTAGGTTCGAGGCTGAAGATGGCGGCTTCTTCTGCCCCGGGTAACCTCTTAGACTCAGTTTGCCTATTTCTAAAGTGAACTGGGACTCCTGACCTTCAATGTCGTTTTCTTTTTTAACCCTTGAAGCCTGTGACCCCTGAGGGGCCAGTAATGGGAGTCCAGGATGCTCCCCTCGCTGGGAAAGCCCAGAGGCCCAGAGAAGTCCATCCCCAACCTGCTCCTTGGCTGATTTCTGTCTGACTGGGTGCAGACCAGTCTCCCTCCTCCTGCCTTCCAGGAGCTGGAGGGTTTCCAGGCCCTCTCCCAAAGGGAGGCAGCTTCTGACATTCTAGGCCAAATCATGCCCCTCGTGGCTAGAGGGGGCAGGGCCCAGTGATGGGGCAGAAGGGCTGGTGGGAGCCAGGTGACCTGGTCTTACCTTCTGGCTCCAGTGCCCTGAGCCTTCTACTCTTGTGAGGATCAGAAGATGCAGTGGGGCCGCCAAGCGGGGTCCACAGTGACCTTGGCAGGCTCCTCCCTGTCCCCAGCCTCTGCTGGCTCCTCAGCCATGGGCAGGCCCGTAATCTATTCAGCAAAGTCTCAGGGGAGGCTTTCCAAGGGGAGGCTCCCCTCAGCGAGATGCCCGCGTTGAGCCGAGGACCAGCTCATACAGCCTTGGGAAAAGCCTCTCCCTGCTCCAGGCCTCAGTGCTCCTCATCTGTAAAATGAGGAAGCCAGCCTTGGGGGGCTTCTCCCCAATCTGACATTCTGCGTTCCTGCATCTGTGGTCTTCTGGGTAGTCAAAAGCGCTCTGCCTCAGACTGGCTCAGCACTCAATGCCCTCCGGGGGTGAGAAGGGTCCAAAGCTCCTTCTGCCTGCCTCACTGGCCATCCCAGCCCCAGAGACACCCCACCCCAGGAGGGTGGGGCTTGGCCCAAACTGCCAGGCAGGCACCCCCAGATGGGCACAAGGGCAGTCACTGTCAGAGCTTCCAGATTTGCTTTGGAAGGTGGTTTTAAGGAGCCAGACTCAATCATCACACAGCCATTCACTCATTCACAGTTACAAAGGTGCAGTGTGGATAAGTGAGAGGCAATTTCTGGCCAAGGACAGGGCAAGTTTGCCTTGTTTCCCTTCCATCACCATCGGGAAAGGACAGAAAAGGATGCTGGGGATGCCACGGCAATGCAGGAAGCAAGAAAGATCAATAAAACTTATTTTAAAAATAAGCGTGACTGGGTCATTGTCACTGGGTTCTTCCTAGCTTGCTAGGCACAATCCATTCTGGCGGAGCTCCCTCTGTGCAGCTGCTGGGAGGACCATCACCACCCTAACCATTAAACATTACCCTGTCCCAGAAGGCAAAGGCTTGGAGGGGGGCCAGGACTTGGCCAAGGTCATCCAGTGAATAAGGAACAGAGCCAGGGCTCTGTCTGAGGCCCTCTGATCATGCTAAGTCCCACCCCTCTGTCAGGGGCACAGGGGTGCCCTGTCCTCACTGTCAGACCCTTACGAGCTTTGCCCAGAGCAGGTGTCCTCTCCCTCTCAAAGCCTGCTCTCTCACATTCTCCAACCCCACACACACTGCAGGGAAGGGGGGGAGGGAGAGGTCAGAATGGGGGGAGGGGGGAAAGAGGTCAGAATGGCAGCCTTGGGAGGCCCTGGTTCAAATCCTGCTTCTGGCACTTACCGGCTCAGCAAGCTTTGAAGTCGGCCAACCCCTCGGGTTCTCCTCTGTAAATGTGCCATCTCACAGGGAAGAGCAGGAGGAAACTGTGTAAATATTAACCTGCTCCAGGGTCTGAAAGCTTGGCCTTGGGCTCGACCCTGGGGACACAAAAGGGGCACAGTGTCCTTGTCCTAAAGAGGCTTCCGGGGATAGAGCACAGGAAGAGGCGAGTTCAAATCCTGTCTGTCACTGCCCCTCTGGCAGCCTGGATTTCATCGATCTGATGGGAACAGCAGCAGCCCCTGGTTTGTGCCGAGGACCCAACGAGGCCCCGTTTGTCAAGTGGTCTGGAAGCCTGACGGCATGACACGCCAGTTATGAAGCAGAGACAAGCTCCGGGGAGAAGAGAGGGCGCTGAGGGGGCCAGGCAGGCTTCCTGGGGGAGGGGGCACTGGGGTTGGGCCTGGGACAAGGGCAGGAGTCCAGCCTCTCTACCCTCCCACAGGAAGCCCACTTTGATACCTCTACTTCTAGAACCCTTTCCCATGATCTCATTTTTGGCAGGCCTGGTTATTCCCCTAAACAGAAGTTTGGTTTTTTTGCTCTGTGTTCCCGGCAGTGAGCATCGCATTGCATACAGCAGCCCCCCAAATGCCTGCTGGCTGGCTAGGCAGATGCCCCCAGCCAAGGCTGAGCCTGTTCCTCCATGTTTCTGTCCAGTCACCTCCGTGAGCCCCTCCAGCTAGCTTCAGCCCGGCACCAGCAAGCACTTTGGACCATCTCCCCCTCCTCAGGTCCCACCTGGAGCCTTGGCTCTGTCTCCCCACCAGGCTCAGGCTCAGGCTGCCCTTGGTGTTCCCAGGCTCCCTGACTGGCCAAGGACACAGGGCTGTCAAGCAGCCCTGAATTCCTTGGGTAGCACCAGGGTGAGCAGCTCCCTCCCCTGGTCACTCCAGTACATGAAAGGAAAGGCTCACGACTAGGGGAGGGGGGGCTCTGACCCAACGCATGCACGCACGCTATTTAGAGGATGTTAGCACAAGTGCAAAGCGAGTACCCCGAGTACAATGGGAGTGTGGGCGGTTGGATTGGGTCGAGGCCCTCTCCCGGCCGGTCTGCTCTTCTTGTTGCCTGTGGGGCAGCCAGTACAGTATGGAACGGTGAGGCTGGCCAGCGTGATGCTTCTCTTGGGTCTCCCCCCACCCCAAAGCCCCGGCTGCAGCGTCCCCAGCGAGAGCTGGCCCCGAACCCCACCAGAAGCTTGTCCTCCCGCCCACCTACAACACAAACTAGCCGCCCTTCCCAGAGAAGGCAGCAACTTGGCTTCTGTTCCAGAGTGCCAGGGCCAAGATTTGAATGGGGACTTTCTTGACTCCAAAGCCAACGATGTTACACACTTGGTACTACGGAAGCGATGGAAAGGGTCACTTATACCTGGGGGAGGAAACAGCCTGCCCTCGGTGGGCAGGGGCTCCAGACTCACGACTGCCTTACAAACGGAGGCCGGGGTGAGGGAGATGGGTGACATCAGAGGGTGGCGAGAGGCAGCCCACAAGGTCCCTGTAAGTCCGGGACTGTGCTGCCTCCAGGGGCCCTCCGGTGACGCGTCTCCGCTGCCCTGCCCACGGTCCCTCATTCTCAAAGGATGAAGCACCATGTTGCTGGGGTCGAGGGGACAAGTTGGAAAGCCTGGGTATGAAGCATGCACAGCAGGAAGTGACCTGCCCAGGAGGGATGCCCAGTGTGCTGATTTAGTAGGATTTGTAATGATCCTCTCAAGTCTCTCAATGAGCCTGTAGCAGAGGGACCGTGACCCCCATCTCAAAAGATGAAGACACCCAAGTACCTCACCTCCTGGTGAGCACTCTCAGGGGGATGCCCAACTGGCAGACTCAAGTTCAGATGCTACTTGAAATGCTTAGCAGTGAACACATTTGCCTCGGCTTCCTTAACTATAAACAGCCCCACCCCAGCAGAGCTCTAGGAAGGCTCCAAGGAGTTGCACAATACTAGTTGCACTACAGGGGCCACATAAATGCTGACGCCCTCCCCTCCCTCAGACGGAATGGGAGCAGAGTGGGCAGAGCCAGGTAACAAAGGTCTGTACTAAGGAGCAAGATGGCAGGGCCAACAGAAGAGGGTCTGGACCTTGTAGCCGGCCTTCAGGGACACGGAAGGCCCAGAGTGATGTGCACAGGGGAGAGTAATGGGGCGCCAGCACCCCCCACGAGGCCGGCAGAGAGAAGTATCACTGCCCGGCCCTCATTTCACGGCAGTGGAGGTCCAGAGCAGGACAGACTTGCTTGTTTAAGGCCCCGTGCGGCAGGCTAGTATTTGAACCCAGGACCCCTAGCTCTACAGCTTGGGCTTGACATCCAGGCAGATGTTTTCATTAGAATAGGGAGGCCTCCTCACTTCTAAAATATACAGAGAACTGAGTCAAATTTATAAGAATACAAGTCATTCCCCAATTGATAAAATGATCAAGGGATATGAACAGGCAGTTTTCAGAGGAAGAAATTAGATATCTATAAGCATATAAAAAGATGTTGCAAATCAAAACAGCTGTGAGGTACCACACCCCACTGGTCAGATTGGCTAAGATGACAAAACAGGAAAATGATCAATACTTGAGAGGATGGGAAAAAAAACGGGACCCCAAACGCATTGTTGGTGGAGTTGTGAACTGATCCAGCCCTCTGGAGAGCCGTCTGGCACTGTGCCCAAGGGCTACAAAAATGTGCCCGCCCTTTACCCAGCACATACCACTTCTGGGGCCATCCCAGAGATCAAAGAACGGGCACAAAATTATTTATAGCCGCTCTGTCAGAGGGTCCAAGAACTGGACACGAAGGGGATGCCCCCAATGGGGGCCCGGCTGAACAAGTTATGGCACATGAATGTAACGGAATAATACTGTGCTGTAATGGATGAGGAGCAGAAGCAGGAGAACATTGTATACAGTTAGATACATTGTATCTGTGATAACCGACTCTGCTGGACTGGGCTCCTCTCAGTAATGCAAGGTTAGAAGACGGCTCCAAAACTCATGATGGAAGGGGCTGTCCGCCTCCAGAGACCAATGACCAAATCTGGATGGAGACTGAAGCAAAAGCCTCCATCTCTGTCTCTCTCTCTGATTCTGTTTCTTCTTTCTCCTGGTTCACCCCGTCATCGGTCATAGTCCTTCTTTACAACTCCACTCGTGTTTAACGGGAAGGTATCTGCAGATCCTGTATCACACGGCCCCCTCCCTCAATGAGGGAGGAGAAAATCTGGAACTCAAGGGATTGTGGAACTGAATGTCGTAAACAAGTAAATAAGTAACTCTGAACAATTAGGGAAGTCTCTGGGATAAGGAGGGAGCCTCCTCCAGACCCCTGAGGGCTGCTTGTAGGCTCCGGGCTGTGGGAAGGGGCTTTCATCTTGTGACTCATGGCCTGGCCAGGGGGTGGGACGCCCCAAGACTGAAATGGAGCCCATGTCAGGGTGAGTCTCCTGTCCCCACTTTCTTCTTCCTCTCAGCCTTGATATTCTTCCATTTTTCCAGGGGCCACTGTCGCTCTCAGCTTCTGGGGAATCCGAACAAGAGGCCGGTTAAACTGAGGCTCCTAACCTGAGGCTTTATTAATCTGGGCTAGGCATAGCCACAGAGGCCAGATTCCCACCGCGGTTCCTTCAGCCTGGGGACAGGCGCTGGGTGGAGCAGCAGACCTCAGACCACAGCCTGGGTCAGCCTGGGTCAGCCCGGATCTGAAAGCACACTGACCAGGGCTGGACAAGGCCTCTCTCCTGAGGGCGGAGGTGAGGACAGAGGGGGGGGCTGTAGCTCTCTGGAGCCTCTAAAATAATGACAAAAGCAAGACAAAGCAGGAAAACCCAGGAACACAGGCCTCAAGAACCACACTGGAAACGACCGTGTTCATGTTTCACAACTTTAATAGAATATCCTAACTATTCTGTACAAATTGAAAACACCGTCTATTATTAAGTTACAAATGTGTATTGTTTAAGGTAAGGCTGGAGCTCTCTACACGCCTGGTCACAGTGTTGATGAAGCTGCTAGTCGATGGTGGCTGGAGATTGGCATCAGCTACTGAATAACTAGAAAGGTGCATCTGAAATCCTACCCACCAACAGAAAGGATGAACCCACCCACCCTGGAGCACTGAGGAAGAGCAGGAGGCCGAGGACGTGCGCATCCAAGTCGGGCGAGCTTCCCCCCGCCTCCACAACGCGGGAGCCTCGCTCTCTGCTCCAGGGAGGACACACGAGCCCCTCTTCCCTGGACAGAGGCACCAGATTTTCCAACATACAAACATGGTCTTGGAGATGAGCAAGAGCCCAAGTTCAAAGTTATGTATAAACACGAGGAAATAAATAGGAAGACGACCTGCCGGGCCCCCTGAGCTCCTCCAGTCCCCAGCCAGCATGGCTTTACTCTGCTTGGCAGCTCTGAGATAACTGGGAAAAAGAGGCCATTAAAGCAGGCTCGGGAACAGGCGTGGGTGGAGGGAGGGTGTGTGTGTGTCCGAGTTACAAACGTGCTCTGGCACCCGTGTGTGCCTGCCCAGCTCACAGGCAGGCAATGGTGGGCAGAGAGGGCACTTTATTGAAACCTCCTATTTGCGAAATGCATCAAAGTTACACTGTACAAATTAGGCAAAAAGAAAAAGTGTAAGTGAAAACCACGCACTTGAAAACAAGTTAACCATAAGCGTTGTTAGTGAGACTGCACTGCGGGGAGCCACACCCCGAGCCACAGGCCAGGGATCCCAAAGCATCTGTCCGTCAGAGGTGGCCCAGCCTCTCCCAAGGGGCAGGCATCAGAACGCGTCACTGCTGCTTGCACTCTGCAGGCTGGCCGCATTCTCTCTGTCAAGAGAAAGAGAGAGAGCCCCTGAGGCCACAGCCTCGAAGCCCACTCCCAGCACCCGACAAGCCCCCGTGAGCCTGGCCTCAATGCACCCCACTGCAGGGAGGCCCTCCAGTGACCCCAACAAAAGCACCAACAGCATGTGTGCAGGCATGCGTTTGAAAGACAGGTTTTTACAAAGTGCATCCACACTTCCCGAGGCTGAGGCCAACAATTCACAGCGCCTACGCCTTCCTTGCAGCTTTGTCTTCCTCACCAAGAAAGCTTAGGCCAGCAAAAAAGCCCCACGGCTGACTTGAGGTTTGAACCGTGCCATTGTACAGATAAAAAAGGTAGAAAGCTGAGCTCTCAATTGATGCTTTAGAAGGGAAAAAAGGCACCCCCATTTGCCAAACTGAAAAGCCAGCATGCTCACAAGACACTGACTGTGGAATGGTCTGGGGACTTTCACCCAAGGACACAATCTCTTAAAGGAACAAAGCTCCCCAGGAGACCTCAGCCAACAGGGAAGCCCTGAGAGTGTACCAGTGTGCCTGCCTCTCTCCTATGGTCCAATCCTGAACTTGGGAGGGGGGGAGAAGGGCTTTCCTACTACTGGAATAAGACAAGGAACAACCTGGATCCCCTTCCCTAGGAGGAAAACCAGAAGACCTAAGAAAAGCCCAGGGATCTGCCTCCCAAGAGGGCTGCTACTTGTGTGGGATCAAGCTTCTCGTAAGAGCCAAGTCTTGAGTCTCCTGGCAACTGAGCCCAACGCTCGGATGGCAAGGCATGAGGTGGGGTCACAGCCCCCATTTCACACCAATGACCCTTCTACCTGGGGCAGCTCACATGAAGGGCTGTGTGCTTCCGTGTCAAACCTACTGTTTCAACAACTTCTCTCCCAAAGGGGCGTGGCTCAGCATGACCAGGAGCCGGTCACTGGGAGCAAACTCAGCCTGCCATCCCTCAGGGCAAGGGGAAGGGGTGGGGACAGAGGGAGCAGTCACCTACAAACCAGAGCCATTCTAAGCTTTTTTTTTTAAAAAACACTCAAGTGCTCCACGAAGGTAATGAGTCTCACGTCCTACTACTCTGGGTACAGCAGCAAACCTTTTCCTCTACATATACACTTAGGGTCTGCACTGACTTTGGGACACCTTGCATGATAATGGACTTCACCTTGCCCAGAATTCTAGGCTAAGGGAGAGACTGAGGCAGCTGCAGGGTAGGGCAGTCCAAGTGGTCAGGGAGAAAATTAAGAGGCATGGCTAAAGGCCTGGGAAATGCCCTGGCCCTTGTAGAAAAAGGGCCGCTGGATGGACAAAAAAGGATATTACCCAAATGTTTAATTCTACACAGAGGGATGATGCTTCTCCTGTCAATCTGATGCTGAAAACTTACTTTAAGTTATCCAAGGGTAGAAAGGTAGTCAGGAGAAATCAATCCCTAAGCAACTGGGCACTTGAGAAGGAAAGGTCCTGTTCACTCTGAGGGTCTCTTATGTCTGTCTGTCAGAACGGGAGCTACCTGGTGGCGTTGTGGGCACATCCTTTCTGCTGGGATAGGGGTGTACCCTGTCAGGATCCAGGGAGTCCAAAGCCCACTCACATCCTATCTTAGAACTGAACGCTTCTGCCTTTAGCATGAGGCACCAGGCTTAGAACGTGGCACCAGCCCCTGTGGCTGAGGGCCCCTGCACAAGTCCACTGCCGCCCTGACCCTCCATGACACTGACTCTGTAAAGAAGGCTCTGCCTGTTTTCTGAGGCAGAGAAAACAGACCATCTGCTCCTTGGAGACGCCAGCTACGTGAAGCCTCTATCCTCTGGCTCGGTCACTCAGCCCCAACCTGATCACCCAAGGAGGGAGGTGGGTGCTTTTAAAAGCAGTGATTATGAGTGGGGTAAAGACCAGTAAGTCATTGCAGCAGGTTAAAGAAAGGGCTGTAGCCTGATGTGAACCCACCTGAAAAGGGGTACGAGAACCTGTCACTACACACACTGCAGGGCTGCTATAATGACAGAACCCAATTGTTTACAGCCTGAATGAAAAATGGGCTGCTTCTCTCATCCCTAAGGCAAAGAGGTAAGAAATGACTGGGGAACCAGGAAAAGCCCCAAACCTTCTTGTTCTCCCCTAACATGGCCATCACCCCATTACTTTTTTTTTTCTGGCTTTTTGGAGGGGGTAAGGCAGGGCAATCGGGGTTAAGTGACTTGCCCAAGACCTGAGGTCAGATTTGAACTCAGGTCCTCTTGACTCCAGGGCTGATGCTCTACGCACTGTGCCACCTAGCTGTCCCCATCACCCCATTTCTGGTCTCAACGAGGAAGGTCTACAAAGCAAGCACTATGCTGGATACGCAATTCCAGGTCAAAAACCTGCGTTCACTTCCCAGATGCTCTGCATGAAGCTGTCTCACTACAAGCAAATATGGTTCGGACCAGTGTTCCCAACAAAGGCGAGTTAAACTCAGGGGTGAAGAGGGGACACCGAAGGAATCCCACCAGGATTGGCAAAGGCAACCTTTTCACCTGCAGCCCCTGTTTGTGATCAACAAAATGAGTTTCATGGAGTTTAAAATAATTCATCTGCATAAAAAGGGTTTGCTTCAAAGAGTTTTTAAAAACTCTTCTGGTTTTCTAAAGTTTATAAAAAATCGAAAGCAAGGTCCACGCCTTCATGTTAAACCAAATCACTTTTTGCTGTAAAAGACAAAGGTTTAACAGCCCAAAGTCCTAAAGGAATCCTATTTAATTACCCATTCTTCAAAAAATGATAAAGCCTGTTTTATTTCTAGAGTGACTGCCTTATAAAACTGGATTTATTCAACAAAAATGTGGACTCAATCTAAGATAAAATTGGGGAGCACTCATTCAAGCGAGTGATTTTTCTTTCCACACACAGCCCTTTGCTGACACCCCCAACTTCTAGAGAAGGTTCCTCAAGAATCCAGAAAGAGGGCGGTTCTTATCTAAGCTGTTCTCAATGTTCTGTGACACCCACCCTTTAGCTCCGCACCCCCAGCCCAGGGCCTCAGGCTTTGGCTTTCCCTTCCAACGTACATCCTTGTACGAATTTACTCCAAGTAGGATCCTGAGCACAGCTGCTGTCTGCACCAAGTATTCAAGGCTCTCAGAGAGACACCCTGAGAACAGTCTCCTGGCAGGGGAGGGGCACCCATGGGACAGCCCCTCAGCCGATGGTTCTACTGCTCATTCAAGTACCTTTCATAATTATAAAATTCCTCATAAACTTCCCACCACAACACCTGACAGGTGCTTGGATGGAGTCCTAGATATACCAGTTGCCTTCCTGGAGAGATCTCGACATGGAATGAAAGATAAAGTATTAACGTAGCAACACAAAGAGTGTTTCTCTGCCTCACTCAATTTCCATTTTTTTGGCCTAAAGGCTCTAAATGTTCTTCTCAACACCTGTGCCTGATGTACTTGAGAACAAAATGAAAATAAAATTTAAAAACAAGGCAGCAGTCCCCTCTCCTCACCCATTGCACCTCTCACGGCTCTGCCCCACTCCAGGCACCGGGCGCCTCTCCAGGGAGCACCGGGGCAGGGGCAGAGGGCACCTTCCTAGCCTCAAGAAAGGCTGGGCTCCAGGAGGCAGGAGCCCACACCACGTCCCAGAGGCTCCCTCTCTAAACACACTCTAACTCAACTGCGCTCCTAGCGTCTGCGTGGGCTTCACTCTCTTTAACCAAGAAGTCAACAACCCCACATTGTATTGGCTACACACCATCCGTTTTCAAGTTAGGTATGAATGGAATTCCACCTTACCTATGGTATGAATGATAAACAGACAAAAATTACACCTAAATGGGGAAAAAAAAAATGGAAAGGAACCGTCAGCATGAAAGACAATGAAATGTGCAAAATCGTACAGGAGGAGACAAGGCGCGATGTGTGGGGCTGCTCAGCCTGCGCTGGGCTCCAGCCACCAAGCCACCGCCTGCCCCGCCCCCCCCCAGCGCCTCCGCTGAGGCTGCCAACTCTGCTTGGCAGCTTTGGGGAGGACCCACAGCACTGCTCTGCCTGAGGCCTGGCACTAAGTGGGGACAGGGAGGCCTTCCCAGAAGGTCACTAGGCTTGGGGACAGGGGCAGTGGGGGCGAGACCTGCCAACAGCAGCAGCAAAGCTGGCACTTTTACCAGCAGGGAAGGGGGGGAGGAGTCTCTAGAGAACCAAACCAAAAACTAGGTGTGGGGGAAATCAAAATCCCTGTTCTGACTCCTTTCTATCAAAATAAGGCCCAAAGCCCAAAGGCCCCTAGAGCAGAGGAAGCTAACTGCAGACCCACCACTGTCAAAGTAACCCAAGATTACTTTGGATAATCAGGACGTCAGGAAAACGGACAATTATCTGCCATTTTGCATTGTTTGGTTAACTGCTCTGTCTGCACTGGGCTCAGTTTCCCTTTGAGGAGAAGAACATCCCTCAAAGTCTCCTGGATGGTCAGCATTTAGCACATGACGGGGATGCAGCAAACAAGGCTCACTCGAGTGCCCAGTGGCTCATTTTTATTTGCCTTTTCCTGGAGAACTTTTTATGTGGCAAATTAAAAACAAATGCCTCGACTTCCAATGCATGCCTTTTCCCAACACCCTGGACCTTCCCTCCCAAGTGCATCATGTGTTAAGAATCCAAGTTCGGACTCGTTCTTACTCTAACTACTTGGTATTTTTTTCACCTTTTTTGGAGGGGAGGGGAGAGGAGGTGGAAGAAATGAGTTAAGCATATTAACAAACACCCCTCAACCCGCCCCCCCCCACCCCCGAATGCTTGATCTCACTGCCCATTTCAGATTTTTGCCATGCAGGCAGCAAGCTGGTTAATTTCATGCCACAGAATAATAAATATTGATTTACAATTCAGCCAAAAAGCTGGGATGGGTTTGTCTTCTGCTTAGAAAGTGGGGCAGAGGAGGCCGTGCCTTAGTTTGAAAATATATATGGTATGATCAATTCTACTATTAGAACTGAGTCAGATGAAGGAAAATCCAAGTTATGCCAAAATGAATAATCATTTCTAAATTTCTGGCATTAAGGGTTCGATGGTTTTCATTAAACAGTGAGCCCTCCTATTTTAAAACTATACAATTTCTAAAAAATGTTACTGACATTAAACTTTCACCCAAGTTCGTATACAACACCTCCAAGTATCCCATCTTTATCGTTCCCCTAATTTATAATCTTTTCCCCCCAAACAGGCATGAGTGTCCAGATCATTTAAAATGGGGCCCAGGTGGGAGAGCCAAAAGGGGAGAAAATCATGAAGGCGTCGCCTCTTTAAAAGTGGCCCCTCTCCACCTGTTGCGTGTCCTGGCCCCGGCTGCTTCAGAGGTGCACCAAGGTTGAAGGAGACCAGAACACCCACCCAAAGGCTGAGCTCTAGAGCTCTGGGGAAAATGCCCAATGCAGTGTTAGCCACAGCATTAAGACCACTGACCTTGGGATCATTCTCTGCCTCCTCATCTTCCTCTCCCTCGTCTTCACCCTCCAATTCCTGGTGAACAAGAAAGAAGACCGGTCAACAAGAGGGTTTCCAAGCAATAGCAGCAGCACCGCACACACACACCCAGCAAAGCCACGAGGAGAACCAATCACTTGTTTCATCCAGCCTCACCCCTGGCCCGAGAGGCCCCACACACAGGGCAAGCAGCCTCAAGGAGTCAGGGGCCAAGTTTAAAGACTGAAGAAATGGATTCAGGGCAGTGGGACACATTAGCCGCTGGTCCAGATAAAAGCATGGTCCCCAAACAAATCCAAGACACCCTCCAGCCCATCCCCCAAGCCATCACTGAATAAATCTCACCTCTTCTTCCCCTTCTTCACCTTCTTCAAACTGAAAAATGGAAACATATTTTTAGATTCCCAGAACAGTTGTTCCCACTCTCCCAAAAGTGCCACAGGAAACCATGCCTTGTACTCCTGGTGGTAACAAGGTGACAGTGTCCCTTCCCTGTCCCATTGCCAAAGGAACCGAGGACAAAGCTCCTCACGGCTGACCGTGGCACAGAGGAGCGAGAAGGGCCCTTTTGTCTGCGGCCAGGACAGAAAGCCGTGGCTACCTGCTGGCCAGCTGTAGCTGGGAAGGGGGCAGGTGAACGCTGCCCGCCCCTGGGGTTCACAGGCTGGGGAGGCTGGATAAAGATCCCTCTGCAAGGCTGCTCTAAGCAAAGCTATAACATTCCACATGACAACACTTTGGACGAGGGAGAGGAAAGCCCTGCTCTGGCTGTTGTCGAGGAGAAAGCTTTGCTACAAGTTGAGTCTTCGGCACCACCAGGTCCAAACAGCGGTCTGTCTCAAACCCGCCTTGCACTAAGTCCCTTTGCTGGAGAGAAGGCGGCACTCAGGAGGCCACACCTGGCAGACCCGCAGGAAGATGGGGGCAGGGAGCGAGCCTGGGATTTCAGTTGTATGAGGAACCCCCCAGGGAAGGAAGCTCTTCTCCCAATGCAGGGCAGCACCTTCTTTGCAGCCCAGAACACCAAGAGGCTGAAGTCTGTCCAGGGTCACAGGCAGGACTCAAAACTGGGCCTTCCACACCTGGAGGTTGTCTCACTGAAACATGCATGGGACAAGCCCCTGACTCTGATGAGCAGAATCAATTTCTAGCATGCGCTGGTTGTGTGACAGCAACATGGATGTGCTCGCTCACACACACACACAGACACACACACACACACACAATCCTGGAGAAATCAAATGGAATCTGAAATCAAGCGACTTGCTCTCAAATAGTGGAAAGAACTAAGATGTCAGGACATGGCAACAAGCTTTTTGGGGCTTTTTAGGTCTTCCTGTTTTAAGGAAAGCAGCCCTTACCTTGCTTTGGGCTAGGCCAGAGCTACCTTTGAGGCAGAGGCTGGCTTGTCTACACTGGAAAGTGGGGCAAAGCCCAGGCAAGATGGCTTCCAACCCATTGAAATGCTACCCTTTCTTTAAAGACCAACCCAAAGATCACTCCTCCAGGAAGCCGTCCCTAATGCTGAGCAAGGCTGGACAACACTCTGGTCTGCAGGCCCGATGGCTGCCGAGGGCCGCCTCCTTTTACGTCAGCTCTGTCCACTGTCCTGTTGTCCCTCACTCCTCCCACCCCAACAAGGACCGGCAGCACCCTGAGGGGAGGCACCAGTCTTAGATGCCCAGTCCAAAAGATGTGGAAGAGAAGATGGCTCTCTCATGCTGGAAGGACATTAAAGAAGCAGCCTGGCTACTACAGGCCTTCCCAAGATGAGACTTTTAAGAACAAGTGGACACTGACAAAGACGTGATGGCTGTGGCCCAAGGAAGCGGGCTGGAGCTTGCAGGACTTCCACTCAGATGACCTGGGGTTAGTCACGTAACCTCTGGGCCTCAGTGTGTCCTTCCAGGTCTAAACCCTGAGATCCCAGGACAACACAGGAGGGACAGTCTGAAGGGGTGTTGCACAACAGAAGGGAAACGGGAGCATGAAGGCCGGCCTGGCCCTGGCCGAGGCTTGATGACTGACAACCGGGTGGCTCAAAAGACAGCTGCGAGCTGCCCAGACAGCTCCTCTTAAGAATGGGAAGAGTGGAAATGCCAACTGTGGCCAAGTCTGGCTTTGGAACACACAATCCTATTGTCCCAAGCTCAGATATGAACTTGCCAAACTCCGGCAGCTCTTGGGCCTGGCCAAGTTGCTGGCACTTTCTTTGTTATTAAGGAGGTGTCCTCCAACTCCTTCTGGTCTGGGGGAGTCAAACGGGGAGATGACCACGAGAGAGAGGCCGTTTTCACCCACCCTTTCTACTCGTTACCAGGAAGGAAAGAGCTCTGCCAGATGTTTGTCCAAAGCAAAGTAAAATCAACAATGCTCTTTAAAACCCCGGCAGCAGGACAACACCTGACCAGAGGCCCCGGCACTTTGCTCCTGGTTCTCCTGCTGTCCAAAAGATGAAGTCACCTAAATAAACTCCCTGGGCCTCTATAAAGCAAGAAGCAGGGCCCTGCCCACTCCCAAACCGACTCTGATAGACTGCACACAGGCCCTTCTGGTCTTACACGCTTGACTCCAGACCGTGGGCTGCTCATGCTCACACAGACACAGTGGCCAGGCTTATATACATACATTGTCATCATCCTCTATGGCTTCCCCAGTAAAATAAAGGACCGCACGCGGAACTATCCTTTCACGGAAGAAGTGCCCAATTTCAAAGTCGGAGGCCAGTGTAAATTCTGAATCTTCATCCTGCGGGAGAAAATGTCACCGTAATCTCCTGTGTGACCCAAGCTCCGGTCACTGGTCATCAGGCCACCACTGAGCACGCACATGACACAAGACCACCGACTGGGCCTCTAACACCATTCAGGACATTTGGGCCACTTTCACGTCAAAATCTTTAGCTCTCATGTTATGAGGCATTTATCAAGTGCCCGCAAGGCCTTTTAAAGAGTGAGTCAGTGCCATCAGTACAGGAGCAGCCCACCAGAAGAGACACAGCAGACAGCATCGGCCTCTAGGGCAAGGGGGGTGGGGGAGTGGGTGAAAGCAGAGACACACAAATTCAGCCCAGAATCTGGGCTCTTGTGAGGGCCACTCTCTTCCTTAAGGAGCAGCTATAAAGCAGCATCAGGGCTTAAGAACACGGAGAAGTCGAAGAAAACACAGCAATGTAAGGATAAACAAAGCTTGGAAACATGGATCTTACCAGTGACTCTCCATCCCCAGATACTATAAAAAACAAAGGAAAAACTCAATTAATCTTTAATTAAATACAGCATTTCTGTCCTGCCCCGCTCCCAGCCCAGCGGATCGAATGAGGAAAAAACAGGGCCCAATTCTAAACCATTTCCTGATTTTTTTCCCACACTGGAAACAGCTAAGTTTTAACACTTCCTCACCAAAGAGGGCTTCCCAAAGCTCTGAGACCTGTCAGAGCAATCCCTGCGCTCTCCTCCACACCACCTGAAGGAAGGAGTCTGGGCTTGATCTGGCCAGAAAACCATTCCCAGGGAGTGCGAGGGCGCAGCAGGGCCGTGGTGGCTGCTACACTCACCATGGGCTCACCCGAATAAAAGGGAGCAGGAAACATTCCCACCCAAGCCCGAGAGTGACAGCAGCAACGGCACAAACACCTCTGGGACCTGAGCTCTCCCTGCTCATCCTGGAGGGAGAAACTAAGATGCCACAGAAGAGTCTGGATGACGACCCTCCGGCTGCATCTCAAACACACTCCTGCATTTCCCTGAATGTGAGGAGGGCCTAAACAAAGCCTCCGCCACTTCTTGCTCCCCAAGGGCAGAGACTCTGAGCTTTTCTGTCTGCTGGAGCTAGCCCTTGGCTCAGCAGTAAGAAATCAGCAAATGGGGGCAGCTAGGTGGCGCAGCGAATAGAGCACGGCCCTGGAGTCAAGAGGACCCGAGTTCAAATCTGGTCTTAGACACTTACCACTTACTAGCTGTGTGACCTTGGGCAAGTCACTTAACCCCAACTGCCCTCACTTCCCCCTCCAAAAAGAAAAAAATTTAGCAATTTCTTTAGTCATTCCTTCAATCTCTCTCCTTGGGGACGTTACTCCTCCAGAGCTCTAGATTATCCCACAATGTAGAAAATTGGGCCATTTTCCAAGCTGGTGGCCGGTTTAAAATGCCAGGACCCCCCAAAACTGGTCACTAAGATTTGGACAAAGGGGACAACTCCAAGAACATAAATGGATACATTCAAAGAGGAAGAAAAGCCCAAGGTCAGTCAGGTGACAGCTGGGAAAGAAGGAGCCTCTTCAGAACCTCAACAGCCGCAGTCCAGAGGGGCTGGAGGGGGACAACAAACACTAAGCGACATGAAACTGCTCTACGTTGGCATCTTCAAAGTAAAGCAGAGAATGCCTTTTCTACCACTAAGAACGTGAGACGGCTCACACAGACGTTCAACTAAAAAATTCCTTTGGAAGATTGAAGGCGGCCAAAGATCAACCAACAACCAACACCTGCCTCTCCCCAGTCTGTAACTGGACTGAGCCAAGTCCAACTGTGTGAAACAACCCACACATGGAACAAAGGACGAGGCACGGGGCGAGCGTGCTCTAGCACAAAGTCCGGCAGACGCGGGCAAGCAGGCAGCCTGGCGCTACCCTACGCTTCCTAGAAGGGCGGCGAGCACCCTGCCAGCTGCCTGCCCCTGGGACCAGATCCCAATTTCAGCCATGGGGGTGGCTCAACAAGGTCCTGAAGAGGGCAAGAGTGAGAGCCTCGGACCTGATCCTGCCTCTGACATCTCTCTGGGTCACAGCTGTCTGTACAATGGGAAGGGAATGAAAGGATGGCAAAAAAGGCCTCCCACCACAATGCCACAACCCTGTTTCCAAAGTCTCCCCACGTAAGGGAATCCCGAGCTAGGGTGCAGCCGGAACTTTACGTTGACAATTCATAAAACTGCTCTCAGGGCCAAGGCTTACCTCTGATAGGGCTAAAGAAGTTAAAGAAGGAATCATTGGGGACTTGCTTCGTGACCGTCCTCACAGTGCCTCGGCCCTTGTGCTTCTGCTTCTTCTTGATGGTCTTCACCGTCACATTCTTGCCCTTCTTCCACTCAATAGTGCACCTGGGGGAGCAGAGGCCATTCACAAAGCAAAATCCCCCAAATGCCTCCAACCCAGACCAAGGCTGTGTGGGTGGGGGCTCTGCCCACCCCAAAATTGTCAGGGTTTGATGACATGCTGGGGCGGAGCCATCTCAATGAATGAGCCAGACCACCTCAAATCCAAAGATAGGCATTTAATGAGACTGATGCCTCCCGTGGAGCGGCCTAAACTCTAAGAGGAACCGGCATTTTCAGAGAAAGCTAAATGGATTTTTATAGGGAAAAACTGCAATTACACAATCAAAACTTATGTAGAATATAGAATATGATTAATAAGAAAAAGGCAGGAGGAGTTTGTTAACAGTTGAGGTAATGGAGGAGGGGTCTCACCTATGGTTTGGTGATTAAACATTCTGGTCATTCTGCCCTCCAACTGGCTAGCCATTGTGGTCCCGTCTGGTTAAGACAGATAATTAGGTGCTGTGGTCCTGTCTTGGGCTAGATGGATGATGCGATTGTGACTGAATACAAAAGCCCGCCTGTTTCTGTGGGAATGGGTCTGGGGGCAGCGACCAGGGAGAGGCGACGGCTCGGTTCCCATCACAAGGACGCACCTGTCGTTCCAGGACATGGGCAGGGGGGCTAGGTAGGTACAGTGGGCCTGCTATTCAGTGGGGCCAGGCCTATAATGCAGTTAGAATACTGGGGCTGGGAGCAGCTTTATTAGGATTCCATCTAAGGCCAGACTGTGGTAAGAGAAAATCCTACTCCATAAAATAAAACGTTCATGAGTGTGCATGACAGAACAAGCCTCGTGAACCCAAGCCAGACAAGCAGACAGAAAAGACTGAGCTGCCCAAAGGATGCCACACTCCTCTACCCAGGACAGGGGCTTTCTAGCCAGCCGGGAGCTGTCCTTGAGAGGACATTATCAGCAAAATGAGAGAATTATTCACTTCAGTTCTTCTCAACAAAAGCACTATTCCTCTGGGAGGCCAGGCAGGTAGGGCCCAACACCCATCTCTATAGATCAATGAAGGTGAGTGAGCCAATTCTCACAGCCTCAGACAAACTCCAGGTGAGGCCCGAAATTGCTTGAAAAGCCCTCTCAGAAGGACGTGTAGCGTATCTCCCTAAGTGGGCGGTGCCTCCCAACCCTTTCCAAGCAGCTCAGCTGTGTCTATAAAAGCCCTGGGAGCTGAGCAAGGAGGCCTGTGGTCACCCAGCTCGCCTGTCCCAGGACAACAGCAAAGGTGAGTTTTATTAGCATTATGAGACGCTCAAATTTATGCCACTTCATCGATCTGAATTCTGTGTATAAAATAAGCAGGCAGGTTTTGATTGCAGTAAATATTTACTCTTATTTACTTTCTAAGTAAGAAAATTCTGTACAAAAGGAAAAAAAAAGTTCAGGGGCAAAGCCAAGATGATGGAGCAAAAGCAGGAATCTGCTTGAGCTCCTGTTCCAACCACCTCCAATCCCTATAAAAATGACTCTAAACAAACTTTAGAGCTACAGAGCCCACAAAGTAACCGAGAGAAACAAGTCTCCCACTGAAGTCAGACTGTCAGGCCCGCAGAAAGGGTCTAACGCACCGGGCTGGAAGCCTCGCACAGTCCCACCTGAGCCATGCTGGTCCAGACTCATGGCCCAGACTGGCCAGAGCAGACTGCAGGAGAGGGAATCAGCAGCAGCTGTGCTGGTTTCCAGAATTCTCAACTCATAAATGCCAAAGAGAAAGTAAAAGGTCAGTGGGGAACCCTGCTGCTCCAGGGTGAGAGTAGAGTACATTCAGGCCCTTGCCCCTGGGTGTGTCGGTTCCAGCTGCTGCGCCCTGAGCTCCAGGTCTATAGACCGTAGGGGGACGAAGCGACCGTTCAGAGGGTAACTGCTCTTGCTTTGAGCTGTTTGGATCTGTCCAGTCATGGGTGGCAGCCCCAGGATAAGGAGCGCTAGCATGGCAGAGCTTGTTAAGACTGTGGAGACACAGTCCTCCTCACAGTTCTGAGGCAGGTGCCTAGAAAAAACTGACAACAGCTGTGCAAAACCTCAGAAATTTGGGACAGCTCTCTTCACTCTGGAAGCAGAGTTCAATCACGGCAAAGAGCTCAAAAGTCAAGTAATTAGCTGGATGAGCAAACAGAGGAAGAGCAATCAGACCATAGAATACTTTTTTGGGGACAAAAAGGATGAAAATATGAAACCAGAAGACAACAAAGTGAAAACTCCTGCATCAAAAGCCTCCAAGAAAAACATGAACATGCCACAGAAAAGCTCAAGAAGGATTCTGAAAATCAAGTAAGAGAAGTGGAGGAAAAACTGGGAAGAAAAATGAGAAGGATACAAGAAAATCATGAAAAGTGAGTCAACAGCCTGCTAAAGGAGACCCAAAAAATCCTGAAGACAATAACACCTTAAAAAATAGACTAACTCAAATGGCAAAGGAGGCCCAAAAAGCCCATGAGGAGAAGAATGCCTTAAAAAGCCAAATTTGCCAAAAGGAAAAAGAATCTCAAAAGCTCACTAAGGAGAATAATTCCTTCAGAATGAGATCAGAGCAAAATGAAAGCAAATGACTAGGAGAAATCAAGATACTATTAAACAGATCCAAACAAATGAAAAAAATAGAAGGCAATGTGAAATATCTCATTGGAAAAACCACTGACCTGGAAAATAGATCCAGGAGAGACAATTTAACAATTCTTAGACTACCTGAAAACAATGATCGAAAAAAGAGCCTAGAAAGCATCCTTCAAGAAATTCTCAAGCAAAACTCCCCATATATTCTAGAACCAGAGAGCAAAATAGAAACCCAAAGAACTCACTGATCACCTCTTGAGAAAGATCCCCAAAATAAAACTCCTAGGAATGGCCAAATCCCAGAGTTCCCAGATCAAGGAGAAAATACTGCAACCAGTCAGGAAGAAACAATTTGAATACTGTGAAAACACAATCAGGATAACCCAGGATCTGGCAGCTTCTACATTAAGGGATCGAAGGGCCTGGAATATGATATTCCAGAGGTCAAAGAATTGCCTATCCAAAAAAACTGAGTATGATACTTCAGGGGAAAATATGGATGTCCAATAAAATAGAGGATTTTCAAGCATTCTTGATGAAAAGACCAGAGCCAGACAGAAAATCTGACTTTCAAATACAAGAAGCATGAGAAGGTAAACAGGAAAGAGAAATCACAAGAAACTTATTAAAGTTGAACTGTTTACATTCCCACGTGGAAAAATGATCACTGTAACTCATTAGACCTTTCTCAGTACGAGGACAGTTGAAGGGAATATATGTATATGTATGTATAGGTGTGCGTATGTGTGTTCATGTAACATAGAGGGCACAGGATGAGTTGAATAGGAAGGGATGATATCTAAGAAATAAGAGGCGACAGAGGAATATACTGAGAGGAAGAGAAAGGGAGAGATGGAATAGGGTAAATTATCTCACATAAAAGAGGCAAGAGGAAACTGTTACAATGGGGGGGAAGAGCAGAAGGTGAAAAGGAATGAGCCAACCTGACTCTCATTGGATTTGGCTTAAGGAGGGAATAACATACACACTCCATTGGGTATCTTACCCTACAGGAAAGTAGGGGGGAAGGGGATAAGAGGGAGGATGATAGAAAGGAGCGCAGCCTGGGGGGAGAGGGTAGTTAGAAGCAAACACTTCTGAAAAGGGGCAGGGTCAAAGGAGAAAACAGAAAAAAGAGGGGGGGCGGGATAGATGGAGGGAAATACAGTCAGTCTTTCACAACGTAACTACTACGGGAATGTTTTGTGTAACTACACACGTACAACCTGTACTGAACTGCTTGTCTTCCCAGTGGGGGTGAGCGAGGAAGGAAGAAGGCAAAGAATCTGGAACTCAAAAGTTTCAAAAACAAATATTAGAAAAAAATGGTTTTTTACATGCAACTGTGGAATAAGATATACAGGCACTGGGGTACAGAAATCATCTTGCCCTACAAGAAAGTAAGGAGGGGGATGGGGGAGGACACAAGAGACAACAGACTGGGAGAAGAGGTATTCGGTAGGTTCGCTATCTGGGGTGGTGGGCAGAGAAGAGACAGAGAAAATCTGTAACTCAAAATTTTACGTAGGGGTAGGCTAGCCGGTCCTGGAGTCAGGAGGACCTGAGTTCAAATCCAGCCTCAGACACGTAACACTTACTAGCCATGTGATCTTGGGTAAGTCACTTAATCCCAACTGTCCTGCCTTCCCCTCTCCAAAAAGAAAAAAATCTTGTGGAAATGAATATTGAAAAGTAAAAAATAAATAAATTTTTTTAAAAAGTTCTCAGAAGACAGAGATAACCTGTCCCCAGCTCTGTCCAATGGCCCTTGTCCAGGAGGCCTTCTCCTGGAGTCACTCACGGAATCAGGCCTCAGACACTGACCAGCTAGACGATCCCAGACAAACCACCCACAGCCTGTGTCTCCCTAAGTACCACCCCGCCATTAGTGTGATGACCCAATGAGGTGAGACTCATCAAGTCCTCAGCAGGGGCTGGCATGCTGTAGGCACACTATCAGTGCTTGTTTCCACCCTTCTGTGACCACGTGGAGCCCCACCCCACAGAATGGAAGCTGTGTGAGGGCAGGGCCGCCTCTGTACCCTTAGCACCTAGGACTATGCCTGACGCACAGTAAGGGCCTCCCAAATGCTTGCTGAGTGGGGGAGAGGCCAGAATTCACTGGAAAAGAGCTCCAGCTTTTCCTTACCCTTCACAGTCGACTATTTCAGGTCCTTCAAAGGAAAAGGGGTCGGCCGTGTCTGGCTCTGACTTCATCTTATAAGTCTTTGTCAGGACAGAGTTGGTGAAGTAGTCGTTGGGCTCAAAGTGGAACTCTAAGGAGAAAGACTGGGGAGAGAAAAGAACATGGGGTCACCCAGAGCTTTCTGTAGTTTTCCTATTCCCAGCCAAAGCCTTGCCCGATGCCACTGGCTCCTGCGGGTCCACAGAGGGGAGGCTGCCACCACAGCATCAGAAGGCAAAGGGCTCTGGCGAAGACCGCGTCCACCGCCATCCAGAGACCAGCCCCTGTCACTTCAGGACAACGTTCCCAGCCTCCTCGGAAATCTTGACCCCTGGACTACTTCAGAGTCTCCCCACCGAGCACTGCTCTGTCCATCCGAGGCAGTCTTTTCATACTCACTCCAGAAGCTCCAAAACTCCTTAAGCTGGGCACTGAGAACCATGAACACCCTGGAATCCCCAAACTGGCCCTGCCCTTGATCCTCCCAGCTTGGGCTCTGAGATGGCTACTCCCTAGCCCCTAAAATCTCCTCCTCCACCTTTTGGGATCCCTAGTTTCCTTGAAGCCTGAGCAGAAGGCTCTTCCAGGTCCCCTGCCCTCCGAAGGGCCACCTCACATTCTTCTCTGTAGGTTGTATCTACTTATACAAACATGTTTGTCTCCCATGGCAGAATGTAAGCTCCATGAACACAGGCCATCTCTGCGGCTCAGTGCCAGGCCCATGGGAGGCACACCATCCATGCTTGGTAATCACCAATAACAAATCTGCTCTCAAGTAAGTGATGTGAGAAGATATCTCCTTCTCCTCATTTGTAGAGGGAGAGCCCAGAAGTATGGACACTAAAGAAGTACATCCGATGATTCTTTTTCAACATGTCAATTAGTTTGGCTGAATCTTCCTTTCATTTTTAAAGAATTCTTCTGTCCTAAGAGACGGCTCTCTGGGAAGGGGGGAAAGAGAAGAAATCAAGGACATACAGAAATAAGTGTAAGCCAAGAACAAGCCTAAGCACCAGAAAGGCCAGACAGAGCCCTGCCCTCAAGGGGCTCACCACAGAATGGGCAGGCAAACGCCTCTGGATGAGCGAGACTTGGCCCCAGGACAGGAGGGGGCAAGGGCTTCAGGGAAGATGGCAGCGGAGAAGAGGCTGGGGCAGTGACTGACACTGCCTGAGGTAGGAGGGCTGCCGCCATCTGGCCAAAACTAGGGACCACTGAGGTACCGGCAGAGAGGAGGGGGGCCAGGGCCGGGGGCCACCAGCCGGAGCGGTCTAGTGGGAGACTCCACACCTGCTGGCTACGTGACTGACTCAAAATCCTATCTTGTGAAGCCCCAACCACCCAACCAAGAAATGAGCTGTGCTGCTGGTTCCAGGCCCATTAAGCGTTTGGGTGCTGTCCTGCCTGGGCTTCTGGAGACAATCGAAGGAACGGGTAGCGACGTCAGTGACTTTCCTAGTACCTCTCAGTCCCTCCAATCTTTTAGGTTTGTTAGAAAGGGAAACCCTCTGCAAAATGGCAGGGCCAAGCTTCTCCAGTGCCCAAGGGACATGCCAGGACGTCCAGGAAAGTGGGAACGGTGTCCTTGTGCCTCTTTGCACAGGGCTGTGCTAGGCCACAGCCTGTTTTCACTGTCCCAAATTTGCCCATCTTTCCTTTGGTTAGACAAAACGAGCATGTTTTCTGCAGATTCATCGGAAAGAGTGTGTCCAGGTCAATGCCAGAGGGCCACCTTTAGGGAGAACACTGCACCAGTACTGTCCACCGCACCAGTACAGGGACAAAGGAAAAAGACCACCCTGTCCCCTGCAGACCCTGGATTCACCAAGTGTCACAGGGAAAGTGAAAGCCAGCCATCCACTGCCCTGGCTTCACCTGTGTCAAACTCTGAGGGGCCTGAGGAGCGGCAGAGCAAGGCCGCCTCCCTGGCGTGCTCACTGGTGGGGAGGAGGGTCACAGGGAACCCTGCCACCTGGCCACCACTCTGTTGCTCCGCCTAGTTATGTCCAGATGCATACTCTTCTTCCTACTGTTCCCCCTTTCTAGACGAGCGAGTGCTCCTCTTCACTTGGCCCTCCTTCCCTGGGGAATCTCAGCTTTGTTTTTAAAGCACTGGACAAGCTCAGAGCTAAGACGACCCTCAGCCCACGACAGCGGCAGCACTGCCAGCGGGCACCGAGAGGAGTCTGCCCTCCCTTCTCTGCCACTCACAAATGGGCACAGAATGTTATAATCAGCATCTCATCTGATTTCCAAACAACAGCATGTGGCCACAAGGGGCTTGAAAGAAGCCCTTTGGCTGCCAGAGGGTGCAACTCTCTGGGCCTCTAGATTCATGCATCTGGGTCCCTAGCCAAAAGGACTGAACTTCTAAGAGGGAGGAAATCTGTCCTACGCTGTCCTATTGCATAAAATGGGGAAGGTGAATACCAGCTGAATGGACATTACTATGCGGAGGTATGGGCTCAGAGTGCAAATGCTGGCTCTGGCACTACTTCCATGACCTCGGGACAGTTACTGGGGCCTGTGTCCTCACCTGTCAAATGAAGGGACTGGACTGGGTCTCTAGGGTCCTTTCCGGCATGAAATAACGCCTCAAACACGCCTCAATTCCCAGTGTTGGCAAGTGCCCGCTGTCACAGACGGATACACATGTACCATTAGCGAACTGCCTAGAGGGGCCGTATGTCCAGTCGAGTGGTCCCTCATGGCTGCTAGGGGCTCTTCCTGTGCTGAGCAACAGAGTGCAGATGGAGAGGACCAGTAAGGAGGTGCGCGCACACATGCCAACTGGAGAGACAGTACCAGTCCACCCCCCATCACCTGCCAGCTGCCCCCCAGCTACACTCCATATTCAGGGTGTCTGAAGCTCTTAGTGTGGCTTTAGGGGATCAGAGCCTCAGGAAAGCTTTCTAGGTTTATCAGCACAGCTTTAGTAGTTTAAACCCACTTGAAGAATCTGGGGACTTGTCCTTAGTGCAGTTTAAAGTCCTGGACCCCCAAAGCTAAGGCATTCCCCCAAGAGCAGGCATAGTCAGGCTTTTCTCTCTGGGGCCACCAAGATTATCAGCACAGTGCGTATCACACAGGAATTACTGGAGTCTTTTTTTCTTCCCTGCGATGTGAAGCAGAACCATAAATAAATAAGTATATGGTTCAAAAACAAGATTAGTTTTAGCAAGAAGCATTCTGGAAAGCAATGTGGAATCGAGAGCCTACGAGTCACCCAACTCTGCACATTCTCCTACTCTGTGATGACAGAAACAATGGGCTACAAATGCCAACACTCACAGCAACACTCTGTGTGGTAGCAAAGCAACTGAAACGAAAGGGTGCCTTTCAACCAAGCGAGGGCTGAACAAATGGTGACGTTACAGTCTAAGGGAGTCCATTATGGGGCTATGGGCCACAGGGGAAAGCCCCGCAGAGACGAGTGTGCCGAGCGACCAGGACGTCCGAGCGCCGCCGACGGAGCAGACGCCCGCCTCGGCAAGAGGCTGAGCGAGACATCTCGGAGTCTGTGACTCGGCTAAATCATCCGTTTGGTTGGAGGGAGAGCAGGAAGAGGAAGGCTAGCGAGAGCAGCAAGCAAATACTTTCAGAAATACACAGAAGTTCAGAGGGAAAGAGACACAAAGGGCTCCTGTTAACACTGCCAGATACTTAAAAAAAGCTGTATACAACAAATTTATGCTTCATATATAATTCTTCTCTCTTTCTGGGCACAGAAAATTCACATCTGTTAAATCCACAACCAACCCCCCTTTCAAAAAAACCATTTTACCAGAATTTTTAAGGGACTGTATGTAGTCGACTAGAAAAGAGCCTGTGAATATAGGCCGCTAGGGGGCACCACCGTGCCCAGAGCCTGGGGCCTAGAGTCAAGAAGACCTGAGTTCAAACTTTGCCTCAGACACTTCCTAGCTGTGTGACCCTGGGCAAGTCACTTTGCCCTGTCTGCTTCAGTTTCCTCACCTGTAAAATGAGAGGGAAATGGCAAATCACTCCAACGTGTGCCCAAAAAACCTCAAATGGGTCCGAAAGAACTGGACAAGACCGAAAACAACTGAACAACAAGATAAACGCCCAAGGGAATAAGGTTTGGGCAAAGCCAAAAAAGGCGCTCCAAAGCATAACTCGGGGAGGGGACATCCTTTCTTCCACAGGCCTCAGGACACTGGCTCTCCCCACCAAACTTAATCTTGCTTCCTACTGGAGGCCGAAGTCTCTGAGGAAGGCGGCCCCACAGCAGGGGTGGTGACGAGTGCCAGGATCCTTCAGAGGTCAGCCACGGCCAGTCAAAGCTTAGCTTCCCCGGTGACCGGTCACCGTGCCATCTTCAGTCAGAGTAAAGCCGTTGGCCCCGCCCCACCCTGCAGAGCGCACCTGCCAGCCACCACCACACCCCAGGTCACTGGGGCCTGGAACCTGCTGACCCAGAGCAGCACAACTGGCAGCAGTAAAGATGTATTTTTTATCTGCCCCTGTAGATGCACCTCAGACCTTCCTAACAAGCGTCCTCTGCAGACGGATGCACCGAGGCCCATCCTGCCCAAGCAGACGAAGGAACCTCTACCAGGGGTCGCCACCCGCCCAGGTCTCTCTCACACTCTGGCTCTGCAGCCCATCGGCCTGCTACCAATCAGAGTGTTAACGACGACTTGAGTCTCCAGTACTTACCATGGGCTGCCCAGGATCTGAAAACTTGACTTTGATATCCTGCAAGTGTTTCAAAATCGGTTCATCATATTCCTAGGCATAAAAGAAAGAATAAATTAGCTAGCATATGCCGTAAGGAGAAATCTGGTGCTACAGTGTCCTCCTGACAATCGCAACTCCCTTCATTTTCTCTCTAAAAGCAGACAAGTGTCACGTGGTTTTTATAAAAAACATACAAGGGAAAGGAATCTGGGACACTGGAGGATTTGATGCCCCCAGATCCCTGGCCTGACCCTTGAGGCCCACTCCAGCCCGGCCTCTCTGGGGCTCTGAGGCTTCTTTCTCTCTTTCCACCAGCAGGCTTGAAATACTCTCCCCGGCCCCCAACCCGCTGCCAGGAGGGGTCCCTTTTCTTTCATGGCCCTTCCCAGGCACTGCACCAGACAGATCTGCCCATGCCCAGTCAGCACACTACGGCCCTTCTCCTTCACCTCTGCCAATGGCAAATTCCTCAAGCTCTCGGTCCAGCATGACTCGAGCGCTCAGATGGCTGAGGTGAAGTCATCTGGGTGCTGCAAGTTAGGGAAGACCCTAATGAACCAGAAAGGGATAGGCCACACGAGGATTAACTCAGAAAAGAGGGATGTTTCCTCTGAAGGCTTGGGTTACGCAGTAACTGTCTTGGTCCGCAGAGGAAAGAATGAGCTGAGAGCAGTGGATGGAAGCAGCAGAGCAAGAAGAGGTGGTGGGAACCCTGCCCTGCTGGAGACCTTTCCACAAAGGGTGGATGAGCCCCGCGGGGCAGGCCTTGACACCCCTCAAATTCGGCCCTCTCTGCCGACCGACAAACGGCGCTCCGGGATCTGGCCTGGAGGCCACCCTGCACCTCCAAGTTGAAGGAGATCCAAAGCAAGGACCAGGGCGGCCTGGTCGTGCAAGCCAAGGGCCTGCACCGGGGAACCCCTGGGGCTGCCCAAGTGTAGCTGCTCACACATTACAACGACAACTGCCACGGCAGACTCCCCTAATGCCAGCACATGTTCTACTACCACAGAGCACACCCAGTTCTGTGTTTTAGGGTCAGATTTTTCCCTGCGACACAGAAATCCAAAAATAATTCTGGAAGTCAAAGGTGAAACTTGATTCTACTTATTGAAGCACATGGGGCAGCTGCCATTTTGGTAACATAAAGCGAAGTTGGACTGCAGCTAAAACTCTAGCTTCTCCAGACAGAGAAGGACTGCAAAGAAACCTTCTAAAACAGGGGGTACTGCCACAGTTCCCTAGTCACAGGCCACACAGCAGGCTTGGTCAGAAGGATCCCATCCTGCTGGATCCGCCTCCCTCCCATGAAGCCATCACGGCGATACAAGGGCTGGCTAACCATGAGAATCAGGAGTTTCTAGAACCCGAGGCCTCTATTCATACTTAATATTGTGTCTGGGCTAAACCACTTCAAGGAACACAAGCCAGCTTCTAAGGTGAGGTCAGCAAAGGGCATCAGCCCAAAGACAGAAGGGAGGCACGGCCCCCACCCGAGGGGGTCCAAGCCCAGGAACTGCCCGGGCCTCCGTTACCTGGACTAGCTCGCTCAGCATATCCACATTTCTAAAGATTGTAAACCAGAATTCCGGGATCCCTTTGGGGTTCGGCTCATCCCCAGACGCTTCGTTCTCGGCGATCACCACTTTGCTCTTCAGGTCTCCCTGGAAGAAAGATGTTCAAAACTGAGAATTATGTAAAAATATCAAGTGTTTCACTCCTGCAGACACAAAGTAACTTATGGGCACAGACTCTACACCTTCACAAGGGCAGCTATGGTGCAGTGTGCAGGAAACCACCCCCTCCCTGAAGGATGGGCTATGGGGGGAGCGCCATGGGTTTGAGGACCTGCATTCCAGGCACAGCTCCCACCCTCACACACACAAGCAAACCCCGAGACCTCTGGGGCCACAGTGCCTAACCAAGAAGGTGCCCTAACAGAAGGGAAGAGAGAATGTAACAGGTCCTAATGTTGAAGGCAACAGACATTACACAGACCATATCCTGGAAAAATGTGGACCCCTTCTTCTGCTCCCCCACCCCCATCTCTAGGCTGTCTCTCCCTATAAGACTGAAGCTTCTTGAGGGCAGGGCCTGTCTTTGCTTTAATAACTGTAGGCCCAGCGAGCAGCAGTCTCCTGGCACATCAGCTTTTCCTTCACGTGTGCCTACAGAGGTGTGCACTTTTAAGAGAACTGAGAAGCCCAAGCTCACAATCACTCAGAAGGTCCAACGGCTCCCACAGACCAGGGTCCCTCACAGGCCACAATCCCCATTCCACAGATTTTCCTCCCAATGTGAAAATGGCCGATAACATGAACAAAAGCATTAAAAGACACCCGAGAAGCCAGGCTGAATGCAATGCTCGCTATGATTTCCAGAGAGCAGACGTTGAAACAGACTTTCTTCTTCACAGAGATTACAGGTGAAGAGAAGGAACAGCTCTTCTATCACCAATTTCAAAGGTGTTTTTGTTGTTCTGTTAGGGTGATGTAGGGGAGTGGGAAAGAAGTTATTGGGAGGGAAGTGTGGTACAATATACAACAAGATGCATTCATCCGATATAAAAAGCAACGACTGGGTTTTGAACCATAAAACCACAGCAAACACCAACACCCCCCAGAACTGTCAAAGCACATCCTGCCCAAGATGGGCCCATCCCCAGGCCCTGAGGAAGCCAGCACCGATCAAAATGAAAAGCTGTCCCCAAACGTCAAGACAGAGAGACACGCGTCAATCTGGATGAGCTCTGGGATGCTGCTGTAGCACTGGAATGGAACCCATCGTCAGAAAGGGGCTGCCAACAGGTTACGAACAGTGCCATTTTTGACAGGAGCTTTTCTATACTAACAAAAGAACTTCCACATGGCTTAAATACCCATTCTGTTGATCGCCCTTTCCCTCGGATCAGCCGCCTGCACCCATCAGCAGGCTGGTGGAGAGGCTGCTTCGAGCACCCTCTTGCCCATCCCCATGACCTCTTTCTTTTCAAACACGACTGTGGTCTCATCTCCATCAAAGCTCCCCAAAGTAGCACCACTATGTTCCAATCGCTTCTAAAAGTCTTTCATAGGCTTTCTTATCCCCAACTCACACCTCCTGTGCTCAGCTTTCTTAACTACCTATTGTGCCTGGCTGTGTTCCTTTCTCTACAGCCCAGGGGCCATGACGCATCTTTCTGATTATTCTGCTTCAAGGACTTTGACTTCTAATTCGCAATATGTTCTGCTGAGGACTCCTGGCAAGTTCGGCCTAAAAATTATTCACCCCGATAAGAACAAAAAGACAAGAGGCCACTCCCAGAAGCCCCGGGAGTCTGCACTTACAGCCAGCTTCTCCTCCTCCTCATTCTCACTGGGCCACTCTGATTCTGCATCTGTAGGCTCAACGTCACCAGTGACAAAATCCCGTCTCTACGTCAGAATGAAGACAAACAATGCAGCCCTTATTCTGAAGACCACACGTGAGTCCCAAGGCCCCGCGTATGCCCTGGGCAGGCGTGGCCTACCTTGTCAAAGAGAGGCTGGTAGAGAGCTGCATACTTCCGCTCCAGATCGTGCACTTCCTCGTAGAACTTGGCCTCGATGTGTGCACACTTCACCTGGAGCTGTTTCAAAGCATCGATGCGCCTTTTGACCGCTTTGGGTAACCTGGCAGCAGAGCAGGAGTGGGGAGGCCCTAATGACCCCACAGGCACTTGTCCAGAGGGGTCGGTGGACTTCCCCTCCATTAATCCTCCCCCTCGGGCCCGTGCAGAGCTGCTGCCGCTGTCCACAGATGTCTCTGTCCCAGGGAAGGCTGAAGCTCTGCAAGGTCAGCTCAGGCGACCTCTGACCTCCTGTGCATCCCACAAAAATTCTACAGCTTTGTTTCATTTCATAATGGAGCAGGAGAGCTATCATACAATAAAAAAGCCGATGTTTCTCCATCTTCCCTCAAAGCCCCTCGGACCCATAACTGTAAAACTTCCCTCTCTTCTACCAGTTCTCTCCTTTCCCCTAAACTCCAGGCTGTTTGCCAGAGGTGGTGCCCAGGACTCACGTTTCGATGTAGCTTGAAGGTGTGTGGGACACATTCTCAAGTCGCTCCTGGAGAGCCGCCAGCACCTGGGGGTTCTGCATCACCTGGTCCGTGAGTTTTTCTATGAAAAGAATGCAGTGGTTTAAGACTATAGTACTGCAGGTCCTGAGCTGTGGCCCTACAAGATCCAGAGTCCTGCAGAGACGATCACTACCGGACGGGCGTCCGTGACCCCCAGCACACAAAAGGGAAACCTTAATTTTAGAGAAATGCAGCCCTGAGTCTGCACGAAGGAGACCATGCATGCAGAGCCGGATGGCTTCCCTTTCCCTGGTAGAAAGTGACCGGCAACTGGGCGTGGCGAAGAGCGTGGCCCCGGCCAAGCCTCCGAAGAGAGCACACAGTCTCTTTCGAAGGCAGAGCCAGAGACTTTCTGCTCCCAATTGCTGCTCTTTAATCTCACAAGTCCTAACCATGGAGAACACTGGAATTCCATGCAGTTTGGGCAGAAAAGCAGGATAAGAACATACAAGGTAACAAAGCTGAGTGAAAATGTTGCCTTTGTTGGCCCAATGTATTTCTTTGGACAAGGCTCCAACGGTCCCCAAGCTCGCCTTCCCCGCCCCCAACGATGCCTGCCCTTAGGTCCGGGAAAGAGAAGAGGGAGGGTGGTCCACTCATTCCTCAGCATCTCAAGGAACGTGCTGCCTTCTTCTTACACTGTTATTTGCCCTCCCAGATATCAAGGAAAGGAATAACAAAATGGAGTTGCTTTAAACAATTGTCCTAGTCCAGGCCCTGCTAGGCTTCCTTAAAAGTGAGAACGCCAGAGAAGTCGGAAACAGAAGTTACAAGCCAGATAGACACTTGACAGGTGTAACCTCCCCCCCCAAGCAGGGGACAGAGAGCGAGAACAGCTGCAAACACAGGCCAAGACAGGAGCCCTGGGGGGCTCGGCACCTTCATCTGGGATTGAGAAGAAAAAGGGAGCCATTCACGGGAAGCCTCCCTTCCCACAGGACTACCAATGATTGTGCTCTACTCAACTCTATTCTCATTATGCTGAATCTTCTATGAAAGTCAAGGAATAAACATGTTTAAATGTTCTCTAAAACCGTCCACATAAAATTCCTTCAATATTTGAAACTTTCTTGATCCCCAATTCTCACACCCCTAAATATCAGCCTTTTAGGATACCTTACCTTTGTCAGTTTTAGCAGTTTCAAAGGAATCTGAAGGAACATCTTCTGAATTACTAAAAAATATTTTAAAAATTAAAATGTAAAGGAAGACTCCATTATAATAGGAAAAATAAAAACCCCTAATCAAAGTGGATTTTTAAAAACTATAACACTGCAACAAAATTAACAACTTGCTGTATGAAGAGCCTTAAGCTCGGGAAGAAAGGAACATGAATTTGCTGTTTACGATAGTCTACATCCAACTTGGGTCAAAGCTTCCCCAAAACAGCCATTCCTCTGCCCCCTGAAGTGCCCTCCAATCCCACTTAACCTGCCACACCCTCACCACTTTACACACAACCGGTGGAGAGTCAAAGACAAAAGAAAACCACCCCCCAACAAAGCTACAATGACTATGTGAGAAACAAATTAAAGCAAAGTCAATATAAAAGGATTTCAATTCTTCTAAAAATAGCAAAATAAGTCTCCAAACTTAAAAGGTTCTCAGGGACTTGTTGGCAAACAACCATATAACACATTGGCCAATAAAGAACGAACCTCTGAGGCATGGCAGAGGGCACCGGATCATCACACTGACCTCCTGACAATATTTACATAGCACTTTACACGTATTCCATTGGATCCTTAAATCCCTGAGCTGGGCAGTGTTATTTCCATTGGATAGATGAGGGAACTGAGGCTCAGAGAGAGCTGTCTGGTCACGCAGTCGACGAGTGCCAGCCTTCCTGACTCCGAGCCCACTCTCTGCTCTCCCCGGAGGGGGGCCCAGCAGTTTCTGGTCCAGGGCAAAGCCCAACAAACTCCAAAGGGTTTTTTATACAAATGCCTTGGGGTGTCATTCAGGGCATCACTGTGCACCTGAAGAGCCTGTGAAGGCCTGTGGCTTTTCTAATTTACATGTCATTCTCTGTCCTCTGTTCAAACAGGATCTGAGACGGCTTCCTTAGCTCTAGTTTAGAACACCATCAAGGAAAGCTACTTGACCAAGACTTACCTGTTATCTGCCATCTGAAGGATCTTATCCACCTACAAGTTAAAACCAATAATTAGTTCTCCCAAGTGATGCTCCCAGGTGGGCACACGCACATGTGTACACGTAAACACATGCACATGTACAAATGCACATACACATACACACACGTGTGCAAAGGCAGAAGTTTTTAAGTCTCATCACCAACACGGACAGCTGAGTTTTTGCTCCCCACCCCTTTGCCCCCTCTGGGAAGTCCAGGCCATTTCCGGGGCTCTCCCGGGCCTGCCCTTCAGCCACAGTGACTTTGCCTCTCCACCACCCTGACTGCACTCTGGCTCTCTGGAACCAAAGAGCAGAAGCCTAATCTCACCCTCCCAGATGGCAGCCATTCAAGCCCCCACAGTCTTTTCTTCTTCAGCTTAATGCCTCGTGACAGGGCCTCCAGGCCCTTCCCCACACTGGCACCCTTCCTCTGGAGGTTTATCTAACTCACTCCTCCAAACCCACCCAAAAAGCCTTCTGAGAAGGCCCACAGGGCCCATGCTCAGCAAAGGCAGTCTTGGACACGCAGCCTTTGGTGGTACAGGCGTTCCTGCACACCCCTGAGTCTTGAGCTCTCAAGCCCACTGGTCTCTACCCCTACTCCCTGACTCTTAAGACAAATTTCCCCCTAGCTGTGCCTGCCCCATTTCCACCTTATGCTTGAGATGTGTGGTGGTGTTTTAAATTGAAAAGTAAGACTTTCCATTTACTGCGCTTCATCTGGTCTTACTCAGTTCAGCCGCCATCCCAGCCTGCCCCAGACCTTCCTGGATTCTGACAGCCATCCAGTGTGCTTGCTGTCCCTCCCAGCTCTGCATCATCTGATAAGCATGTCATTCATTCCTTTATTTATATCACTGATAAAAATGGGACAAAGTACAAGTCCTGGGGAAAACCCACTGAACACCTGGCCCTGAGCGGACATCAGACCACGACAACTCTGGGCAGAGCCTGCCCTCCTCCAAAGGGACGGCCGGCCAGCCCACCCAACTCCAACCCAGCCCTACAAGCAGCAGGGCCCTCAAAGGCCTGTCCAACTCTGGAGATAATTCTACCTACAAGTCTCCTGAACGACCTGTCTAGGATCCCTTCAAAAAACAAACAAACAAATGAAACCAGAAAGGCAGGTCTGAACCAGATCAAGGAACCTAAAGTTTAGTTCTTGAGTTATTTAAGAGGAAGCTTTTAAGCCGAGTCTAATCCCTGAATCACCAATGTCTCTGAGGGGGTATACTGGATTTTGTGGCTAAGACTGATTTAAGTTACAATGTTTTCTATCTCCCCTCAATAAAACAGCTCACACTCTACAGGCCTTGGACGGTTTACCAAGTATCTTATGGGAAGGATCTCTGAGATACCTGGGAACACCAGGAGGAAGGGATACAGTGAGGAAGCCTGGGAGTCAGGGAGCAGCCCCTCCCCTCTGGGGCAGAGGGGAGGCCAGAAGGGGCCTCGGCCAACAGGGAATTAGTTTTGCTCAACTAGATGTATTTACTCGGAGAGTTTGTTTTCCCTTTTTTCCCCCCACAGTGGGATTCATGGGAGGATGAGAAAATGTTTTCAGTTAATTGAAAAAAATAATAAAACTGAAAATGTTCAAGCTATCTTTTGCACATTATCTCATTCCAGACTCAGAGCCAACGAGGTAGAACGGGTCAAGCACCCTCCTCCCGGGCATGGGCTGCCCAGCAAGTGCCCCAATCAGCTCGGCGTCCAGCACCCCCTCCAAGAGCCAGGCGCCTTCATCAGTCTGCTGGGGACATTCCCTCTTCAAAGTCGGAAGATCGCCCCAAATCTCATTAACGATGAACTCGCAAAATTCAAAATTATTTCCAAAAATCACAAGAGGAAAAAAACCTTTTGTGGGGCTGGCTTAGATGAAACTCCGTCCTCGGGCCAAGGGAGGACCTCCTCGCCAATGCCTTTATTTCACTAACTATGGCAAAACTCCCGATTAGTCCAGTATCACACCAGGGCCATCCGCCCCCAGCTGAAGCAAACTCCACCCGGTGACCCGAGCAGCCAAGCCACCCCCCCCCCCCCCACGCCACCCGCAGCCAAGGGAAGGACAAGGACGGGCTCTGTCCGCTCCATCACGGCCAGAAGTCGGCGCAGATAAAAGCCCTGACTGTCCTCCGCGAGCTCGCCCTGAACTCCACTGGGGCCACCCCCCCACCCCTATACGCCAGCAGATGCTTCACTCGGCCCTCCCGGGGGCCCACCGACCACTCCCAGAAGGCGGGCAGCGCCACACAGGGGAACAGAAGCCTGGGGGCCTGAGGGACCTCAGTCACCCTGGGGAGTTAAGTAGAAGGGTGCGCGGGGGGGGGGGGGGGCTGCACTGTCTCTGACGGCCTCAGAAGCCTCCAAAGTAAGGCTCGTGCTAGGCCCTCCCGGCCTCAGAGGTGCCAGCGTCACCTGGGGTCTAACACCCGGGCACAGGCCGGTCCTGGCGCCCACATACCGCCCGAAGCCCTCGCGAGCCAGCGCCAGACCCACACCTAGCCGGCCCCAGCGGCTCCCTGGGCCGCGCCCCCGTCCCGCTCAGAAACCAAGGCTGCGGGTTCAAGGGCGGCCCGGGTGACCGGCCGCGCGGCCCGCACCAGAGGCTGCCCTCGGACCCCCGGCCCCAGTGGGGCAGCAGCCGCACACAGAGCCGAGGTCGGGGAGCCCCGCGGCGTCCCCGGTCCTGCGGGCTTCAGCCGACTCGGCCCGTGGGGGGAAGGAGGCCGGCACGAGCCGGGCCAAGGGCCCGCGGGGAGGCCGCGCCGCTTACCCCGAGCGCTCCGAGTCCGGGACCCCCCACCCCGCTGCCCCCAAGTTTGACAGAAAAAGGAAAGGGGAGGGAGGGGATGTGCCCCCGACCTGAGGCCGCCCCCTTCGCCCCTCGCCCGCCCAGGCCCGGGGCCCGCGAGGCGGAGGCGGACTGGCCGGCGAGGGCCGAAGACGCGGCCCCGAAGCCACGGCCCGGCCCGGCCCCCTCCCTCCTGCCCGCCCGCCCTCTCCTTTCCGCGGACCCCCACCCACCTCCGGCTCCGGCGGCTGCGGCTCCGGCGGCCTCGGCTCTCCCTTCTCACTGCTCCCTCTCTCAGGCTGCTGCGCCGCCGCGGCCGCCAACAACGCCACCTCCCATTGGCCGACGCTCCGCACGCGCTCTCCGCTCGCCTCCCGCTAGCAATAAGCGCCGCGATTGGACGTCGGGCGCCAGGGCGGAGCCGCGGGAGTGCGCCGTCCAATCAGAGCGCGGATAGAGGGGACGGGGAGAAGGAAGAGAAGGCTCGGGCACAAGATTGGTCGCTCCCCCACCCCCACCCTCCGCCGTGGCCACACGCGGTCGCACTGTCTTGCGCCTGCGCGGCGCTCCTTCCGTATGCAAACGAGAAGGGGGTCCCGCCTGGCTTCGCGCCCCCGGAGCGTTCCTTCCGCCTCTTTAAAGGGGCCGAGGCGGGAAGCCTGGAGCAAGTGGAGGGGAGGACGGGAGGCGGATCCCGATGGATCCCCCGCTGCAGGCCCCTGGAGCTCCCTGGGGCCAGGGACCCAGCCCCACCCACGCTCCCCAGAGTTCACGCGGCCCACTCAAGCCATTACGTCAGACGCCCCCCCCCCCACCCCAGCCCATGCCAAGCGGAGGCTGGGGTCCCGCGCCCGGCAGTCTCGCGAGGCCCACCCAGAGCGCTTGTGTCTTCCCCTGACCCCCTCCCGTCATGCTCCGCGCCGCTAAGCCCCTCCCCTTGGGCTGCTCACCCACCCCCATCAGGCAGGGCTGCCTGGCAGGACACGCCCTCCCACCTCTCCCCAGGATGATGCTCCATCCTCTACCCTCCACCCTCCTCCTCCCCCTCCCCCTTCCTCTCTCCTCCCCCTCTCATTACTCCCTCCTTCCTACCCTCTTCCCTTCCCCCCTCCTCCCTGCTCCCCTCTACTCCATAGAGCCCCTAGACTCCACCAGGGCTAGCTCAGGTACCACCTGCCCATGAGGCCTCCCTCCACTGCCAGGGAGTCTGTCACCTTCCATGATGTCAGATGACGGCTTACCCAAAGAGCCTTCCTCCAACTGGCCTGTCTTCCAGGCAAAGAGGCTTGGGCGTGTCTAATGAATGCTCCAGGGCACTTACCAGGGCACTGACCTCCACATGGGTGCCTGCTGGCGCTGTGGTAGATGCTGGGGATGCAGGGGAGAAAAGGAAGCTAGCTGCCCTCGGGGCTCCTCTGCTTTACTGGGGCAGGGAGTCTGTGCAATGCTGCGAGAGGGCACGAGGGATAACCCCGGGGTGAGGCCTCCTGGAGGAGGAGGCAGCCCCGAGGCTGCACTCAGAGGGAAGGCAGGGATCGGAGAGGGAGCATCTGGCCCCTGCATATCCCAGGCGCAGGGAAAACCCAAAGAGCTACTTGCAGGATTCAGACTGTGCCCAGTCTGGAAAGAGAGGAGCCACCTGGGAAGGAGAGTTCAGTTGAGACAGAAGGGTTTGTGTTCCATCCCAAAGGTGATAGGGAGGCACTGCAGGTTTGAGAGCAAGGGAGTAAGGAAGTGCCTGGAGTGAGAGGAAATCCCCTGGACAGTGAGGTAAAGAGGGGAGAAACTAGACAAGGGCTCCAGGGAAAAGTCTCATCTATGCAAAGAACACAAATGTTCCCTGGACCACATTCTCTCGACACTCAGTCTCTAATGGGCCAGAGCATGAGCCACCCAAAGGTTGCAGGGAAAGGGGCAGCAGCACGTCCCCAGGGCTGCCCCTGCTGCTATGTGAGGGACAGACAACAGATAAATGTAGGATCCCTCTGCCTGGGCGCCTCCTGAAAGCCCTACTTCCCACAAAATGGAAAAAAGCCCCAGAGAAGGGCCTCCATACACGGGGAGCCCACAGCCAAGTCCCACAGGACAGACCATGATCTGACTGTAGAGCCACAGCTCAGATCCGGCGGGAACTGGTCTGTGTGCCTGTGCCGGACAACTTTCCCTCTTCACTGCTGGGGAGGAGACAGTTGAAGATGTCTGAGGTGCTGTCAGCCACAGGAAACTCCTGTCTACTCCCAGGCACTCCACCCCCTGTTTGTGCTCTGGGCCACTGGAGGGAACTCCCTCTGTGGTAAGGGGGTGGTGAGATCCCTTACCCCATCCTGTTGGTGTGGTCTGCAGTACATGATCACAGCTGGAAAACAAGAGCCCATTAATGGGGCTTCCTGGGGGCCAGCTGCAATGTGGGGCACAAAGGGAGGGCATCTCCCGTCCCCCTTCCCTTGCTATTGCTGCGGAGGGCACCACTCTCAGCCTCCCCAGCCAAGGAGAGGTCCTGGGCTTCCTCCCTTCATAGCCAATGTGGTGCAGAGTCTGATCGAACTTCCCCTCACCACATCTCCGGAATACTCCATCTTCCCTCCTGAGACACTGACCCCTATAGCCTGGCTGGACGATAGCAGTGGGTCTGCCTGCCTCCATCTCTCCCCACTGCAGTCCTTCCTTCACTCAGCCATCCAGGCAGTTCTCCTAAAGAGCAGGTCTAGTCTCATCTCCCCGCTACTCAGTAATCCCCTGTGGCTCCCTGTTACCTCCAGGATCAGGCAGACATACAAAATGCTCTGCTTGGCTTCTGGAGCTCTTCCCAACGTGACCCCTTCCTACACATTCCAGCTCTGTTCACCGGTTTCTGCTGGCCCCACATGTCACTAGCTTTGGACATCATCAGTGCATGTTGTCTCCCTGTGAGACTGTAGGCTCTTTGAGGGCAGACTCTACTTTTACTTATTATGACACGGCCAGCACTTAGCACAGAGCTTGGCCCAGGGCAGCTGCTTGATAAATAGTTTTTGTTTGGCATCAGCTCCCCCAGCCACACTGACCCTGCATCACACCCCTTCACTGGCACAGGCTGTGGACAAGCCCCTCACCTTCTCCAGGCCTCTTTCTTGGGTACAAAATGAGGTGGCTGGACGAGGGGGCTTCCGAGGGAGCTGCCATTTCTAAATGACTTAGGGAGCACTTTTTAGCTGTTCTCTCATCCCAACCTCACAACAGTCTTGGAGGGGGCAGGACCAGGACCATGCCCTCCCTTGGCTCCCATCCAAGCAGTGCAGCAGGCATCTGCTTGGCACCTGGTGTGTGCAGAGCATGGGCCAGTGAGTGGACACAGAGTTTAGAGGGCCTGATCCTGTTCACAGAAATCTGTCCAGGCCCGGAATAACCGCGATCCCAGGAGGGATCATTTCTGTATATGAATATATACACATTCTCTATCTAAATAAGGGACTTTTCTGTAGTGCTTCGGTTGGCAGAATGCTTGACATCCTCATAATCTGCCCCAATACACGTGAAGTTGTCTGGGATGAGCCAGGAAGCTGGGGAGGGCCATCAGCCCAGGCTCTCCGGAGAAGTTGTTCATTTAATGGAGCTGTAAGTGATGGCTAGGAATTCAGCATGAACATTAAAGAGAGGACAGGGATTATTCCAGAGACAGCAAACAAGAGGAACAAAGAATTCAGGAAGGAGGGAGAACTTTCCAGCTGCTGAAGCATAGAATGTGTGGAGGGGAGATTATGTGACACAGAAAAGCAAGGTGGTGCCAGGTGGGGGAGGGCCTTGAATGCCAGGAAGAGGCCATTGGGAGCCCCTGAAGATTCTTGAGCTGAGACACATTTGAAGGCACTGGCCACCCAGGCCCCTTCCAGCTCTGCAATTCTCAGAAATGGAATGGTCTGTGGGCTGGGACCGGGCCTGGGTACAAAGATTAGGCCTTTCTGTGCTCTAAAATGTCACTGTTTCACTGCTGTCTGTCTTCTCTGGCTGTTTCTCTGGGCTGGCCCACGATGGTGGGTGAGCCCTGTTATCAGCTCTCACACAGGGGTCAACCCACAGCGGGGACACTAGCTTTGAGATGCTATTTGTGACCCTGCCTCCAACAAGATTGAGAAGGTTTGCTTTTATTCCCTTGTGGCAAATTAACAAACATTAAGCACCTAGCATCAAGCACATGGTAAGTGCTGAGGATACAAAAAAGGCAAAAAAAAAAAAAAAAAAGGTTCTTGATAGCAAGTTGACTTTTTAATAGGGGAGACAACAGACAGAGAGCCAGGGACAAATAAGCCCTATGCAGGGGCAGTAGGAGCTAAGCCCTGGGGGAAGGGAGGGCACTAGGATGAAGGAGATCAGGAAGGGGAGATCTCCATCTGGAACTGAGACCCGAAGAAAACTGGCAGGTGGAGATGAAGAAGGATGGCAGTCCAGGTAGAGGGCACAGTCCAGGAAAATGCCCGGATGTGAGAGATGGAACAGCAGAGAGACCAATGGTCTGGCTCTCCCGATACATGGGGAAGGCAGGAAGGGAGCAGCTCATGAGGGCCTTTAAAAGCCAGACAGAAAAGTGCAGATCTGATCCATTGGAGGCTCCAGGGAATGTTCCAAGTCACATCACAGCCATCATGTACTTGAGAAGGGCCCTGTTCCCACTGTCTTCTCTTCTAGGATGGACTTCCCGACTCCTTTCAACTGCAGAAATCTCTGGGAGAAATCCAGCATCCTTCCCTAAAGGAGGCATGGAAATGGAACAGAATCCTTTGGTGGCAAAGGATCTCCTATTTTCTAGACACACCCTGACCTTTCTCAGTGTAGCAGAAGAGATTTCCAGCTTTGGAGCTGGTGGCTCAGCCATCCGTCAAGGTGTCTTTGGAAATCCGTTCTAGAGAATTCCCCATCTGGAACTGTAGAATTCCTGGGCTGTGGAATCCTCTGGGGGATTTCTGTTCAAAGTTTCCTTCCTCTGAAACCTTTATTTAACGCGTGCTTTCTCCAAATCTGGGTCTGTGATTTGCTCCTTCTGTCTAGGCAGCCTGTAGATTCTCTGATGAGGTGTAGGTTCTGGGATCCTCCCCCTTTTGAGCTCTCCTTGAATCTTTGAGGTACATGCTCTGGGAAACCCCTTGCCTATCAAAATATCAAATCACCCTTGCATTGACCTCATTAACTCCACCTGAAGTCCCTCCCCAAACTCATTACTGGAGAGTCTGACCTCATTGGCTCCTCCTGAAGACCCTCCCCAGGTTCCTCCTCTGAACCACCCCTAGATTCCTCTGTATATAAGACCCCATCTTGCCTCCATCTTTGTGAGAGCACCACAGAATGCCCTAGCAAAGACTTGCTCTGTGTGAAAGCTCCATAGAACAACCTAGCATAGACTGACTCCTTAAGAGTCTACCCCACGTGGCGAACTTGAACTTTCAATACACTACTTTTTCTTTGGCTGAGAAGACTTGAGTGGAATTCTTTCCACAGGACCCGGCATGTTGGTATTTTGGAGTCTCAGGCAGCCCTAACCCTCTTTGGGCACCTCTTCAGCTCCAGTGACAGAACAACTTCTGTTCCCATTGCCACTGTGCTACACCTAATTTTCTTTGGCCCTCTGATGCTGGGCTTTCCTGGCCCTCTGTGGCACATGTGTACACCTCTCCCTATCCATCCAGATACATCTCTAGTCCCATCACAGAGCAGGACAGCCCGCTCTACAGACCACTTCATGGTCACCCTTCTCTGAAATGCCCAGAAGAGATTTTTGTTTCATTTAAATTGACAGTGCAAAAAGTTTGGTCTCCTTTTTAACACTGCTTCTCATTCCAAAGAAGATTGTCTTTTTAACGCTGGGCCACAGGGATGTGTTCAGAGTTTTCCCAAGGAAGCTCAGGGCTGCATTTTAGATGGTCAGTGCCCAGAGATTACTGGAGTCATCCAGTGGCATCCTACAGATAACGCAGAGCAGTGGTAATAAGAAGCCCCCCATGTTCCAGAAGCATCAGGAAAAGGATTCTTTGTGAGGCCAAGTTCTTCTCAGAGCGATGGCTTTCGTCCACCCAGATCCAGGATATAGACAGACCACCAGACCAATACCACAGGAAAGTACAAGAGAAGGCTCCAGTCCTGTCACCCTCAGGGGGCTGAGTCTGGGGGGCAGCAGCTACTGATGCCTCCTCACCCCGTTACTGACAATTGACATGTGGGTGGTCAGTGTCAGGGTAGGTCAGTGGGGTCTGGCTCCCACCAGCGCCTTTCCCAAGGTGAGGTTGTAACTGGACTTTGAGGTGGGAGCTGCCACTGTCAAAGAGCAGTGGGCAGGGCATTGTACCAACCCCTCACAGCTGGTGAAGCAGGCACGGAAGAAGGATCCTCAGTCAGTCAGTCAGTAGTGAGGCATTTTCCTTTCTTCAGACACTTTCAAACTACTTCTACTACCTTGATTTCCAATGCAAATGAACATACAATGGGGTCTCTTCCATTGTAGAGAATCCTACTGTGTAATTAAGTCAAGAGAAGAGGAATTTTACTTTCTTGGGGGGGGAAAGGCAGAGCCTTTGTCCGAGAAGATTCCCTGGTAGCCCAGCTTTTCTAAAACAACCCTGTTGGAGGAGGACTGGGGAATGCTGCGAGGCCCTTCCCTCTGTCATCCCACCTCCGGCCTCTGCTCACACTATTCCTGTACGTGGAACGCTTTTATTCTACGATTTCTACAGATCCTTTGAGGTCCAGCTCAAAGCTACAAGCCCTAAGCTACAAGTCTGAGCTCTTACAGCCCTTTTGGATGGGAACTCCGAAGCCGATAGGTCCAACCTGCCTTTGAACAAGAATCCTTTCTCCAACATTCCCTTTCATTGACTTATCCAGCCTCTGCCTGAAGACCTGCAGGGAGAGGGAGCCCATTCCAGCTTTGACCCCTGATCCAACACATGTTAGGTCTCTGATACCTCTCGTGGGGTGGAGACTCCTAAAGAGGGTCGTTGATACTCCACGTGAGATGGGGTTGAGGGGATCCTCAGCTAACAGGGGCAGAATGAGAAGGCTGCACCTGTTTACAATAAGCAGGATAATCTCTCTGCCTTCGGGGTGATGCACATTGGCTCGCTGTGGCGAGGGCATGGCCAGGGGAGGGGCCCTAAGGGGCCCTGGAGAAAGGACTTAAATACAGGGTACCTGGAGGCAGAGCCAGTCCAGTCCAGCCACACCCAGCATAGAGGATGAACTCTCAATAAAAGCTAGAAGCAAGTCCTGTGTCCTGAGTTTCTCTGTACAGCTGTTTCTCCCAGAGTGGACAGGAGCTGGGGACACCCGAGGCCTGTTGAGGTGGGTATAGGTAAGCCCTATACATCCTGACCCAAAAAGATAACCTTCACCTGAATAAAAAAACCCGTAACATCCTTAAGTGAGTTCAGGGCTTGTGTGTCACTGCTTCCTGTTTGTAATGTTGTACTTGGCCTTACCTGGCTCCCTTGATCCTTTCCCTTCCCCCCATTCTGCCCTAGCCAGCCATCTTCTTTCTGTTTCCTCAGGGAAATTGGCTACAGGGCCCCCCCCAAGCTTTCAAGACTTAAAATGTGTACTAGCCAATCCCTGACCATTGAGAGTTGGGGGGACCCTATATATATATATCAGTGATCTCCCTTGGTCAGGCCTTTGATTTGGGCAAGGTAAGATGTAGCCCAAGCAGTGCGGCTAAATAAAATCCACTTCCAAAATACGCACTTGGGGTCTCACTCGCTTCTTTCGGCACAACATTCACTGTCAGATGATGCGAGCTTGACTGGCTGCTTTCAGCTTATTTCTACTTGTTATGAGTTGGCTGTTAGAAAACGTCCTGAGGAAGCCCGATCTACTCTTTGGTTCTGACATCAGGCCTAAATATGCTTCTCTGGAGCCAAGTGTCCCTAGACCAGTCCCTCTTCCACAGCTCCTTGGGGTCTTCTCTTCTCCAGGCTACCTGGAGTGATGGCCGGATATGGAGGCATGGTCCAGTTGGACAATGTCCTTCCTAGCGGGTGGGGGCACTAGGGTAAAGAACAGAGGGGCTGGCTGTGCAGCTCTGAATTCAGCTGAGCTCCTGCTAGCTTTTCCAGGGGCCACATGCTTTGACCACGCTGCCAGTCTACCACCACTCCCAGCCCTCTTTAGCCAGCACTCCCTCCAATTTTACTTATAGAGCTGGTATTTTGAATGCCTGCCTCTGAACTGCAGCCACATTTATCCCAATTCCATTCCACCTCAGCGCTGGGTCCTTTACATTTTTAGTGGACACAGACTGGCCTTCTCGGTGTGTCAGCTTTCCCTCCCTGTTTTAGGCATCAGCACATTTGATAAGCCTGCTATTTCTGCCTTTAAGTCATTGATAAAGGCCAAGCACAGATTCCCCAAGTGCTCCCCTGGCCGGAAGATGTAGCCTTTGGGCACAGCCATTCAAACAGCTTGGAATTCAGCTAACCAAATGGATCCCATCTCTTCCCCCAGGATAACCTGAGCCTCTATCAATCACCAGCTTTGCTAAAACTGAGGTGAACTGCCTTTGGGGCATTTCCCCATCTCTCAGTCTGGTGACTTTGTTCTGGTTCTGGTGTGAGACATCCCTTCAGGAAGTCCTCCTGCTCCAGCTCTGGCAGCAGGGCCCCCTTGTGCAGAGATTAACTAGCCAACCCTTGAACACATTCTAGATTTTTCCAGGAATCTAAGGCACACACAGTGGCCTAGAGTTTAGAGGCTTCATGCCCTCCTCAAGTGAAACAAAAGGATTATTTTTATCTCTGCTTAGACTGGGGACTTTTTTAGCCCTTGGCCCATGCCTGTCCATTTCTTCCTTAAGCACAGTGCCTTGCCCAAGGAATACTTTATATACATTTGTAGATGAGAAAAGAAAGGTTTCTCCCATTCTTGCATGTTTCCTTATTAATGGTGTTGGTGTAACTATCATCCAGTTTGGTAGATTCCCTGATGTGCTCGTGATTTGGCAGAATGTTTTTCTCATGCTTTTGTATAAAAGGCCAGTTGGTGAGCCCTTCTGGGGCCTCCATCTTGTGGAAAGTCCAGCCCAGTCAACCTTCCCCTTCTGGCTCTGCTGCTTTCTAACTTGGAAACCACGGCCCCACGTGGGGGTACCTCCAATATCACGATATTTGTCTTCACCCACAAGAAGCCAAAGGAGGGAATGGAATAATGTGTGATGAAGAACTAGGGAGCCCGAGACGCAGCCCAGGACAAGATACCCTGCAAACCGGACGTTAACTACCCATGAAAAAAGGTGGATGCTCCCGTGGCATTGAAAGCATCTCTACTAAGAAAACCAGAGCCGAGCAGATGATTTACTTTACAGACACGTTAGGTAACAGAAATACAAGTAGGTAAATGAACCCACAACCAAGGTGGTGGGTGGCACAGATAATGAAATAAACAGAAAAGAGAAAGACTCCTAGATGGTTAACTACGCAACAAAGTAACGAGAGGCCATAAAGAGACTTCTTTTAAGTGCATGAGACAAAGGGGAAAGTGGAGGGAATCTAACTGAAGTGATGGTGGAGAAACAGGCCTGAAATCTCCTGGTCCAAACTGGGAGGTGCCTGGCCGCCCCACGCCCCACCCTGGCCAGGGCAATCACTGGTTCTTGCAGGACCCATTGCAGAGCAGGCAGAGGGCATAGAAGGGGAGAAGGAAGAAGAGAGAGAGAACATGTGCTGTGCTCAAAGCAGGTCAATAACTCTGTGTGCACAAGGGAAGAAGAGGCTACAGGAAAAAGAACAGGATTGAAATGGGGAGCAGGAGTGAGAAAGGGACAAACCCTCTCTCAGCAGAGGGAGGGGGTCTCAGTGAAGAACATTCTTATGGGAGCAGAGGGAGATGATAAATAAAGATCTTGACGTTACAGTCACTATAACCGGCTGGGACTTTGTGCCTAAGGAGCCCACTCCTCCTGCCCAGGATGCAGCTGCTTGGGGAGATCAGCCTACAAGGTCTGGAGTCAGGAAGACCTCAATTCAGTCCAGCCTCAGACAATTACAAGCCGTGTGACTCCAGGCGGTCACTTAACCCGTTTGCCGCAGTTTCCTCTTTGGGGAATAATGACAACATCTCCCACATAGTGTTGGTGTGAGGCTGAAATAATATATGGAAAGCACTTGGTGCTGTGCCTGGCTTCCAGTAGGCATTTAATAAATGCTTATCACTTTCCTTTTGGTCTAAGGAGAAAGGGAATCAGAGCCCCTGGGGTAAGTGACCCCCAGAAGAATGGGAGAGGATGGATGGAGAGAGGAGATTCCATGGGAAACGGGAGGAAAAGATCATGGGAAGGACAAAGGATAGACAGGACTCTACATTCAGGGACATGGGAAATTCTTAGAGTGGACAACAGGTCAATCCCCTATGAGAACGGGTATTTCTAAGACTGGGAGGGGGACAAGTGAAGTCTGAGACAGAAAGTGGTCAGGGGTGAGATCTACATGGCAAAAACTGAGAACCGGGGAAGAGGGAAACCCAATGGGCCCTGTGAGGCTTAATTCCGTGAGAAAATAGAGACTAATGCAGGAAGACTCTGAATCAAAGAATGAAAGCCGAGAAGAGACAGAAAGAAAACCAAATACAAGGATGAGCAAAGGAAAGAAAGAGAAGAAAAAGGCCTAGGAAAACTGCTTTAGCCAAGCTGAAGGGCAGGAATGGAAGGAGGATCTGACTCGCCAACCAAATGGACAGAGAAAGTGGAGATTTCCTAACTGGATAAAAGGAGGAAAAAGGGCCGAGTGACCCATACTCCAAAACTAGGGAAAGGGCTAACAAAGCGGAGGGGATCATGTCAGGGCAGAGAGTGGGGGACGGGGCTTCCTCACGTAGACTCGGAGGAGATGAGGGAAGAGACAAAGCGCTTTCTTCATGGAAGGAGAGGAGCAAGTCCAGCTTTGGCCAAGGTGCCACGATTCTGGCTACACTGAAGATGCGGCGGCCCGACAGGGAACTGCCCGACTGTTGCCATGAGGTCGCAGCAGGCACAGGGCGTGCTTTCTTCAAAGCTCCAGATTTTAATACTTCCAACTTTAGGCCCTAAATCTTTTTAAAAATTCAATTTAATTTTCATTTTCGAACTGGTTCCTTCCCTTTAAAAAGGTAAGTTGTTAAGCTACTACTTGTTGTTAAACACCCTCTTCTGTTTGGCTTTGGCATTTCCTGGAGAGGAGCTTGTCTCCTTGATGAACATTACGGCTCCTTCCAGGTAGCAGTTCTTAAAGGGTGGAAGGAAGAGCACCTGCTTCACCCCAGACGCTGCGCTACCAGCTTCACTGTGAGGATCTGATCTTCACAACCACCCTGAGATGGAGGTGCTATGATTAACCCCCCTTTACAAATGGGTCAAAACTGAGGTGAAGGGACTTAACCAGGGTCACACAGCCAGGAAGTGTCTCAGGCTGGATTCCTGACTCCAGGAAAAGCAGGGATCTGTGGGAGTCCCTGAGAACCTTTCAGGGGCTCTGCAAAGTCAAAACTCTCCAAAATATTACTGCCAAGTTTTCCTTCCTAACATGGTAAATATCAATAGATAACCTACATGAATGAAAGCTCTTGGGGGGGGGAGTCCCCAGCAATTTTTAAGGGGGCAAAGATCTCCTGAGACCCACAGGTTTGAAAAGGGCTGGTGTATTGGAACACCGGCCTGAGAGCAGGAGAATTTGGATGCTGAGACACTGACCGACTGTGTACAAGGCCTTGAGCCTCTCATCTGGCCTGCCTCACAACAAATGTTAGCAAGGAAGAGACCTTGGCAGCTCTGAATCACTGGCCCTGGAGCGAGGGCTGGAGGCCTTCACACCCAGCCCCACCCTGCCTCTCTAGGACTGCCCCCACCCCACAGCCTCTCCAGCCTTCTTTGGGTCAGCTGCTCCTCATCTAATCCAGTGTCTGCCTCTCATGCCTAGAATTCTCTCCTTCCTCCCTCTCACCTCTCAGAATATCTGGTTTCCTTCAAAGCTCAGCGTACACCACTTTCTGTGTGAAGCCTTTCTCGGTTCTCACCTCCCTGTCATTTTGTATCTGGCCTGTACAGGACTACTAAGTAGGAGGCATTTAAGCCCTTGTTAACTGATTGAATGGTCCCCTCTATAAACACCCCTGACAAGTGGGTCTCATTTTTGTCTGAAGACCTTTAAAGAGGCAGAACTCACATCTCTTGAACCCTCTAAGTGGCTTGAATTATTAGGTTTTTCTTTTATCGGAATTAAACAGACATCTTGGCAACCTGTCCCCACTGTTCCTGGTTCTGCCTTCTGGGGACCAACAGAAAAATTCCAACCCCTCTGCCACAGGACAGCCTTTCAGACCCTCAGACACACCTATGATATCCCCAGCCTTCTCTAGGCTACACTGGCCTTCTTCCTTCCAATGATCCTAATGTGACCTTCACCATTCTGGTTGCCTCCCCTCTATCCTCTCCAATTAATCATTGTCTTTCTTGACATGTAATGCCCCTAACCAAAAAGTGCTCTGAAGACGAGTTATTAAGCCAGGGGATGCAAGTTTCTAGGATGATGTGAAGTCAGGAAGCCTGAGCATGGGCCTGGACACAAAGAGCCTGAGCACCAGCCTAGCTGTGTGAGTAGAGGCTGGGATTTAGAGGCGTCAGAGCACCCAGATTGGAATCCCAGCTCAGCCACTTATTAGCTGGATGAGTTTAGATAAGTTCCTTCTCCTCTCTGGGCTCACTGGCACCTCCAGGGAAGGGAGGAGCCAATGGTGAGTGTGACCCTTTCAAAATAAAGCAGTGTGATTCAGGGGATCTTGAAGAAGACTCTGTGGCCCAGGGTGCCTTGTCTGACTTCCTAACAGTAACCCCAGCACTTGCCTTAACCCCCCTGGCTGGTGGCTGACGGCCATGAACACCCCCCACCGTGCTGAGTTATCACTTCCCTTGCTGCCTGGTCCCAAGTGTCATTGTCAACTGGAAACACAACAGAACTGGTGAAGGATTTATTCATTATGGCTGAAAAGGCAAACCTTTGTTCAGGGTCTCTCGGTGGGTTCTGCTATACAATTGCTGGACATTTCATTCCCCTCCTAACATCTCTCAGGTCGATGCCCTCAGACCACAGCTGAGATTAGCTGGATAACGATCAGCATGGGAGCCAGTTTTCTCAGTCGGCTGAAGCCGTCCCACTGAGGGGGCCCCTCATCTGGGAGCTGCTGACCCAGCATCATCATCTGGGAGGCCACACAGGCGATATGGGAGAGGAAAGCTGGCTCAGCTTCAGGGTCCTTAGGGCCAATTTAATGTCCAAAATTCTAAAGTGGGCAACGCGCAATGGTATCCGCACCATCCAAAGCCTCAGTCTGGGCTGCCGCAGAAACAGTCAACACGGCAAGAGCTTCACTGGGTGGTAGCACGGCTGGTGGCAGGCACAGAGGAATCGCTCCTTCACCTTGCATTACTTCAAGAAAATCTGCTGCCTTCTCTCCTCATTTTAAGCTGCCGTTCTGAACCAGCTGTAAATACTCTTTATGGAGTTTCTCCTGACCTTCGAAAAGTTTCTTCAGCTTCTTGGTTTGTCCTTTGCTGAGCTCTTTACCCTCCACATCATGGGTGGGAAATCCCTGCAACATTGAGAGCACAGGGCTTTCAGACTTTTTCCCCCATAATTACTTAACTTCCTAACACACCCCCACCCTCTTTCTGGCCAGGTGTCTCACAGCAAGGATGGATATAAAAGGCAGCTCCAGCATTCTAGGAATCTACAGCCAATAACCAAGAAAGGCGCTGATGTCTATTTCTTGGGGATCAGACTTGTAATGTCATCAGTTTAGGGAACTCCCTTCTACCAATGCAAGTCAGCACTTTCTCTGCCACTTAGGAGTCTTTAGAGAGTCACCAGAGTTACTGAGAGATCCAGCGGCTTGCCCGGGTCATTCAGCCGGGATGTGGCCAAGGTGGGAAATGATCTGAGGCCAGCTCCCTACCCACTATTCTCACACCTGGCCTGCCTGGGCCTTTCTCCCCTCATTCACAAAAGAAAAAGGCAAGGAACGATTCCTGGCCGTATTGAGGAAGACGGGGCTGGGAGGAGGAAGGAGTCAAGGGCTGCCTGGTTTTTCATTTCTATCAAACTGGCTAGAAAGTTATACATAGATAAAGGAACCAACATGGCAGATCCTGAAGGCTGAATGTAATTTGAAACAGAAGACATATTAGTGGGATATTAATTTTCCTCAGGGGAGATGGGAGGTGTATTTGGGCCATCATTGGGTGAGTCCATCGCGCTCACTGAGAAGCCTGGTAAGGGAGCTTTAGCTACACTATAGCTCCCCACAAGGCTGGTTCTATTCAGGTCCAGTAGAAGCGGGCGGACCTGATACCTGGCGGGGAAGCCAACACGTGGGAGAGCCCCCGCCACAGAGACCAGGGACGCGTGGGAGAGCCCCTGCCACAGAGACCAGGGACCTGTGGGAGAGCCCCCGCCACAGAGACCAGGGATGAGGCTCTTACGGCTGCTCCGCCAGGGAGCTGGACAGTGGGAGGAGGGTGCAGAGGAGACACCAACGCGAGACCTTCTTTCTTACAACAAAAACCTGGCTGAGCATCTTAACCTTCCCAAAGGCCACTTAGCAGAGATAAAGATTCCTTACGCTTTCGTCAAACTTGGAGTATTTATCATTTTCGGACAGAAACATCTCGCTTGGCGGGATCTTCATCTTTGCGAGTCTGGCCGCCTGTAATACACAGACACGAGTCACTGCCAACCACACAGAGTCCCAGCGTTTCCATGACAGTTGTGCCAACAGCCACGGGCACCCCAAGAGACCCCAGCCCATGCACCCCAGGGGGCCGCTGCGCATGGATAACTCACTTCCTGCTCCTGCTTCTTCTGGGCGGCTTCTTCTTTCTTTTTCTTCTTCTCTTCTTCAGCCTGGGGGGACACAGTAAATAGTCACATTGTTATGTCACGGCTGTCATAGATGAATGGCATGGGTGGGAGAGCTCAGAGTTCATAGCTGTCAGGCAACTTTCCCCTAAGAAAGGGAAGGCAGGCTGGCCTCCACCCCCCTGGTCAGCATGAGGCACTGCCTGCTGCAGGGCACCAGGACTGGGCACTGGACCCCTCCCTGGGAGCAAGCCAAAAGTCTAGGAGGCGACAGGCCTCTGTGCAGGCATCTCCCTTCTGCCCAACAGGGAGCAGGAAGGGAAGAGAGAGGCGCCAGAGCACTGGCATGTTTCCTAACTGCAGACTCTGCTGTCATGAGATTCCATCTGTTGCCAACACTAAATGCTCCCTGAGCAGCAGCTTCACCATGGAACTTAAAAGAGCATCAAATGACTCAGGAAAATGTCCCTCTGCCAATTCCTAGCCCTGCCTGGAGACAGAGAAGAGGAAGAAGAGCAGGGTCCCCTGGGGACGCCTCCTGCTCTGGGACACCAGAGGATCCAGAGGACAAAGGGGGTCAGGAACTGCTGAGGACGCCTCCTGCTCCAGGACACCACATTACTCTGCACTGAATGTATATATAGTTGGTCAGGATGGAAACAGACAGGTCCTACAAAGGACGACGTCTGGCCTTTTGAGGCCTGTTAGACTCGGGACCCTCACGAATGCCACGAAACATTTCTTGAGCCTGATGTGTGAGAGACAAGAGGAGCAGGCATATCTGGCCCTGTCTGGAGGTGCCCTCTGTCTGTCAGTGCTGGGAAGAGCCCAGCCTTCATCAGGTAACAAGCATCTCACCTGGGCCATGGGCAGACTGGAGAGGGCAGAGCTGCCCATAAGCAGGATGTGAGTCCACATAGGTCTTCAAAAACCAGACTTATCCCCCTCCCCCCAACCATGTTCTAAGATTCTGAAGCAAGAGAAGGGCCACACATGGAATAGCCCAGAAAGGAGGGTCCTGTGTCTGTACCTTGGGGCCAGGGACGCTGAAGGCACAAACCTCCCTGGGCTGGAAGCCCTTCCTCCTCAGCATCCAGCCTGGCCTAGCAGGTTCAAAGTTCGGAGTCTGTGTTGTTCGTCACTCAAGAGAGTCCTGAATGACGTCCACCCAGAGCTGGTGCATTAACTCCAACTGTTTTCCCTCCATTTGAACTTGAGGCCAGTGAGGCTTTTTTTCTGGACAGTCCCACCCTGACCCCTGTGGCCTCCCATTCTCCAGACCTGCTCAGTGGCCTTCCTGATCTCACTTCGCTCCAAAGACTGTGCCTGGGCCTCTCTCTGTCCCTTCCTCCCCTACAAAACCACCACCGCGCAATGTCTTCAAACAGAAAACGGCCTTCAGTTCACGGTTTCCTTCCCTTTTCAGTTCATGGTTCTACAGAAACAAACCTTTTTCTTTCCTTCTCTCTCCTTTAATAAGGCGTCTCTGTCCACCAATTTGAGCACAGTTGGAAGGCCTGCAAAGCAAGTTGTCTGGTCACAGGAGCAGCTGGCCTGGAGAGCAACCTCAGAGCCTCTCCTGCCCCCAGGGGCCACACAGTGAAGGCAAAGACTCCTGGACACTGGGGGCCTACCTCAGACACCTGGGAGAGAAGCTCAGCCATCCACCCGAGGCCACGCTGCCCATCGGCCTTTCGTAATCAGCTGGACAGAATTCCCACCGGGCTCTTTTCCCCTGCTCTGAGCTACTTGGATCTGACCCTAGAAACCAGCCACAAGATGTCCAAGTTACCTTCATGGTCTTCCAGCCGCACTCCAAGCTCAGGGAGGACATCATCACGAAGGGTATCACTGAGCTGCAGCACCTCGATGACTGGGCAACAGAAGACAAGGGGTCAGCATCTGCCATCCTAGCCAGGCACACTGGGCAGTGTGGCAGGGAAGCCCTGAAGGGCTCTGGGGACTGTGGCCCCAGGGACCTGGGACTTTATGTAAATCAGTGGGAAAGAAAACTGAACAGCACAAGGACCCAAGGGAAGACCTTCTCTCTGCTCCCTCCTTCCTTCTTCCCTTTTGCCTTCTTTCTTCCCCCCTTCCATCCTTCCTTTCCTTCCTTCTCCAAGGGTGGGATATCATTGCACCGCCCTGCTTTCCTAACCAAACATGAGGCTGTCCTGGTTGTCCCCGGGACCCAGCACAAAGGACATGCTGAGGACACCCCTGCTCTCCTGGCCTGCCTGCAGAGATGGGAGCACATTCTTTTGGCCCTCTGGAGCCAGTAGAAGAGGACAGTCCAAATCTCTATCCTCTGGGGATGGACTGCAGTGTGCTGGGAAGAGCTCAAAGTCCCAAAGAACCAAGTCTAGTGAATAGAGTAGGAGTCTCTTTACTCTTGTCAGTCGCTCCTGGAGCAAAGAGGGCACCTGAGGCAGGGAGAGGCCCAAGTGCTGCCGACCTCCTGGGTGCTCCCAAACTGCCAGAGAGTAGGGGCTGACCCATGGTCCTCCCTGTGTCTACAAGGCAGAGGCAGGATCCTGAGCTGCCCCTTGGCTCTCCCCACCTGTGGCCTCGGCACTGACAGCACCTCACACGTACATCATCTCTCTGCTGCCAATACAATCACCCCATCAGAGGTGAGCCGGCCCGGCGGCTGCGATCGCCTTGTCACAAAGCCAGTTACCTCCAGCTAGCCTAAGAGCCTTGACCAGAGCCATCTTATTCTAGCACAGATCAGACCACGTCATTTTGTGGTCCTTTGACAAGGCCCTCCTGCCCCACCAGTGGCTGCCCTGCCTGGTGCTCCAGGCCATGCCCAAGAACACTCCACTTGGAGCCTCCCCAAGCTATGCACCTTGTAAATGCACCTCTATGCCTGGGGTCCCTCACATAGTATGCCCTCCTCTCCTTTTCCCCAGGAGAAAGCAAGCTCCCTGAGGGCAGGCCCAGTTTGTTTTCTTTGCCCTATCAGTGCCCAGCACTGGGCTATGTGCATAGCAGCTGGCTAATGACTTTGGCAGAAAAGCCTTCCCACTGGCAGAGTTAGTCCACTCTATTCTCTAAGGCCCAGCACCTAGAGAAAGCCTTCCCAGATTTCTCAGGTCCATATAATAAACCCCCAACACTTCTCTGGTGCAGGCAGACAGCACTGTGGGCCTTCTGCTCCTCCATTGTACACTACATTCCAAGAAGGCAGGTATTTTGGCCGAGCTAAACTGATTCTCTACCAGTATTCACAGTAAAATATGATGTGGAGATTCCAGAATGGTCCAAGACCCCCCCAGGTAGCAGTGGCGGATCCAGACCTGGCCCATGGCTCTTTCCTGCTTACACAGACTGCCTAGGGAGGCCAAGTCAAGGTCAGCTTTGACCAAAGCAAAGCTTGTGACCCAAGCACCCCTGGGAAAAGAGCACCCAAGGCTCCAGACAAGGAAGCAGAGGGAGAGTGCTGGGAGCTGGGAAGATTCTCCCCTGCCCACTGCTGTCGACTGTCACTGCAGCCTGATCAGAAACAGTGCAGAGACACCTGCCCGGCATGGCACGGTTCTGGGAGGTCAGGGAGGAGACAGAGTATCTGGGGGAGACAGACTGGATGGGGAAAGACTGGAGAAAGCAGCTGGGGATGAAAAATCTCAGGGACCACAGCAGACAAGGGTGGTCCAGCAGAAGAGGGGGCAGCTGGGGTCTGCCTGGCCCCAGAGGGCAGAGCCAGGAGTTCCAAGAGGCCCTTTGCAATTTCAGCTCAGTGTCAGAAAGAACTTCATTGGATTTCGAGCTCTCCCCAAGTGGAGAGGGTAGTGTGCTCCCCTTCCCTGGGGGGCTTCAGACAGAAGCTGGGCAACAGCCTCTTGGAATGGGGTTGGGGGAATCAGGTTCAGTGAGATGTCTCTGGCTAAGGTCACTAAAGCCAGCTCTGAAAATCAAAGAGGTCTGGTTACAAGAACACTTCCACCCTTTGTAATGATTTTGGAGGTTCTCCTTAAGCAATTTCTATTTCACTGCCAAGGAAGCTTCTAAAAAGGGCTGAGAAGAGGACAAAGAAGTGAGATCAGTTCCCCAGGGTCCAGAGAAAGGGGGGCGCGAACCTCCAGCCTTGAACTCTGTGGGACAAGTCAGCCCAGGAAGAACGGTGATGCCGCCTGACAGCTGATGCTCATGAGGCACCAGGACGTGGACTTGGCCTCAGGACAGGGAAGAGAGGCAGAGACAAGCAAGCACCAAGTCACACCAAGGCAAGGACCCAGAGCCAACCGTGGGCAGATGAGAAAAGTCTTGGGTTGTGTGAGGATGGCCGGACAGCCAGGGATGCAGAAAGGCAGAGGGAGGAGGAGAGAATTCCAGACATGGGGCCCCATTCCTTTGGACAAAGGCAGCAAGGAAGGCGAGGGAATGTTGTGTACAGGAATCAGCCAACAGCCCATTTTAGAGAAGTGGAGACTGAGTGAAGGTCAGGACAGCACTCAACACCAGACTCCTAGAACTATCCAGAAGCTGGAGTCTTTTTGAGGGGCAGGGCTGCGGTAGTGACATGATCAGAGCCATGTTCTGGGAATATCAACTGTGTGGAGAAAGAAATGGAAAAGAGACCAAGGAGGAGAGACATGTGAGCCACCATCGAGGGGACAGGCCACAGCAGCGGAGAGAAGCGGCCAGAGAAAGATTGGAGGAGCCATGGGCCTGGGGCAGTGGGAGGACCATGGTGCCCCTGGCTGTAGGATCTGGGGACAGGCCAGCTTTGAGATGCCTGTGGGACGCCCATAGGGAACTGTCCAGCAGACAGGCAGTGACGTGGGCCTGTCGCTTAGGAGAGGCACCGGGACTGAGAAAGCAAGATACGCAAACGTAGAGAATCCACCCCAAGTGTTCACATGGACCACGTGCCTGACCCGTGTCCAGCCTTCCAAGCTGGTGCTGGTCTGATCAGATACACTGCTCCTCGGCTCCAACATAGGGATGTCATGTTGGGCCTTGTCAGGAACAAAGGACCCAACTCAGAGAGCTGGCAGTCATTGGCATAGAGCTGACAAGCCGCTCACAGGGTCTGATGAGATGACCAAGGGGGACCCCAGCATGGAGCCCTGGGAGAAGCTCAAAGTGAACAGGCAAAGGAAGCACTGTCTAAGGGGTCATCACCCACCCTGTATAAAAGCTGGACAGAAATGGAGGAATGAGCAGGTCCTAGGACAATGCCAGGTGGCGAGGACTGTGCAGGACAGTACAGGGCACCCAGCCTGCACTGGCGATGAGAGCAGGAAGGAGCCATGACAGCCACAGGGAACAGGAAGAAAGGCAGAGAACCCTCTCCTCTGCCCAGCCAGTCAGGCTTGATAAATGCTCCAAACACTGTGAAAGGAGCCAGGCAAACCCCTGCCTTACAGAGGTGATGCTCTACTGGACAAGAAAGAGAAATGGGTCCTAGGGAGCGGGCCACATCAGCCGCATCAGGGGCCCACAAGATCAGGTGGTCACGGTGACCACGTTGCTGTTGGCATCAAGAGATCCTGGAAAACACACTCTGCCCAGATTCTGGAAGCAGAGAGTGAGAAGAGGCTGCAGCTGGGGTGGGCCGTCCTGACTCTGTGATGGCCAGAGTCTGGCCTTTATGTGTGGAAGGGCTCAGCTCAGCCTGGAGCAGGCCAGCCCACCAGGCACCCAGGAAGCCTCCTTTCCCCTTCCCTTCCCTCTCTGCTCCTGTGACCCTGGTGCTCCTCAGGCCCCCTGCGCTAGCACACAAGCTTCCCGGGGAGACGGAGGGCCAGCAGGGCTCCCCATCAGGCCTCGGTATCCCAGGAAAGAACAGAGAGAGGCTGGCCAGAGGCAGGAGGCTCCTGTCCCACATACAGGATCAGGTGCCAGCTGAGCTGCTCAACCTCTTCCCGAAGTCTCTCTGTCACTGCTAAGACTCCCAGCACTCAGGTTCATTCAAGGACTACTTCAAGTCTTCCTCCAGGACCAATTCCATTAATAATTCTTTTTAGAGACAGACATCAGGCCAAAACTGAAGAGAGGGTGAGAAAGCACTTCTCCAATATGTATATCCTTTGCCAAGGGAAGGTTAATGGAATATTTGCCCTCAGCACACACATACAAAAAAATCTGCATGCAAAGCAGCTTTCTCCCCTGAAATAGCAGCTGACCAGGCCAGACAAGACAAGGCTAGGCTAGCCTATCCTAGGTCAGACCAGACTGGGCCAGGCCAGAATGGCTCGGCTCCAACCCAGGGATGTCATGTTGGGCCTCATCAGGAACAAAGGACCCAACTAGACCTGGCTAGGCCAGGCTGGGCTAGCCTATCCTAGGTCAGACCACACTGAGCTAGGCCAGGCAAGCCAGGCTGGGCCAGGCTATCCTGGATCAGACCAGACTGGGCTAGGCTAGGCCAGGCCAGGATGGGCCATGGCAGGTCAGGCTGGGCTAGGCTATCCTAGGTACAATATACTCAATATACTCAAGACCATGATCACATCTAAACAAACGTAAGTTACTTTGAAGTCTTATCTCTTTTGTCTCCTCTTTGTTAGCATCTTACTGTTAAGATGCTAATTGACTTGCTGGTGCCCAGAAAACCTGACTTTATCTAAGTTACTTCCAGGAACTAAAAGGCTTAAGACAATGATAGTAAAACCTGAGTCCTTTCATCTTTCTGTATAAAAATCTTGCTCAAAAAATTATTAAACGGAGTTCATGGTTCTTCCCTGAACTACCAACATGGACTGGTCACTTCTTTTTTTCACGTCTGTGGTTATGTTTAATGCTGGACATTAAGCAAGTCCCAATAGGTCAGACCAGACTGGGCTAGGCCAGGCAGGCCAGGCTATCCTGGGTCAGACCAGACTGGGCTAGGCTATCCTAGCTAGGCTATCCTATCAGACCAGGCCAGGGGAGCAGGCTTTTTACCTTCCAGTCTCAGATTCAAACTCAATTATCCAACATAGGCTTGGTCTAGGCTTTGTCCTTATTCTGTCCACAAATGTACTCCCATATCTGGCACAGCACAAATCCAGCTAGGAACTCAGCATGGGACTCTTGCCATCTGCCCCTAACATGAAAATATCACACGTGGAGGTACCTGAGATTAGTCTGTGGAAGAGAAGTTCCCGTCCCAAATTTCACGCATGTGAAACTCATTGTCCTGATGCTTGGCTCTTTAATCTCCTTGGGTGCATGGAGGTATGGGGCTGTGGGGTGGATAATTTGGGCAATCCTATGGAAAGGCCAGATTATCAGCCCTCTGGTGGCTCAGAGACATGCTCCATCCTAGTCCCAAACAGCATGGGATCATGGAACTCATCTCAGAGCTTGTCTGAAGCTCACCAGCCTCCCATCTCAGCACCAAGTCCTCCAGCCCTCCTCCCACCCCTGCCTTTGGGCAGTGGCCCCCTCTCCCTCCTTCCCTGAGATCCTTCAGGCTAGCACAGATAGCAGCTCTTCTTCTGCCCTTTGGGACACTGGGGTGTCAAACATGCAATGACGGGGATTATAAAAGACCTGACAGCAAGAGCATCTCCAGAGTTCCAGAGATGGACCCCCAGAATCCACTGAGGGGGCAGAACAAGGTGGGGTCCCCACTCCCCACTTTACCAAAGAGACGCTTACAGAAATCCCATGGGTGGAAAGAGCTGGGAGCCAAGGGAGCCCCATCCAGGGGGAAGAGTCCAACAGTCTTGGCCAGCAAAGCAATGGCTCGCTGCTGTACTGTGATGGGAAGTCCCATGTCAAGGGCTGCAGAGGAAGGGAGGTCCTAGCAGCCTGGCCCTGTCACCCCGTGATGCAGAGCCAGGCGTCCCTTGGCTGACCCAGCCCCTGCCTAGCTGTAACCCAGGGGATGGCATTTGCCATTTCTTTTTTTTTTTTTTTTTGCTTTTTGGAGGGCAGTTGGGGTTAAGTGACTTGCCCAAGGTCACATGGCTAGTTTTTTGTGTTAAGTGTCTGAGGCCGGATTTGAACTCAGGTATTCCTGACTCCAGGGCCAGTGCTCTATTCATTGCACCAGCTAGCCGCCCAACATTTGCCATTTCTTCAGTGGGGAGAAGGAGGAAGGAGAAAAAAGAAATGTTTGGCATTTGAGTGACTTCATTTAAAAAGGGGGAGCCCAGCATTCCAAATCTGGGGCTCTTGCCTCCAGTTCCCTCAGGTTTTACTCTCCAATTCTGGAGATTCCTTGGGTGTCCTCTGTGATTCAACCAAGGATTGTCCCTTTAGAGCCTGAAGGGGCCTCGCAGCCTGTAGTCTTAGCTGCCCATTTGGCAGATAAGGAAGCTGAGACCAAAGAGGGTCCCACAGGAGTGAGACTTACACCCAGACCTTCTTCCCACCTCCCCCAGCCATAAAACCATTAACTCTGCTCTTCCCTAAGCAGCCATAAATCCTGCTTGTTACAGTAACAAGCCATACTATGAATCCTTCACCCAACCCTCTATGAGCAATCAGAGAAATGTAAAGTTC
>CM053601.1:193154551-193185969 GCA_028646575.1 Pseudocheirus occidentalis | reverse complement strand
CCCCCCCCCCCCCGGGCTTTTTCCCAGTGAATTATGAGCAATACGGCTGCACAGTAGATATGAAAAGTGAGTGTCCCTTTAAGCACTGACCACTCCTTAACTCCTCCCTAAAACCACCCTTAGTCACCTAGTTAGCATGATTGATACCTGATTTATGTTGTTATGGCTATAGAACCTGTATTTCTAATTCCTGCTCTTTTGCAGGCTCCCTAAGCTCTCCTGCCTGCTGAATAACATAACAATAAGCTTTTACAATTATTAAATGGAGTTCATGGTTCTTTCCTCAACTATCCTCTCACCCATGTCTCTGCGCACACCTGAGGCTTGCCCTTGGGTGGACCCACAACAAGTCACTGTGCTCCTCCCCTAGCCCTGCGACTGGGGACTACCGTGCACCATCAGCACCCCGACAGCCCTGAGCTGGGAAAGGCTACAATGCTGGCACACAGATCGGAACTTGACACCCCTCTCTAGATGCAGCAGGGATCCTCCTCCCCAGGCCTGGCGGCCCTGGATCCCACCGGACCCCACTGCTGACTCGTACTGTGCTTTGGGTCCACTCGAACCCCAAGATCTTTTTCAGATTCAACTACAGGCATCTACCTGTGCTGCCCCTCCCCAGCTGGGTCTTTCCTTAAGTCCCTGATAAAACTCTCCAAAGCCCACAGAAGAGGAGCCCTCCTGCATCCTGTGGTGCTGTTCGCTCCCCAGGCCAGTGGCGCCTGCTGGAACAGCAAGGGAATGCTCAGGAACGACAAACCCTCTTCTCTTGTTCGACCAAAAACACCACAAAATGAAAGCGGCCCATTCCCAAGAGCCACTGGGGGAGGGCGCGCCTTCTCTCCTCTGTTGGACCCTCAGCTCTGTCCCCAGCCCTGGCCTCAGCCAGGCAGGTCTTCAGTCGAGGAGTCAGACCCAGAATGGCGGACCACCAGCATCCTGGAGAGCCCCAGTCTCCAACAACCACAGCCACGGCCCTTCCCAGCCCACGCCCACCCCCCTGGGCACCAGGGTTTCCTGTGACCTCCACGCTCAAACACAAATCCCTCACTTTGGGCCCCTTGACCCTTCCAGCCTGGCTTATGCCACTCCCATCTTCTCACTCCACAGGCCACCCCACATGCCTTCTTGCTACTCTTCCTACATAAGATTCCAGGTCCCGTCTACAGGCCTTTGCCCAAGCTGTCCCCTGTGCCTGAAGTGCCCTCCTTTCTCAGAGATTCATATTGAGCTGGAAAGGCCCATTTTACAGATGAGCCCACGCTGGCCTACAGGACTAAAGCAGCTTGCCTGTGGTCACACAGGGAAGTGTCTGAGGCAGGTCTTAAGACCATTTCTGACTGGGCAGCTTCTTGGGCCTTTGGACGCCACGGTATCTCCACCAAGAGGAGGTTGGCTCCTTGGGAGGTGGGAATGCAAGCATGCGGTAAAAGCTCAGGGACGGCCTGGCTGGGCAAATCAGCCCAGCAGTTTTTAATCTAGCAACTGGTCACAGATTCAAATAAAAACAGTTCACTTGGAAATGTCCAGGGACACACCCACCAAAGGGGAAATTCCAAAAGCCTGACCCTCAGACAACAACCTTCCCCCTTCTCTGGGACTCATGGAGCCCCCGCCATTGTCCAAAGAGACACCCCCCCCCATGCCCAGGGTGGTCCCCCATCTCAAGGCTGCCCTCCCATCTCCAGGGCAGTCCCCAGATGTCCAGGGCAGTCCCCCCATCTCAAGGCTGCCCTCCCATCTTCAGGGTGGTGCCCCCATCTCCAGGGCCAGCAGGGCCGGCCCTTACCTTTCTTCTCCCGGGCAATTTTCCGCACCCCTTCTCTGAAGTCTGACAGCACCTGCAGGTAGGGCATCACCGTGCACTCGAGCTGTAGGAGAAGGGAACAAGCATTTGCTAAGCACCTACTGTGGGCCAAGCACTGTGCTCCACACTTCACAAGAAGCCCCTCTTCTGATCCTCACAACAGCCTGAAGAGAGCTGCTGTGAGGATCCCCACTCTATAGCCAAGGAAACTGAGGCAGACAGAAGTTAGACCCAGCCAGGTAGACTGCTACCAGATTTGAATTTGGGTGTCCTGACTCCAGGACCAGCCTGGCTTTACCCACGGTGACTCCCAGTGGCCTAATGCACACAGACCATGGTGGTCCCTTCTTTACAGGGATCAGCAGGTTTAAAAACACCCCCTAGGAAAAAGCCTATATAACTGGCCCTGGATTCTGGCAGAGCCACTGCTCTGTGGGCCTGGGCCCCAGGGTGCCAGCGAGCACAGGGGAGCCCCCTCAGTGGGCAAGGACCCTGCTCTGCAGGCCTGGGCCCCAGGGAGCCAGCGAGCACAGGGGAGTCCCCTCAGCAGGCAGAGCCCTGGACAATGACCTCCCCTAAGGGCCTGGGCCTACTTCAGAATGAGCGGGCAGCCCGACAGGCTTCATCAGCTCTCTCCCCACCCTTGGCCCATATTTCCTGAGGGCACCTGGGTCACAGAGCCCTAGGCCCAGCTCCAAAGGCAGAACTCAGAACACAGAGAAAGGAGATCCTTCTAGACTAGAGCACGGTCTGGTCTGAGGCCGGAATGGAGGCCACCACCATCTCCACTGACATACTGTCTCTTTTCACTGAAATGCTAAGGCTTGAGAGTCTCCCCAGGTTGGCTTCTGTCCCTGGGTTTGGTTCATCGGCAGTGACATTGAATCCAGGACTGTTCACATCTGGGTTTGAGCCCCCTAAGTTTCAGAGATTTCCTAGTCCTTTCGAGGACTGGGTCAAGTTCACCTGGCTTTCTCTCCTTGCATTCTAAGCCACCCCAAGGAGGTAACAGAGGAGCCCGGGCCCCAGGCTGGGGTCCTGTCTCTGTTCTCCAATCAGGAGAGGCCTGTTTTCTGAGCCTTGGGAACCCACACTGAACCCCATGCAAAGGTAGACCAGGTGATTTACCCACAGTGAACTGTTTTTATTTGAATCTGTGACCAGTTGCTAGATTAAAAACTGCTGCTGATCTCCACTTTGCCCAGCTGCCAGGGGCGGTTTTCCTGACACACCAGCTGTGTCCTCCCCTAACTCCCTGCTCTGCAATCTCCAATGGCCCCCTCTTACTTTGGGGACAAACCATGAGCTTCTACCGTTTGGCTTTGAATGCCCCTCAACTCCCGGCTCCAGCCAACTTCAGTGGCACAGACACATGTGGCTCTCCCGCACACCATCCACGTTCTAGTTAAACTGGCCTGCTGGCTGTGCTCCTGCCTCCGAATCTTTGTCCTGGCTGTTCCTTATCTGGAATGCACCCCTCCCTAGACATAGCTCTCAGAATCCCTCACTTTCCTTAAAGCTCAGCTCTGATGCAGCCCCCGGGAAGTGCCCTGCTCTTGAAAAACCTTTGCATAGGTTTTGTGCTGAATGTTCAATGTTCACTATGTGTGTCCTTCTCCTTGTAGAAGGCACAGTCAGTCTGGCTTCAGGAACATGGTGAGAGCCGGGGCCACCCCAGCTGAACCGAGATACCACAAGGAAGGGACACGCTCCCGAGCTGTCTTCCGAACTTACAGATCTAGGAGCAGAAAGGGGCAGAGGTGATCCTACTCACTCTCCCTGGGCTCACATTCTGAGTCGGAAGCTTTCTGGAGAGAGCATGGTGGATGGTCCTTCTATGGCACTCAGCCTTCCTTCACCAGGAGCCTCAGAGGGGACACGAGCCCTACAGGCCTGCCACCTGCCCCTTCCTGCTCCGCTCACCCACTACGCACAGGCCCAGCTACGACGTGCACCAGCTGGAGCACAGCAGCCATCTGAGATGGTTGTTCTCTCAGGGAAGAAGGGTCGCCAAATGGGATTTTCTACCTAAGAATTGATTAGAAAGAAGCGCATCCATGCAGGCCCCCCTTCTCCCTGCGTTGAAGACGCCGACTGCTCTACAGCAAAGAAAGCTCTCTTGACAAAACGCCTGCAAACGGAAGGTGCAGGAATCCCATGACCATGTCTTGGACTGAAGAACTTCCCTGCGTATATGGGGTTTGAGGCTCTCGGATTCTGGGACAGTTTTAGACACTGATAGTATGAATGAGGATTGGATATTACCAATCATTTCTTTGGATGGGAGGAGGAGGGAGGCCTACATTCAGCCTCCTTTAGGGTGGAAACACTCGGCGAGACCCCAGACAGAGACCCAGCTTCTACTCACGTTCATGCCGGGTCCACTTCCACCAACTGGAAAGCCCAGTGTCTCTTCGCTCTCTATGGCACCAAAGACCTACCACGGGGACAAACAAACAGACATCACATTGGAGGCAGAGGGCAGCCAGGCTCAGGCTCCTTCCATGCCTGGCTCACATGCTGGGGAGCCCTGCCCGGAGCTTCCTGAAAAGTCTGGCCCATGGAATTGGCTCCAGCCTGCTAGGGCCAGATCATGTGCCCTTCTCCTCCATCACTGACATTTCAGGTACTCAGGTTCCCTTCCTTGGGGCGGGAGCCTGACCTGGAGAGGAACCTGCCTCATGGCTCATACCGGCTCGTGCTCAGGCACCTTCCTGGAAGCCAAGATGCTGTGTGAAATCTAGACCCAAGAGCGCTGCCAAGGACAGAGCGGATCCCAGACTTCAAGTGTAGGTGACTAGCAGTATGATAACTGGGCTGCAAGCGGAGCCTCTCCTGCCCCCCAGGCCACCATGGACAGAGGCCCACCTTCAGCATGTGTGTGAGGTAAGCACTGATGCTTGTCAGCAGGCCTCGATTCGGTAGCTTTCGGGTGGATTTCCGAGCTGCGATGTAGAGATTGCTCTGGCTGACCAGTGACCGCATCTCCTCAAGGACTGTGCGTGTGTCAATGTTATCACAGAGGGCTTCATGAACCAGAGTCTTCTTGTCATAAAAACTGGCGAGAAGAAGAAGCAATGGTTGGCAAATGCCTTGTTGGTGGCATGGGGAACTGGCCCAACCCTTCTGAAAGAAAAGCATGGACCCAGCCTGGGAAGTCACAGGGCTGCACCTTCCTCGGGCACCAGGCTCCTTCAGGATGAGGGGAGGAGAAGGCCCTGTGGGCACCCCACGCTGGCAGTGGCTGAATGGGGGTGAGGGGCTGCCAGTCAGACGGGGAGTGGCCATACAAGCAACGGGCTAGCTCTGTCATGGGATGCCACTGTGGTGAAGAAGGGAGGAAGGAGCTGGCTACAGAGGGAGCTCAAAGACTTGTCTGAACAGATGCAGAGGAGAATGAGCAGGACCCAAGGAACAAGTTATCTTAGGACACAGAGCAGGTGTGAAAGCCTTGGGAATGCTGAGTTACGTGCCCAGAGGCCCAGCTGCCTCAGGGCAGAGGGAGAAGATGGGGCAGGGCTAACAAAGGCATCTGTCTGGTCTGACTGGGTTTCTGGGGTACAAAGCTTTTGTGTTTCTTCTTTTAGGAGGGGAAGGAAGGGGGTGGGCAGAAGAAAAAGAAAGGCTCAATAACTGAAAAACAATAAATAGAAATTTAGAGAAACAAAATTAGAATTGTTTCCCATGTGACATCAAAGCCGCCATAAAGGAGGGAGGGAGAGGACGAGAGTGAATGTAGCAGAAAAGAGAAACGACATTTGAGAATGCTGGGGAGAGCTAAGAGAGCAGAGAGGGTGGGAGCTGGGCGTGCCACTCCATCAGGCGGCCGGACGAGGGGGCCCCGGGAGGCAGCCAGCGCGCCGTCACCAGTGCTCAAAAGCCCCAGAGCACAACCAAGGCTTCTCACACTCTGTTCAGCTCCAGCTCCTGTTCTTCCCACTTCTCAAACTGATCCGTCATGTCGGCCGGGGCACGGAGAATGTCCTTCACATTTAAGAAAAACTCCTGTGGGAAACAAGAGTGAAAACTCCCTTTGTAGTTCAGCTGAAAAGGGTCAGAAACTGCTCTTTCTCAAGGCCCCCAGTCTCTCAAGGGCCTAAGCCACCTTCCCTTTAAAAAAGGTCAAAATGAGGATGGAGGCCTTGAAAAAAGGAGCCAGATAATGGCACCTCCTTGCCCATCCTAGAGGGGAAGGGGCTCATTTGTGCCCTACCCAAGGGCCTTCGAGCCCACCCAGCTTATGCTGTGGGACTTCTCAAGGGCCACATTGTGAGAAAACCAACATTTTATGAGTAAAACTGTCTGTGATCATGTTGTGACCTTTTCCTCATTCAAAATCCCAATGACTTCAAATTATCTGATGTTGGAGGCTCCTGGGGCACAAGGGGACTCTGCCCATGAGAACATTTGTCCCCCACTAGAGCAATGACTGAATTCACATGAAGTCAAATTAACAAAAATTGTTTCTGGCAGACCGGCTCCTAAAAGCTGGAGGGTGGCCTTAATTTTCTCTTTGACACTCCCCTAAGGACAGAAAATACGATACAATACACAGGAACTAACAGCCCTCAGTAGCTTCCCACCCTGAGGAGGAGCACAGAAGGAGCCGCCTCATGAGAATCTCCCCCCCAGCACAGTAGAGGCACTCAGGGGATTTGGGGGGGTGCCCAGCTTCTCAGGGCACACCCCCTCCAGATGTCTGGCTCTGCTCAGAGCTGAGCAGACACTACTGAGGAAGAAAGCCCCATGGCTGGCAGCCCCCAGTTCTGCTCTCTTCCTGGGGCACGAGGAAGGAGGCGGTTTTCCCTTGCTGGCGTTTGCTGGTGACCCAGGGTGGGCAGCGGCTCTCAGGCTGGAGGGCAGTGGGCTTACTCACATTCATAAATCTCTCGTACTGAATAGCAGACTCCATGGTGTTGCTGGAGTAATCGAGGGTGTCTTTCCAAGAGTGCATCAGAAAAGCGAGCCGCAGCTGGCGTGCTGTAAGGAGACATATTGTAATGGGGAGGCTTTATTTCTTTGCAAAAGACATTAGAAAAACCAGCCCATTGAAAATAATCCAGGAATGTCAATCACTAGGTACCGACTGAGTGCCCACATGGGCATGAGGGACCAGCCCCTGACCTTGGGGAGCTTATGATCTGTGGGGGGAGACAATACTCACGGGCCAAGGCACGAGCATGACCCACAAAAAGCTGACACAAGGGAATCTGAGAGGGATCAGGAAAGTCCTTGTGGAGAAGGTTCTAAAGGACATGAAGTGTCAGGGACAGCTTAAGCAAAGGCACGGAGGTGGGAGACGTGATGAATACCATCTACTGGGAAGAGCAAAGAAGAGTCTGGCTGGGCCACGGAGCATGTGAGGATGGATTTGTGCACAATAAGGCTTCAAAGACTCAACAGAGCATTGAATCTTGGAGCTCAGCCACTAGGGAGCCCCTGGAGTTCCCTGACTATGGGGGTGACCCGGTCACACCTGGGCTTTAGGAAAATCCCTCTGACCATGGTGTGGAGGAAGGGCTGGAGGGCCCCCAGCAAGCCACTGCAATGCCCAGGCATGGGCCACGTGGCATGAGAAGATATTGTAGAGACAGAAATGCTACAAGGCAATGGACTCACAAGATCCTCCAAAGAAGTGCTGGTAAAAGGGGGTATAGGGCGAAGAATGGAACGCCGGGAAATGCCCCCGGCGAGGGACGGGCCATAGCAAGAGGGGTGGGCGGGAGGATGGGAGAGCCTGGGGAGGCTGGGCACAGGAAAGCATGGCAGGCAGAGATGAAGGTGGGGAGGCCCAAGGAGGAGGGGCCGCCAGCTTTCCTGGAGGTGTGTCCAGCCAAGGCAGAAGGGAAGGCTGGCCCTTACCTGAGTGCTTCTTCAAGGCATCCTGGATGGTGATGAAGTTCTTCAAAGATTTTGACATTTTGCAGCCCGCGATGGTTAAGTGGCCCGTGTGAAGGAAGTATCTAACCCAGTGGTCATTTTCAAAGTATGCCTACAACGGGAGTCGAAGGTGTCAAGACGGGAATGCTGGATGTTTCTGCACTGCCGGGCCAGAGCCTGGCTAAGACACGAGTGTGCCAGCTGCACCTGTCCCCGGCCACGTGGCCGAGGCCCGAACCAGGCTCCCTCCGGCGCTTTGAGTGCCTCCAGAAAGCGGCTCATCGTGCTGACTGCGGCAATGGCGGGGCTGGCTGCTTACCTCCGACTGAGCCAGCTCATTGTCATGGTGGGGGAATCTGAGATCAAAGCCTCCCCCGTGAATGTCCATTGAAGGTCCCAGAATGGTCCCTGCCATGGCAGAACACTCGATGTGCCAGCCCGGGCGGCCCTGTGGAGAGACGAGAGTTTGTTTTCAGCGACAAGATGCCTGGGATGGCCGCCGTGTCCCCAGCCTCGCTCCTTTACAGAACTAACCCAATGCAACGGGGCCCGAGACTGAGAGCGGGGTCACCAGAACTTTGGGGCAACCAGGACCCTGGACTGGCCTGTCACAGGCACCCAGAGAGTTCAGCTAATCAGTTAACAACATTGTGCTCTTGTGGTGGTTCAGTCACTTTCATCACATCTGAAGACCCTGGAGGGGTTCACCATGCCCTTCTTCAGCTCATTTCAGAGATGAGGGACTGAAGCAAGCAGGGAAGTGACTTGTTCTGGGTCACACAGCTAGTGCGTGTCTGAGGCTGGATTTGAACTCATGAGGATGAGCCTTCCTGACTCCAGGCCCAGGGCTCTCTCCCCTGCACCACCATGTGAGTGCATGAAGGGGATCGCATTGCTTGCCTTCTCAAGGGATGGATGGGAGAGGCAGGAGGCAGGGAGAGGATTCGCAACCCAAAATTTAAAAGAAATGAATGCTAAACATTTTTACCATGTAATTGGGAAATTGCATATATGTGTACATGTGTGTGCATGCACGTATGTGTGTGCACCTGCACAAAGGATCCTGGCCTCTTGTCTCCCATAGGGATTCGGGGTCTCTCATGGTCAGTATATTCCCCATGACAGCATAGAGGGGACGTAGCTCACCTTTCCCCAAGGACAGTCCCAGGATGGCTCTCCGGGCTTGGACGCTTTCCAAAGAGCAAAGTCGTTGGGAGAGCGCTTCTCACTTAACCGATCGGCTGAAATACTCAAGTCTCCTGGGAATGCAGAAACATAAAACCTGCGACTTCTAACAAGGAGGCACCTCCCCTGTTCCACCACAAAGATGCTTTCTGATGGCCTCGTTCAAGCCCAGCTCTTAGCTCTACTGTGGTTACCCCCATCTGGCCAGGAAGCAAGGGTCCATGCGGACGAGGGTCTTCTGATTTTCCAAATGCACACACCTGACGATCCAACTCAAGCCAACCCCACCCAGGTCAGTGTTTCTAGCAAGAGAACCTTGCTTCACAGCTCTACTTCGTGCTGTGGTCATGGCTTTGTGGGACAGTCACGGGGACCTTGTGACCCCTTTGGGGTTGGGGGAAAGGGGGCGCTCACAGGTCACCACACTAGTGATATGATTCTCGGGTCCTCGTTGAATGTGGGATGGAGGAAGCAGTAAGGTGACAAATAGGGGGCGGGCGAGGGTGGTCAATAAAATCCAGTGCCAGTAAGAAGGGTGTGGACGTAGCACAGGAAGACATGAGGGACATCATCTGCTGCTCAGTGGGTCACAAGGAGAGAGCCTCACAGACATGGGCCTGTAATCAATGGCCCAACCACGACCTAGCCACATGCTTACCTTTTCTAAAGGCTGGGCTGAGCCCCAGATAAAAGCTGGACATGCCCTGGGCTTTCCCCAACAAAAGGGACATGGTATAGAGACTGGTCAGCGAGGTCAGACCCGCCAATTGGCAGTCACTGAGTGCACGTCTGCCTGCGCTGTTTAAGGGACCTGCTTCAAACCGCTGCCTCTCAGAAAAGGGCACCCCCCCCCCCACTATGTGAGGGACTCAGTGAGATCCAAAAAGCTTCTAAAGCAGCAGTTCTCAACCTGTGGGTCGTGATCTTTTTGGGGGGTCTGATGACCCTTTCACAGGGATCACAGGGGTCACCTAAGACCATTGGAAAACACATATTTCTGATGGTCTTAGGAACCGAGACACGGCTCCTCTGTCTGTCTCCAGGCGGGTCTGCCCCCATACGAGTATGAAAGGGTTGTGACAGTGAGAACCACTGTTCTAAAGGACCAGTTGAGGAATCCCACACAGAGATAAAAAACCAAGCAGCCCCTACCTCAGGGAGCGTCCACAGGCAAGTCAACCCAAAGGCTCCCAAGGGGAGAAGGCCACGACCAAGAGCACCTCAGACGGGCCACTGAGTAGCCAAGCACTACTGACACAGTCCCAACAGCGGCCCCGTGGGGCACCAACGCGCCAAGCCCTCACAGAGCAGGTCTGGCCTAGACAGGGCAGCCCCGGAAGGCCCAGCTGGAGGGCCTGGACCAGGCTCCATCCCTGGGCATGCCAGGGACCACACCCACCACAGACAGAAGGAGAGCAGTGAGGGTCGGCTGAGGGCAGGCATATGGGACCCTGGCCTCCACTCCAATCCCTCCTCCTCTGAGCCACTGACCCCATCTCTCCCCTGGCTCTCTGCTGCCTCCAGGATCAAATGCGAACCACCTGGTTTGATCTGTAACACCCTGGACAGTCACAATAGACCTCCCAGTACTGTGATCCACCCCCAAAGGGCCTTCTCTCTGTTCCTGCACTCACCTCTCCATCTCTTGCCTCCAAGCCTTTGCACTGGCCATCTCTCCTCTCTTCTGCCTCAGAGAATTCCTTTCTTCCTTCAAGGGGCAGCTCAACCCTCACCTCCAGATACACCCCTCCAGGTCTGCCAGGGACTCCCTCCTTCCCTCCATTGTATTTATTCAGTACACAGAACATTTAATTGTGTATATGGGACACCCCATGTTGGAGCATAAGCTCTGCGTGCAGGGATTATGACCCCAGTGCCCATAAGGGGGTCTGGCATATCACAGGGACTTGCTTAAGAAATGCTTGGTGATGGTTTAGTAAGAAATGACCAGTATAAAGAACTCAAGAAATATGGGAAGACTTTTACAGACTGAGGTAAAGTGAAGAAAACAAAATTAATATAATTATTCTGTAATGTTGAAGAAAATAGCCCTAAAAAGCAGCCGCACTTGGGTCAAATGCTGAGATCAGTACTGCTGGCAGAAGACAGGTGGATGATGTCAAAGCCTCCCTCCTCCTGCTGCTGGAGAGCCAGGGCTTGGGTGGGCTGAACTCAGCACCCTGGACAGCGCCTGGGCCTGGGCCAGCCTTGGTTCCCTTGGCAGTGCTTGGGCTGAACCTGGCTCCCTGGGCAGCGCCCAGCTCAAGCTGCGGAAGGCTCCAAGGTAGGGGTACAAGGTATAAATGACTATGGTGACAGAGGACACTTATTACAACCCCCTAAGTCAGCGGTTCTCAACCTGTGTGTCACGACCCCTTTGGGGGTTGAATGACCCTTTCACAGGGGTCACCTAAGACCACTGGAAAACACATGCAGATATGCCCACATATTGAGTATTAAAGGGTCGTGGCATTAAGAAGGTTAAGAACCACTGCCCTAAGTGATGACATGTCCACAGCCCAATGGTGACACTGCCTTCTATCTCTGGGGGCCACCGGCCTGTGCTGACACAGCCCTAGGTGACCAGGGAACCAGTGAGAAGCAAGGGACAGCGAAGGGGAGCTACACAAGAGGGGAGTGGGGAGGGAGGCAGAGTGAGAAAGTCTGGGGTTGAGGGTCTCAGTGACACCTGCCTCGCTGGGGGCACAGAAGAGGTTGGCCCAGTCCTGTGGCTCCCCAACAGGGAGAAGACGGGCACTTCACAGGTCCCGAGAGACCAGGGGGGCCTAGCCCACCCTCCCACTCCTGACTTCTTCACTAGCCTTCTGGCTCCCGGCTGCAGGCATGCTCAGCTCCTAGAAGGGACTCGACAGTGGGTGGGGTCCCATTTGGGGTCATTCCCCTCCATGAGGAAATGGCATTCCTTGGCCAGTCTGTTACACTCCCCCCCCTCCTCGGGTTCCCCTGCTGCACACGACAGATAAGGAGGGGGTTATGCTTGAACCCAATTAGAATGGCCATGTGCATACATCCACTTGAGGGATAATGGGTCAGGCTGCTGAGGAGGCCAGGGTCGCCCTACCACCTTCACGACTGGGATTACAACAGCTGCACGGGGGGACAGAGATTTGGCCCAATGCCATAGCGGCCATAGTCCCAGAGCACACCAGCTCCCTCTCACGGTCACAGAGCACACACTGGTCACCATTAAGGGCACTCTACCCTATCAGCCGCTTGACTGGACCAGTGCAGACCAAGACTAAAACACCCAAGGCACTAAGGGAGAGCTTATCCTGCAGCTCCAGGCACCTAGCCAGCCAACACAACACAACAGCAGCTTGAACCTCAGCACTCCAGCTCGCCCCCGCCCTGCACACCCAGGGGTGCCCTCCAGCACCAGCCCCCAGAAGATGGTCTGCTTACCTTCTCCCTCCTGGAGGGCCTTCTGATCTCCGACGGCTTCAGGCACCAGCTTGGCATAGGAGTGTCTCTCGCTGGAATCAAACTTCACAGTATCAAAATAGACAGAACCATTGGATACGTAACTAGGAAGTAAAAACATTTTTAAAAAGAATTAGTTGGTCCTGTCAAAACCTGCATAGTGGTGGGTGCAAGGACTCTGTAATCAAGACCTGGGTCCAAATCCTGCCTCTGATGACCTTCTACCCAAATGACCTCGGGCAAGTCCCTCCCCACAGGCCTAAGTTTCCTCCTCTGTTAAATGAGGCAGCTGGCTAGATGATCTTTATGTGCTCTATGTATGGAACATCATCACAAAGGCACCGAGTCCTCCAAATTGTAGGGTCCTGGGACCGGAGCAGAGTATCAGGGGGCCTGCAGGGAGGGGAGCATAGCTTCCACATGACCAGCCTTCAGGCCTCGACTCTCCTCCCGGGGGCCAAACAAATTCCTCCAGTCAGTGGATCTCCACAGGCCAAATGCTTTGTGAGGCTTGCTAAGAGGGTGGCACAGGAAGCCCCTTACAATCCCTGCTGGCCTTCACACACATGCGCATCAGAACATTCTTCTGGTTGTGTGAATTTAGGGCTCAGTCCAACCAGCCTCCTTGTGTGGCTTAGAAGACAACGCCCTCCCTCCTTTCCCCTCCGTGCTTCATCTGTCTCTGGGCTGGACTCCCTCCTCTCTCCAGGTCCTGCACAATCTTCTCTGTTCCTGGGGCCGCTTCTGATGATTGGATGGTTCTCCCCAGAACCTCCAAGGGAAGGGAAGCCCCCGACACAGCAGTCTTCATTCCTCTCTAGGTGGTACTCCTCTCAACCCCCCCGCCCAGCCTTTTCAGCCTCCTTCAGTGTACTGCCTCCCATATTAGAGCATAAGCTCCTTGAGGAGCTTGTAGTTGGATTCCCAGTCATGACCACAGTGCCTGGGTAGTGGCTGTCCCCCATGACTGAACATCCCGTCAGCTCACCTCAGCTTCTTTTGTTAGGGCTACCTCCAACAGGAAGCCTTTCCTGACCCTTTCCCTGGCTGCTCATGCTTCTCCCCTCTCCATCGCTTTGTACTCCTCTGTACAGAGCTGGCCCTCATGGAACCTGGGCCCAGAAGCATCTGAAGGGCAGGGGCTTATATCCTACATAATCAGCACTTGGTGAATCAAACAGGACAGGAACAAGCAGACTGCTACCTGGCCAGAAGCAGGGGCTGAGGGTGTTTCCCTACAGCGTGGCTCCCCCAGTCCAAGCTTCCCCCTTGTGCTCATGTTCCAGACCAAGACTGTTGAGACCATTGGAAAAACACAGTAACTATGAAGGAAGCTGAGCTGAGCTTCTGTTTAGAAAGAAAAGGAAGCCACATTCATGGCTAAAAATGGGGCTTGGTGCATAATTACAGAGAGGAGTCTCTTCTAGAAAGAGAAGATCCTTATTTGGTCTTTGCAAGGTGGTCATGCCTGCCAGCATTTCAGATGTCCTACACTCACAGTTAAGAGATGTTAGGGAACAACGAGATCCTCCCATCAAAATGCACCAAACCCTAGAAACACGTCGCCCAAACCAACAATTTTTAATCTGATGACAATCAGATTATGAAGCCTTCATTATTTTGCTCACCTGGATGCCTTTTTATTGAGAAGATTTCTAAAGCCCTTAACAAGTGGGAAATTTTAAGGTAAGTGCAGGATATCCTGGAGAGAGATCTCTTCAATCCCATGCACCTTCTCTGAGGAGAGGCCACACAGACAGCAAACAGAAACATCTCCCCAGCTGGTGTCTCCGGGCCCAGAGAGGGCAGGGGCTGGTGGCAGTGGGTAAAAGGTGTCCCAGGCTGGGATTACAGGGTGACTTCATTCTCTGCCCACCTGCTCTCGTCCTGAGCTGTGCCGGGTGCTCCTCAGACAGCGCTGGCTCAGCCTGCCGGGGTTTCTTTGGGGTCTCACTTGCGGCTTATTCAAGTGCTGTGTCTTGTTCTGCTGATGAGGGAGCTTTGCATTTCTTGTAAATATTTGTCCATTTCATTTCGACTGCCAAATTTGAGCAAAAAGATTCCTAATAACTTCCTTTATTTCATTTTGGATGCTGGTCATTTGCTTCACACTTAACTTTAGGTAACTGTATTTTTTTAATCAAGTTAAGTGGTGATTTATCTAGTTTATTTTTTTTTAACAGTTCTTAATTTTGTCAATTCAAAAAATTTTTTGCTTTCAATTTGCTTTGGTTTTCAAGACTTCTGTCTTGTTGTGTGATAGGGTGAGTTCAATCTGTTGGTTTTTTTGTCTAGTTTTTTCACTGCATGACCAATTAATCCTAAATTCATTTTTTGATTGATGAAGATCTCCTGAGGCTTATGGGATCTGAGTGGGCCCAGGTGAGTGAGTGACAGCTGCTGGCCAGCACCTGCACCAGGCTGGACCCCCACCCCTCTGGGATGCAACCTCATCCTTTCTCAGGTCCTGTGTGTTGCCATGCTCAACGCTCAGACCCCCGCTCACCCTCACCTCCAGTATCTGCATCCCTCTGTCTCCCTATCCTGGCCTCAGCTGAAAATAGACCTCACTGTGGTCTTTCCTGGATTTCTGCATCAGGACAAGGTCTGGCTGCGGAGGCGTGGTCCTGGTGAGCTCATCCCCACTTCTTCCCACTAACCTGCCATTTTGGCCCTGCTTCCACCTGTGGCTGCTGAGGGCACTGCCAGCCTTCCTGGTCTGCCATGACGGCGTCATCCTTGGTGCCTACTCTCACTCACCCCACAGACCTGATCCACCCCCAAATCCCGTCACTGCCATCCGCACGACATCTTGCCTTGACAGCCCCTTCTCTCCATTCACATGGCAATGATCTTGGCTCTGCCCTCATTGCCGTCTGTCATAGCTGCTGTAAAAGCCCCTTGTCTCTCCTCACGCTGATCCATCCTCACAAAGCCGCCCAGTGCCAGCGTGACCACGCCACTCCCCTCCGTGGTCAGCTCCAGTGGCTCCCGGCCACCTGCGGGGTGACCCAGGCTTGCGCTCCTCTGCCTGGGTAGCTACTGTCCTCCAGGTCCACAGGGTCCTCCCCTCTCCTCCAGGGGAGGTGCTCTCACTCCATGGTCTTGGGTCTCTGGATCCACCTCAGACATGCTGGTGCACATGAACGGTACATTCTCCATCAGAGGCCTTGGTCTGCTTCCCTTTGGTCTCTTCCTCCCAGCACTGAGCTCAGAGACTGTATACAGCAGCTGCCTAATTCTGATGTGGCCAGCTGGTCAAGGAGAAGGTTCGAGGAGGATCTGGAGCCGGTGCCCAGGGCCAGCCTGGCCTGAAGTGTCCCTGTGTGTGTATGTCGCAGCCCCCCTGGGCTGGTGGCTGGGCATGCTCAGGAAAAGCATGAAGAACTGACCCCAGAGTGTCCACACTGGCCTCATGCCCAGAGAATGCCTGGTGAAGCTCAGCAAGCAGAAGCGTGATGCCACCACAAGGGGCATACAAGTACCGCCTTTTTAAATGCTCAGGTCATGGACCCCAGCCCCCAAATTCCAGGGGCTTCCGAGTCCCAGAACATCTGGAAGTTGGCAGGCTGGGCAGGGGCACGGCCAAGTTCCCTTCCCTTCAGGAACAAGCTCCCACAACCCCAGATCACTTAAGATAGAGCCCACCTCCCTGGGGTTAACAGTCAGCTGGTGAGCCCCCGGGGGCCACAGACCTGGGAACTGCCCCAGGGAAAGCAATGTCAATTTCTAAGTCACTCAGAGAGGGACCAGGAGGAGGCACAGTGAACAGAGCACAGCCCAGGAGTCAGATCAGGAGCTCTAGATTTGTTTGGGTCCTCCCACTCGAAGGCAGATGTATCCCTACGTTCTTTATCCAAAGGGCATCTTCTAGATCTATGACACTGAACCATGAGCTATTCTCAGGGATCCTTCCCAGGATGGCATAGGGATCAGTAACTACCGAATTGGAGGGCAAAACAATCTTATTAATTTTTCTCAGATCCTGTACTTTCTGGTACTTCCCATCCCTTTTCTTTATGGGGAGGATCAGAGTGTTGAAAAGGGCTATACAAGTTTCAGTGAGTCCTGACAATAATAACCCATCTAGTACTGGTTTTAGGCCCCGCCTGCCTTCCAATGAAATGGGGCACTGTTTCACTCTGATCACTGCTGATGGGTCCCTCAGCCTCATTTTGGTAGGGATTGTTTCCAGTCTTCCTGGGTTTGAGGGAGAAGCCCAAACCTGAGGATCTATCTGAGCCCAGGAGCTCAAATCTAGCCTCAGACACTTGACACTTATTAGCCATGCTTGGGCAAGTCACTTAACCCCAACTGCCCTGCCTTCCCTGCTCCAAAAAGTGAAAAAAAAATCACTCAGAGAGCATGTGAGACACATGCACAGTGACTCACAGTCTCTGGACACACCCTGTGAGCCCCCCACATTCAAGGGAAGACCGAGGCTCAGAGGCCTCCACTCCTGGAGGGCTCTGCCTCCTCTGCCCACTGCCTGTTCCCCCCCCCCCACACACACTCCCTCCTGCAGCCCTGGGGCAGGGGCCTCCCACCTACTCTGCACGCCCTCAGCCCCTCACCCCTCACCCCTCGTTCCCTGCATTCTCCTCCACGGCGGCTTTGTCTGTCTGTATCTCCAGCGCTGGGCATGGTGCCTGGCACATAGGAGGCACTTTGGACCAGGACTCCAGGCTGCTAGTCCAGGGTTTTTTCCCAGAATGCCCCACAGCCCTGCCACCAAAGGGGCCCCCAAACAAGCTTTCTCATGATGGTGGGTGGCTGTTCTATTGCTTATGGAAGCTAAACCCGTGGTAACCACGGCTGACCATGTGCTGGGTGTCACTGGTGAGTAACAAGCCACAATGCGCAGCCCGTGGCCCTGGGAAAGAGCAGGGAGGCCACCTGCAGGCCACACAGAGACAGGGAGGCCCAGGGGGCACCAGGCTGGAATGTCCACATTTCCTGGCACCTCCAAAATCGTCAGAACTTCTCCCTCAATTCCCACGAAGGGAGTAAGCCTCCACCAGGGCTGCAGAGCCCACAGAACAGGCTTTCAGCCTGGGCCAGTTACGGGAATGAGGGCCTGGGACAGAAGTGAAGGACAGGAACAGGTCTGGCTGCCCCCCTGCCCCTAGGTTCTCAGCCACAAGTCAGCTTTCTAGACACAGCCATGGGGTTGAGATGGGGCTTACTGAGCTGCCCCAAACTGCAGGCAGCCCACGCCAGCCACTCTGTGGAGAAACCTCACGAGATGGGAGAGCCGTGTGCCTCACCTACTAGTTGCCCACCTGCCTTCTGATAAACGTGGGCCCTAAGCAGGTGATGAAATGGGCAACTTTGGGCCAAGCTTTCTGGGCAGTGAGGTTCAACTAAGGACCCTCGACGGGCTCGATCCAAAGAGGAGCCCAGGGAGCCGGCCCTGAAATCCAAGGCCCCCCACGTGGGCCATCCCAGCAAACAGGAAGATGGAACCATGCGCCATGGCCAGGTGACACAGTGAGCATGTGATCAACAATGTCACCCAGTGCCAGCTGGGGCTGCTGGGACTGCCATACCCATCCCTCCACAGCCTCCAGGCAACCATCATCAGTCTTCTGCTCTGGGAGCAGGGGGATTCCCCGGTTTCTCCTGGCCCCTCTTCTATTCTGAATCACTGTGATCACACTGACCTCATCAGTTCCCATCCAGCAAGCGAGCACATACTAAGGGCTGACCTCGCGCCACAGGTTCAAAGAGCACCCCCCAATGCATAAAGCCAGCTCAACTCCTGCCCATCGGCCGACACCTGCGCAATCTCTCTGGGTCACAGACCCAGAGCTTGGCATCTTCCCCCAAAGCCACCCCTCCTCCACGCTGCCCAGGGGTCCACCCCTCCAGACCCCCAGGTCCCACTGGCCCATTCCCATCCTCTCCAGCCACATACATGACCATCACCCCTTCCCAATCTGCCCTCCTTGCGGCTGCCAAAGGAAGCGTCCCGACGTCCAGGTGACAGGCCTCCGAGGTCACCCACCCCTTCGTCCCCACGGACCTGGCACTAAGGCCAGTAAAGAACGCAAAGCCAAGTAGGGGGTGGCTGCACTTGGGGGGTACGTTGCAGGCTGCTCACCCATAGCCGTTGTCCACAATCTTCTGAACAAAGAGCACAATCTCGGGCACGTATTCACTGACACGCGTCAGGACGTCCGGAGGGAGCACCTGCAGGCGATGAGAAGCTTGATGAAGCAGTGGTGCCAGCGACGGCCAGCACAGGTCCCCCACCCATCTGAGTGAGGCACAGAGTCCCGGACAGAAGCCCCGAGCGTGCAGCCTGGCACTTCTGCAGTTGCGTCAGCTGCGTAACACTTCCCATGGCCCCATGGACAGACACTCAAGAGACTGAATTTCCTTCTCCAGTGCATTTTACAGGTAAGGAAACTGAAGGAAGACGAAGTGACTTGCCCAGGGTCACACAGCTGGGCAGTGGGTGAGGCTGGATTTGGACTCGGGTTAAACAGAGGCAGCCAGGTGCACACATGCACACACATTCACACACACACACACACACACATTCAAACACACATGCACACACACATTCACAGACATGTGTGTGCACGTGCGCACACAGACCCACGGTCAGACGTGTTGGCACACACACATATTCACACACATGTGTGCATACACATGCACACACAAAAACGCACACACACACTAGACCTTACCATCTCCAGACTCCAGGCATTTTTTCTGTCTGTGCCCTGTGCCTGGAGCACTCTCCCTTACCTCTGCCTCCTGCCTACCTGGGCTGCCTGGGCTTCCTTCAGGTCCCAGCCACCTTCTTGCCTTGCTCCCTGGGGTCTCCCCTCCACTAGTGTCTCCCTCATTAGGGTGGGAGCTCCCTGAGGGCAGGGCCCTCAGTCCAGGGCCTGGCCCAGGCCCCCCAGACTCACATTCAGGGCCTCCATGTCCTTGTGGAATTCAGCCTCCCAGAACTTGGGGAGCTCTGAGAAGATGGAGTTGTCCGTCACCTGGGAGCCCATCTGGGAATCGAGCCAATCAGAAAGCAGATCCTTGGCCTTCTCCAACAGCACCTGAGGGGGTGAGTAAAGGTGCCCAGTGACCACCTCGTTCTGCCTGCCAGCATTCCGTCTACCCGCAGCAGCTGTCCCGCGGTCTTATGTTCAGGGCCAATTACAAAATTCAAAAAATGCTGATTGTGTGTGTGGTGCCAAAGGGGTAAGGGAGCCTTCATCTCAGGAATCTGCACCCAAGACCCTGTCATAGGTGGCCCAGCACAAAGCCGAGAGCCTAGAACAGGCCCGGAGGCATCTGCATCAGCCCAAGAACAAGCATGGTCAGGGCAAAGGCGTGGAGGTGGGAGATGGCATGGCGGGGCCAGTGGGGTGGAGGGTGCGGTGCTCACCACATCCACAGCAGTTGCTCAGTCTCTGTGTGCTGACTATTGACTGGGGGAGTGACAGGCAGCAAGGCTGGAAAGGCAGGTCAAGACCAATAACAAAGGGCTGCCGGGGCCCGGAGGCAGCCCCCAGGACTTCTGAGGCAGCAGCAGAGGCCAGGAAGCCGAGGAGTCGGCCCCTCTGCGCAGGGTCCCCCAAGACCCACCTCAGCACGGGTGTTGACCTCGTCTCCTGAGTCATTTCTTTGCACCAAGTCAGCCAGCGGCTCGACCGCCAGCCGCACGGCGTCCCGGATCCTTTCCAGCATCTGCTTTTTATCAGGGTCGGTGGTCGCATCTAATCTGAGAGTGAAGGACTAGGGCGAGAAAGGGAGACTTCAGAAAAGGCCCCACGCAGAAGCTTCTCTGGGCCACAGGCACTCCCCCAAGGTTCCCGGCCGGCCCAGCACACAGACCAGTCCTGTTTCCTTTCACCAGAAGCATGGTGAGGGTCACACGGCGAGGGCCAGTCCTTTGTACCTGACTGGGCACCCAGTGCGTGGTCTGACCCTCTGCGGGCACAGTGGAACAGACCCTCACCTCGAGCTTCTCCAAAGTAGGACTCAAGGCTCATGACACACATGTCCCTAGGAAAGGGGGGCTACCAGGGAATAGGGGTATGGGCTTCCCTGGCACCCCGAAGCAGAGGAGGCCAGCACAGGGCTGGATTTTCAGGCTGGAATGGGCTGAAATCCACACTGGCGCAGGAAGAAAATCATCGGCCGCACAGATGTTGTCAGCGGCTGAGGGGCCCCTCACCCCAGGGACAGAGCTACCAGGAAATCCTCCAAGTGACAAGGTTTCCTTAGGGCCCCAAGGGAGAGAGAGAACCAGGTCACCACAGGCCTTCCCCAGGGGCTCCCCAGGCCTCCCTGGCAAACTTTTAAGTGGCCTGGACCTGGCAGGAAGCCCTGCATCACGTGGCCAGGGAGAAGCCGCTATAACCACACGCGCACCTTCAGGGCGGTCCCCACGTCTTCCAGCAGCCGGGTCGCTGGAGGCTTCCTTTCCCGGTACTGCTCAAAGAGATGGTTCTGCCGCGCTCTCTTGATGATCTGCAGGCAAGGCAGGACCCTGCTGACCCAGAGCCACCCTGGGCACCCGCTGCCTGTTTACACCTTTCCTAACCCCTCCCCAACAGGCCCTCGGCTCATTCTATGCAGATGCTGGTCTCTGTGGACAAGCAGATCTGTGCTGTATCCTTGGGACATAGCGGACATTTCATAAGTGCAGAAGGAAGGCAGGTTTGTAACCTCGGACAGGCCCTGGAGCCCTCCTAGGCCCTGAGCGCCATTACCACCTCTAAAGAGGGGGTGGGAGGTCTCTCCAGCCCTCCTTCTAGGATGCTACTGCTGACCCCCCCGCCTCCAATCCGGGGGTGCCTGTCCAGCAGAGCACAACAGCCACCCTCCGGCTCTGGCCCCCACTCCCTACTGCATGACCTTGGACAGCTCCTGTCACTCCCTGGGGCTTGGGATCCTACAGTTTCCCCACTCTGTTCTGCTCCCCTTTCACTGAGGCCCAGGAGGAGACCCCTGCCCGCTCCCCAGCCGTTCCATCTGCCAAGCTGGCCCCCTCCCCCAGCCCAGACCCTGCTGGCCACAGCCTCTGTGCGCTCTCCCTTCACTTCCAACTCACTTTGTCATCAATATCCGTGATGTTCATGCAGAAGAAGACATCGTATTTAAAGTAATCGCGCAGCACACGCCTCAGGATGTCAAAGGAGATGTACGACCTGTGAGCACGCACGAAAGAGCAAAATCTTCCTTAAGCTGATACCAAGCGCACAGCAGCAACACTTGGACTTGGCTGCACGTGCTGACCACCGCCCAGTGGCTTCCCAGGACACGTGCCACACGTGTGCTGACCGCCGCCCAGTGGCTTCCCAGGACACGTGCCACATGCGTGCTGACCGCCGCCCAGTGGCTTCCCAGAACATGTGCCACACGCGTGCTGACCGCCGCCCAGTGACTTCCCAGGACACGCACCAATGCCCACTGTGTCACCATGGCCATCTTCAAGTCTAGGCCTAAGGCTCAGAGTCCAACGGGGGTGTTGGGGGGCAGGGAGCGAGCTGCAGGACCATAAAGGTTAAAACCAGAGCCTCCAGGAGCTGCCCTCCCACCCCAGCCCCCTCTTCCTCTGTCAACAAGACTAAGTCACCCGAGCTCTGTCCATGCTCCAGCCCTGGTTGTTTCATTCATGCACACGGTAACCCCCTGACCCAGACAGTGAGTGAGAGGCCTACCTGGCATGGCCCATGTGGGAGGCATCATACACGGTCGGTCCACAGCAGTACCAGGTCACTCTCCTTCCTTGCTGAGGCACAAACTCATCCTTTGTGAGGAAGGAATGTAAGGATGGGGTCAGAAGGCGGCCGAGGCACCAGGCACCAAACCCCCATGGCCGGGAGTCATTCAGCTTGATGGTGAAGGCCACAGCCCAGCCAGTAGCCAGCCCCTCAGGGTGCAGCACAAAGAGCCAGAAGCCTCGACTGTCCCACAATGTGACCTGGCTAAGTCACAGGCAAGCCCACGTAGGTCTCTAGGCTGCTGAATAGCAACCATTCGAGAGAAGGTATCATCATGACCGGACCTAGCCACTGGCCAAAACCAGGGTTGGGGGAGGCCAGGTGAGGAGGCCCAGGGGTCTTACAAACCATCAGCACTCAGCCTCAGTAACAGTGGAAGAATGGCCCCCTAGGGCTTGGTGTGCTCCCCAAGTTCCAAAGCAAAGCTCCCATGGGCCGCACGCCCCCAACAGCTTCCTGATGGCCTCTTCAGCTCCCCACCCTTCACGCCTGCAGGGCCGTCCCGGCTCATCTACTCTCCTGGCTTCTTTCAGTCTCTCCTTGGTCCCCCCAGCTGCTAATGCCTGGTCCACTGAAATCCCAGTTCATCCCCTCTGTCCCTGCAGAAGGATAGCTCCTTGGGGGCAGGGCCTGGCACCTTGTGGGGGTTAAATGAAGCCTCGGGCCCTGATTGCCTAACAACAGCTTCTCCCTTTTCATCATTCTGGCTCGCCTCAGTCGAAGCCAGCCAGGACAGTGCCCCACGAGCCTCTTCTCAAGTGGCCCAGGCCCACCTGACCAGCAGCAGGCCACAGGAGGATCCTGCACATGGCTAATGTCTTGTGCATCCCTAGGACATGGTTCCCATACAGAAGAAAACCACTGAAGGCATTTCATTCAGATTTCAGCAATTCTCCCCAAGCCCACTAAGAGGAGAAGGCTTTAGGGGGAGTAGGGAGAGCCTGGCTGAGGAGGCTCCAATGTGAAGAGCCAGGGATGGGAACCCCTTCCTGGGGGTCACTCACCTTGCTACGAGTGAGGCTGTTATAGAGGCGCAGTTTACAAGGTTCAGTTCCAGCTGGAGGGGACCACTGAGGCTGGATGCGTCGGCCCTTACCTGGAAAAGAAGCGAGAGGAGTGTCAGCCCTCCTTTTGAGGCTCTTGGACGCCTGTCAGCGTTCAGGGGTAGGTCTCCTCTGGGGCTTTTAGGAAGAAAATCGAGTTCTCTGCTGAAGTACATGTGAAGATGAGGTATCCTGCAATTCCAGGCTCGCTGCATGGCCTGCAGCTTGACCCTTGGCCTCCCCCACTTCTGGCAGGCCTGAGGACCCCCACATGCCCACCCCTCATTCTTTCTATAGGAAAAGGCAGCCCCAGTGACTCCTCTGGAATAACTGGGAAGACTCCAGAGGAGCTGGGCTCCGGCCTTGGCTCTGCCTGCCACACTGCCCTGGCTCACCCAGGGCCTCCACACCCATGCCTCTCATGTCTGCCTCCATGAGAGGCTGGGAAGAAGCCACCAGAAGAGACCTCTGGGCCTCTTCCTGCTTTTGATTCTTCTGGAGGCACCATCAGGGAAAAAAAATCAGTGCTGGAAATGCAACGCGCCTCCAACCAATCAGGAAGGACAGGACTCACAGCGTCACTAAAGACAGATCTCCGAAGCCACCGCTCCCTTCTCCCTCTCTCCAAGCACCACCATCCCACGTAGCAGAACTCAAACAAATCCAGCATTTAATTGAATTGTTGCATATTTTTAATAATGATACTCTCTCTTCTTCCTTTGGGGGGGAACCTCTGATTATATAATTATAGAGAGCCTCCCTTGGAAACACACTTTGCTGAGCTGAGCCTCAGAAACGGAGGTCAGGACTCAGATTCTAATGTGCCTCCCCCCCCAGGTGTCTGCAGCCTGAAAAAGCTGGCACCCTGCAGAATACACTTTAATAGACTCTTGCCTGAGAGCCTGACTCCAACCAGGCTTTTGCCCCCCAAACTTCAGATACTTAAAAAAGACAAGTCTGTCATTAGATTATCAGCCCTGTTGATGGGGTGTTGGGGTGCCTAGGTTTGTAACATCCAGTTACAACTTCAGTTGTAAAGTCACAGCCCCCCAGCCATAAAACCATCAACTCTGCCCCTTCCCTGAGCAGCCTCTGCTGAGCTGCCATAAACCCTGCTTGTTGTAATAACAAGCCATACTATGAATCCTTCACCCAACCCTCCATAAGCAGTCAGAGAAATGTAAAGCTCCCTTGTTCTATGAATCTTTCAATGCACTATCAGTAAGCTAACTCCTCACTAATTAGGCCCCAGTTAGTCCAGCTTCTAACATTTACCTTGTCATATGGGACACTGATGGGGAACACATTGGGCACCTCTCAGTCAGAACTGACCGCTAGTGGACTTTGGTGATGGTTCAAGGCAAAACCATACCTTCTGTTAGCTCCCCCCTTGGATTTTTTCCCAGTGAATTGTGGGCAATGTGCCTGGGCAGTAGATATGAAAAGTAGGTGTCCCTTTAAGCACTGACCACTCCTTAACTCCTTCCTAATCCCTCCTTTAGTCACCTAGTTGGCATAATTGATACCTGATTTATGTTGTTATGGTTACATAATGTGCATCCTTAATTCCTGCCTGCAGCATAACAATAAATTTTACAATCATTAAACGGAGTTCATGGCTTTTTCCTGAGTCTGGCCCTTGGGTGGACCCGCAACACTCTACTGGGACAAAATGGCGGCCGAGTGTTGGATGACTTCCTCTTCAAGACTGGCCTGGGGCCCTGAGGGGCTAAGGGCTTGCTGCTGAAGGGGCCTGGACATCACCTCGTCTACACAGGTCCTCTCAGGCCCGGAGAGGCCCAGGCCTCTTATCCTTCTCACTGAGGTCTGAAGGTCTGGCACCTGGCCTCTTGATCTAACTTCACAGAGGCACAGGTATAAAAGGAAGGTGTGAAACTTGACCAGAAAGACTGGACAGAAGCTGGGGAAAGGGGCCAAGTGTTTTCCATTACATGGTCTGAATTCACCACAAACACTGCAAAGAAGGCACTCACATGTGGCTTTGGGCAGACACTCCCTTCAATAATCAGAGGCCTCAATAGAGTCCCCTCCCCTTTCAAACCAGACCCAATGGCCACCACTAAGAAGCCTTCAGGTAAGGAGTAAGGCTGTTGGGGCAGGACCCCAGGAGAAATAACTCCCAAGAGCCTTCCCCATGTCCCACTCCTGAGGGCAGCCTGGAGGAGGTGCTCTCACCTCCCTCATTTCTGAGGCTTTGGGGGCTCCCTCTACCAGCAGCACAGGCAGCCTTCAGGCCTCCCTCATCTGGCTGGCGGAGCAACCTGAGCCTTCACCTCTATGTGGGCAGTCATCAGTAACCAAGAACTCTCCACACTCTGGCTTGGCTGGTGACTGACCGTTGGAGTGATTGTGAGGCCTTGGCAGTCTGCTGCCAAGTCCTGCCACCTGCTTTCTGAGGCTGAACCCTTCCTTGGTTTCCTTCATCCCTCATCAGATTTTCAGGTCTGCTGCCTAGCAAACAGATGCTACCAGAATGCTCGCTCACTGCTGGACCCTGGGCTTCAGAGATGCCCAGGACACTGCCCTGGTCCTGTGGTGCTGGTGGTTTCTGAGGAGCGGCAGAAACACACACAAACAGAATAAAGCGACCGACCGCTCAACCCAGAGAAACAGAAGAGCATAGAATGGGCCCAGTCGAGGCACAAGGAGTCCCGGTAAAAGGCCAAAAGTGTACTGTTGACCAGCAACCGATTTCAGCGAAGCTGGAGATAGCCAGGCTCCGTTCTTCAGAGAGAACGGCTGTGCCTGGCTCCCCCACCTCCTTCTTTGACCAGGCTCTTTGGAGATCGGGGAACGCCACACAGACGCTTTACCAAGAGAAGTCTAGCAGCTCTGGGCTATGGCACAATGAAGGGTTCAGGGCCGACCCAAGGCTGACACGGACTTGAAATGAAATGAAGTCTCCAGCAGAGGGCACCCCAGGACTTGTCCTTGGCCCAGGGGCCTTGAAAAGGGCTGGGACTGCAAAGGGCTGGGAAAGGTGACTGGTTCTGTCCTTCGTTCTCAGGGAGGCCCAGACTGACGTCAACTGCGGCCACACAGACCCGTCTGTGGGAACATTTGGAGCCTCCAAATCTGCACCTCCTGTGTGTCCTTTGAGCTGCTCACAGAGCACGGCATTCTCTCTGATGTGGGCACACCACGCTGGGTGGGCCTGGGCCAGGGTTTCCCAGGTCACACAATCAATTCTAAGGTGCTTCAGAGAGACCTCAGCAGTGTCCCTGTATGGCTTCCTCTGACCACCCCATGTGAGCTCCCCATAAAGCAGTCTTTTTGGCAAGCACACGCTCTGCATTCGAACACCGTGGCCGGCCCGTGGAGCTGCGCTCACTAAAGCAATTTGAATGCAGGCCCTCAGTGTCTGGTACCTCACCCTGCCAGAAGAACTTTTGAATCCTCCTAAGATAGTTCAGATGGAAGCGATTCCCTTCCCTGGCCTGGTGCTGGCAGCTCATCAGGCTGGCAGTCAGTCTAGCACCTCTTCTCTCCCACACTTCCTTTCGGAGCCCCCCAAACACTGGGCGAGATCTGGACCAACATCCTGACTGGCAGCTTCAGGGTCCCAGAAGACTGACAGGCTGGAGAGAACACCGGGTCAGACTGAGTAAGAGGGAGCTTAAGAAGGATAACTACAAAGTCTTACATTTAGGTTAAGAAAAATCAATTTTATAAGAGCAAAATGAAGGAAGTGCTTCATCTGAGGAAGATCTGGGGGTCTGGGTGATCAGCAAGCTCACTGCGCACCAGCCATGAGATATGGCAGTCCCCCCGAAGCTAACATCCACCTTGGGACTTCCAGGAATGAGGAGGCAAGAGCAGCAGCCTTCTGCTGTCAGGTCCCACTAGAACATGGAGTTGGATTCTGGGAGCACTTTCGACATGCGATTTACATCAGCATTTATAAAGCACCTATGAGATGCAGAGCAGCGAGGCAGCTGGAAGGTGGGGGCATGAAGAGCAGGACTGAGGAAGCAGGGGCCAGGGCATAAAGAGCAGAAAGAACAAACTATCTCCTCCCTGCCAGCAGAGTCTACACCACCAGACAAAGGGAAGATTTATGCTGGCAGGGGAGTGGGAAGTAAACACAAAGGCCCCCAACTTCAGTAAATCTGTGTAAAAGCCCATAGGGTTAGCAGGGTGAGGGAACAAAAGTCAGAGTGCCGGCACACAAGGCAGGATGGAGTCCCCCTGCCCCTCTACTAGATGAGGAGTCTGAGGGTCAGAGTGGCTTGCAGAGAAGGAGCCTCAGCAGCAGGGCCAAAAGGGAAGGGATCTGGGGTCCACACTTAGTGTGCTGGCTTCTGTACCTGCAGACCCAGGCTTGGGTATGAAGCTTGGCACACAGGACAGACTTTCACGCATTCATTCACACATTCCTTCACTTCTTCACCACTTTTTCAGGCCAACAGGTGGCAGGATCCAAGGGGTGCCAACAATGCAGAAAGGCAAGGAGAGGCCGAGCCCATGGTGTGTGCTTGTGCATCTAGGGGGGGACCTCTTCCTTCATCCCTCTCCTCAGAGCTGGAGTGAATCCCCAGGTGGGACCCAGGTAGCCTCAACACTATCATGCTACTGGAGCTCAAGATTCAAATTAAATCCCATTCATTGGCTTGAAGAAGCACAAACAGCTCTGGCAGGCACAGAGAATGCCAACCGCCTGACCTGAGGTGAGAGAACCTCGAGCTTAGCCCAGAACTGTCCCAGGTGCTCTACATAACCAATGGGAACCTCACACACTCAGCCTGTCCCTAAGGCCTCTGTGTGGGCGTCAGATTCTTCCTTCTAACTTAAACCCAAGGCCAGATGACAGGAAGCACAAGAGGGAGTGGGTTAGGGGTCGGAGGAGTTCTGACCTAGGCAATATCTTAAGGAAACACAATAGAAAAAGGCCAAATTTAGGGCATGCATATGCACGCCCAAGGGGTCAGTATCTGCCACAGAAAGCTCCTGGTCTCCTCTAGAAAATTAGCTCCCCTGGAACATTTCAAACAGGACTTCCCTGAGAACCTGCTTGGGGGCAGGCGGCCCACTGGGCAGAGCATGATGCCCCTGGAAAAGCCAGAAGCTACCAGACCCTGGTGCCTCTTCCCTGGGCTCCTTGAGGCTGTGTACTCTCAGCTAGACACTGAGGCCCAGGCCCCACACAGAACCTATGTCCCCAAACTCAACCAACGTTAACCACCTTATTAACTCAGAGAGGCCTCCTTAATTGATTCAATGCTCTCTGTAATTACAGGGACTTTCATGCCAAGCCCTGCCCTAACGCCAGGCCACCTCGCTCTCTCCCCTCTCTCTCAGTGTCTCTTTACTCCTGAGATGAAAGGTGCTTCCTGACAGCTAGGCCTCATTAGACACACAGGTCGGCCACGCCAGGCTCATGATGCCACCCACCAAGCCCTGAGGGAAGCATGCCCATCTCAATCTGCTGCTGTGCAGCCAGACTCCTAGGTCCTGGGTGGCAAGGGAAGGGGCCGTCTGGCTGCCACCAAGGGCCAATAAGCAGAGACCCACATAGAGACGGCCCAACAGCCGTGCCTAGCCCCCAAAGAGTCAGGAGGAACATGTAGAAGAGAAGGAGTCAGCCACTGAGGGGGCAGTGACCACAGATCAGGAAATGGGCCATTGTCACAGTGGATGAGCTAAGGAAGGAGTCACAGCCCTGGGAGATGCACAAATGTGAACATCTCAAACATCTTGGCAAAGCCCGTGATGCCCGCCACTACCTGAGCCTTCTCCTCTTGGTACCTAACTCACAAACACAACCAGAAACACACTGAACCCAAAGGTCACTGAGCCAGACTGTGTCCGGGCAGACAGAAGGGGACCTCAGAGATCACCTCAGCCAACCCCAGAGGCCCACAGACACACTCATGGGGTGACATGGCTGCCTACGCTGAACGCTCGCTCCCCTACCTTCCATCAAAAAAAGGTGATTATCACTTACGCGTCTGGGAGGGTGGGGGGTCCCACACAGTCTCAAACAGCTACCCCACTATGTGCCCCTGGGCTGGGCACCAAGAGCCAGATCAAGTGACAGCCAAGTTCCACATACAAACACGGCACTGGCCAGCAGACAGAGGGCCCCTGGCTCTCCAGCTGGGCCACTCTCCATGGCATCCCTCTGACAGGCCTGCCCCAGGGTTAGAGACACGCTGTCACAGAGGTGGGGTTCAGAAATGCTGGATGCCAAGGGCAGGATCTGGCCACCACCCACGATGCCCAAAGCGCCACCTTGGCGCTCACCATCACGCCACAGTCACCACACAGGGACCGCTCCTCCCTGGCAGCAGCTAGGTGGGCCGGTGAGTGTGTGGGAGTCTTGGGCCCATCTCCAAGAGGACTTTGGCTCCGGGAGATGCAAAGCAAACATGTTCCTGGTTCTGACTGACCAGGCCTCCCAGAAAGGGCCCGTGCCCCTCGGGTGCTGAAAGCCAGCTTCACGCATGGCTTTCTGAGCGGCCAAGCCTGCCAGCTTCCCCATCTCTCATGGTGTTACTCACTTGTTTGGAGTCTATAAGGCTCCTGCGTGCCAGGGCTCCTGCCAGACAGAGCGTGGATGTGCCTGAACCACCGGGCCACGTGGAAATGCTGGTCCCTGGGTGGGCCTGTAAACTGCCTGAATGCTTCCACATCTGCCTGGGAGAAGGTGTGGCCCTGGAGGTAACTACGGGTGCTGAGGTATTCATTCAAAGCCTTCACCCTGTCCTCCTCTTCACTAATGCTCAGAATAAAACTGTAGCCAGGAGCTGTGAAAACAGAGGGACAAGACATCAGTGAGGAACACACGTCCAGTAACCCACAAAGGGCTCCAAAAGGAGCTACGTGGGCACGGCTTCGCCTTCGGCCCAAAGGCAGGGCTGCCTGAGGCCTTAGCCCCACGTCCAAAAGGCTGCAAACTCCTGCCAAGCCAGCCGAGGTGGACTGTGGGGAGAACCACATCTCTGCCTAAGGCTCTCCCAGAAAAGCTGCCTCCTGCCCTCGCCCACTCTGAGCCTTCACTCTCCTGGGGTGCCAACCCACAATCACGGAAAAGAATTCCTGGATATTCAGGGACCCACCTGGCAACAAGAGATATAAAGTCCTGCGCTGGGCTCCAGAAAAGCCAACATTCTGCTCACTTGGGATTGTTCTAGGGCCTGTCCTGCCTCCTCATTCCCCAACCCCCAGGTCGTCACCTTCCCTTACTTTCTCTAGGCCTCCCCATCAGGTACCAGCTCCCCAGCCAGGCCCCCAACCCTTCACTCTTGACTCCAAAAAGCTTAAAGGATCTCAGGTCAGAGAACACCCATGAAATGGCTCGGTCCAAGCCCCTCCTTGGACAGGTGAGGAGCCAGAGAGGGGTGAATGACCTGGCCAAGGGCATGTGGACAGGAGATGCAAGAGCTAGGGCTAACCTGGGAGGTGCGGGGGACTCAAAACCCACAGCTCTCTCCAGGGCAGAAATAATCTTCCCAACACCATGATTTTTAAGACTAGTGAGAATTTGCATGGTAGTTTTATACAGGTAAAGGGAGCCTGCCATTACTTCTTTCTTCCTTCCTTTCTTCCCTCTCTTCCTTCCCCTCTTCCTCCCTCTCTCCTTCCTTCCTCTCTTCCTTCTTCCCCTCTCCCTGTGTCTCTCTCCCTCCCTTCCTTCCTCTTTTCCTCCTTCTCTCCCTCCCTTCTTCCCCTCTCCCTCTGTGTTTCCCTCCCTTCCTTCCTTCTTTCCATCCCTCCTTCCATCTCTCCTTCCCTTCCTCCTTCCTTCCTTTCCTCCCTCCCTCCGTCCCTCCGCTCTCCGTCTGTGTCTCCCTCCCTCCTTCCCTCCCTTCCTTCTTCCCCCCTCCTTCCTCCCCTCCCTCCTAGCATTTATTGGGAGTTCATTAAGGGCACAGCATGGAGCTAAGGCCTGCAGAAGCCACCTGAGATGAGGCCCCAGCTGCCTCAAGAGCTACTGGGTCTCACTGGGTCAGCCATCTCTGGACTCTGCTACTCCTGTATAGGTGCGTGTGCACATTTAAGAAAATTTCCCCCCGAACACTCATGCCCTTTGTGCTGAAGAAGGCCCTTGTGTTCCTGGTGGAGGAGAAGTATCTGGCAGCCGCCCTTAGGGAGCCCAGTCCCCACGCTAAGAGGCACAGAACTGGGCCCCAAACCAACTCCTCTGGGACGGGCCCTGAGATGTCCCTGAGGAGTGTGAAACACTCCCAAACCCAGGGCACATGGTGGGGGTGCAGGCTCCCAAGCCCAGGGCACATGAGGGGGGTTCAGGCTCCCAAGCCCAGGATATGTGGGGGGTACAGGCTCCCAAGCCCAGGGCAC